>CAWUFW010014396.1:0-416180 GCA_963921515.1 Calotriton arnoldi
GAGGCAAGTATGGTGTTTTATTGTGTTTATTGTGATACATCTGTGATAATAGTGCATAGGATGGATTGTGCTGTACATGAATCTTGCAATCCCAAGTTCCTAGATGAATAGAAAGTCCAGGTAGACAGGATCCCCAGTATCGGGGCCACAGTTGTCTGACACATTGTTCCAACTTGTACTCCCCATGCAATGTGTGGGAGTAGTGTTGCCATCAACAGGGTGAACAGTCTGTGCACAAAGGCGAAAATCCAGAACAGGTTCAGGCTTCCTGGGAGTTGCGCTTGGCCATCAGCCTCTCACTTTCCCCTCCTCGGACGACCCCTCTTCTTGGGGGGGGGCCCTCAAGTGCAGGCTGCTGCGGTGCAGGGGACTCTCCGCCAGAGTCCTCCTCCCTCCCTGTGGCAGTTGCAGTTTGTTCGGTACCAGATGTTGTTGGCACACAGGGAGGTGTGGACTGGTTGCTGTTCATCTGGCGGAGGCATTGTAAAATGTCCCTGTGCACCGCCGTCATCTCATGTAGTACATCCCACTTGGACTCCACGCGGGACATGTGGGAGTCCACACGTGACATGTGTGACTCCACGTTGGACATGTGGGAGTCCAAGCGGGCATGATGGGCAGCCTGCTGCTGTTTGATGTCTCTGAGGAGCCCCACTACCTGGCTGAGCTCTCCGGTGCTGGACTGGTACGCATCAGCTATGCGTACCAGTTGTGGGTCTTCATGCACACCAGCAACGTCTGCAAGCAGCGACCTCTGTCTCCCACCCCTGCTGACATGTGCAGTGTGTGCAGTTGCACGCACAGATAACCCTGGTCCACCTTGGGGGTTGGTGGTGGTGGTGGTGGTGTCCATGGCCCCAGGTTGGTCCAGGGTCACTGCGCTGGTGTTGTTCCTTATTCTGTCCATGTCGGCAGGGATGGTATTCGTGGTGACAGTCGTTGGAGGGGTGGGTGCAGGGGGTGCAGCTGGTGGACCTGCTGGTGCTGCAGCTGGTGGTCCTGCTGGTGCAGCATGTTGACTTGCACCGGATGTGCCAGGTTGTTCTTCATCGTCCGAGGAGGACAGAGGCTGTACGACGCCAGTGAGCTCGGCATCCTCTTGAGCCTGGGACTGGGACTCCTCAGCGTCTGCTGCTGTGTCCCTATCATCACCTGTTTTTGGGAGACACAAACAATGTATGTCATGTTTCTGCAGGCATCAGTGGTTGACACACCTGACAGTTGTGACTGTGCCTCGGGGTGCGGGCCTGTACATTGTATTGTCCTAAGTCGTCACAGTCAGGGGTTGATATTGGTGTGGCACATTGTCCTGCATTATTTGGGCATTTCTATGTATTCTCTGGGGTGTGAACATGGTCTGCATTGATTGTGTTTGGTTGACAGCCAGACCTCCTTCCCACCCACCCACCCACCCAGTCAGTTATCCCACCATGGAACGTGCTTGCATTGCAGGGAGTGTAAGTTGTCTCTCAGGATGTCAGTCAGTGGTGTCCTGCTGTTTGTTGGTGCACAGTTGGCAGCAGGGCCTTGTGCTCCCCACAGCAGTAGCCAGTGTCAGCCATCTTGTGTGTCCTTATCCACTCCCTGTGATGTGAGCCTGGTTCAGGGTGGTGTTGATGGGCCAGTTGTGGGGGTGACCAATATCAGTGACTACGACTCCCATCATGCTATTGCCTCCACCCCCCTTCCCAGCATGCCCATGCTTCCTTCCTTTTGACTCTGCTTCCCTGTGGGGTGGGCTGGCTGTGCTGCCAGGATGGCTGGGAGTGTTGTCCTGGCAGTTGTTTGGCTAAGAGTCCCAAGAGTGTCCCTGTGCTTCACACAACATAACCCAGGGTGGTGGTGCTTTGTGGGATCTTGTGTTAGGATGGAGGGCATTGCATTCTACCAGGTGGGTACTGTAGAGTTTGTGTTGGGGGGGGGGTGAGGGGAGGTGCTGGTGACTATGGTCAGTGCTGCAAGTCCCCCTTCCCACCCAGCCAGCCAGTTATCCCACCATGGAACGTGCTTGCATTGCAGGGAGTGTAAGTTGTCTCTCAGGATGTCAGTCAGTGGTGTCCTGCTGTTTGTTGGTGCACAGTTGGCAGCAGGGCCTTGTGCTCCCCACAGCAGTAGCCAGTGTCAGCCATCTTGTGAGTCCTTCTCCACTCCCTGTGATGTGAGCATGGTTCAGGGTGGTGTTGATGGGACAGTTGTGGGGGTGAGCTATGTCTGTGACTACGACTCCCATCATGCCATTGCCTCCACCCCCTTCCCAGCATGCCCATGCTTCCTTCCTTTTGACTCTGCTTCCCTGTGGGTTGGGCTGGCTGTGCTGACAGGATGGCTGGGAGTGTTGTCCTGGCAGTTGTTTGGCTAAGAGTCCCAAGAGTGTCCCTGTGCTTCACACAACATAACCCAGGGTGGTGGTGCTTTGTGGGATCTTGTGTTAGGATGGAGGGCATTGCATTCTACCAGGTGGGTACTGTGGAGTTTGTGTTGGGGAGGGTGTGAGGGGAGGTGCTGGTGACTATGGTCAGTGCTGCAAGTCCCCCTTCCCACCCAGCCAGCCAGATATCCCACCATGGAACGTGCTTGCATTGCAGGGAGTGTGAGTTGTCTCTCAGGATGTCAGTCAGTGGTGTCCTGCTGTTTGTTGGTGCACAGTTGCCAGCAGGGCCTTGTGCTCCCCACAGCAGTAGCCAGTGTCAGCCATCTTGTGAGTCCTTCTCCACTCCCTGTGATGTGCGCATGGTTCATGGTGGTGTTGATGGGACAGTTTTGGGGCGGGCAATATGTGTGACTGCAACTCCCATGATGCTATTGGCTACACTGACTTGGCCAGCATACACAGGATTCCTTCCTTTGAGTGGTCTTCACTGTGTGTTGGTGTTGTTGTGGTGGCTACATGTGTGGATGTGTTTGTTGGTTCTATTTGTGCCACTGCCTAGCTGTAGTTGTGGTTGTGTTTGTACATGTGTTGGCACAGTTGGATGTGACTTTTTTGATGGCATGTGTTGTGTTTCTCTGACTGACATACACATTTTGGGATGATTCTGTTCTGGTTGCTGTGTGATTGCTATGAGTGCATGGTTTGACTCTCCCCTTGACAGTGATGTGTGTGTGTTTTGTGGCAGTATATTGTGTACATTTGTTGTGTACTCACCAGGCTCTGGGATGTCCTCTAGTCCATATATGCTCACTGGCGGTAGGATGGCCCGCACCTTCTCCTCCCAGGGCCTGAGGTATATTGGCTTGGCAGGAGGGCCACTGCCGGTGTGTTGGCTGTTGATGTAGTCTTGCTTCAGCAGTTTCCGTACCCTCCTGCGCACGTCATACCACCTGTTCTGGATGTCGGTCTTTGTGCGCCGACATGGTGATTGGGCGTTCACCCTGTTGATGATCCTCTCCCACATCTTGGTTTTCTGCGACATGGGGGTCTGTTGGACCAATGTGCCAAACAGCTGTGGCTCTACCCTGAGGATCTCGTCTACCAGGACTTCCAATTCACAATCTAGGAACTTGTGATTCTTCTTGGGGGGCATGGTGATGGGTGGTGATGGTGAGTGATGTGTGTGTTGGTGTGCAGGTGAGGGTGTGTGAGTGTGTGTTTTGCTGGGTGTATGTGAGGTAGGTATTTGTTGGTGTGCTGATGGTGTGTGGCTTGTGTGAGGGATGAGCTGTGGGTGTGTGGTTGCTTTCTCTTGGGTGCTGGCAGTGGAATGGCATTTGCAAAGGCTCATGGTAGTGATTTGTGTCCTTTATATAGGTGGAGTTGTGGGTGTGTCTTTGTTCTCTGTCCCCACCCCCAGTATTTATTGGCTTGGTAATTGCTTGTTTGGCCTTTTTTGGTTGATTTTTCCTTTGTGCTGTTTGTGTATGTTGGAAACGTTCTTGTGATCGAGTCGGACCCTGCATTGGTCTCGTACGGTGTTTTCCGTTTCGTTCACGCTGTGTTTGTGCAGTTTTGTATGCTGCGTACGCGTCGGTCGCGGTGTATTGTGTTGCTTCGGCTCGGTTTTGTATGCGTGTCGGTCGTACGGCTTGTCCTCCGTCCGACTCGGTCGTGTTTTCGCGCCTTGCATCGTACTTTGCGGGTTGGAGTTGGCGGGTACGATTCGGTCGGATTTGTTCCGGGTGCGTGTCGGTCGGTTGGATTCGCGTGTTTTTCCGGCCGGATTGCTATTTTCCGAGCGGCTCGGTCGGTCGGCTTGGTTTCCTGACGTGTCGGTCGGATTTATCGCGGCTTGCATCGTACTTGGCGTGTCGGGCGCCACTGGTACGTGTCGGTCGGTAATTTTTCCGGCTCCGAGTCGGTCGGTGCTTTTTCCGGCCCGAATCGGAATCGACCCCTTAGTCTCTCTCCACATACAGTGTACACCCTTGCAGCGAGTGTGTAACTATTGTCAATAAGTAAGGATTATAAGTATAACTTACCACCGCCCGCCACTGCTGCTGGCTCACCCACCCCTGAGGCAGCTGCCGTATCCACTGCTCCCTCCTGGCTGGCGTCGCCAGCCCTGCCGCTGACCCCGGCACTGGTGGCCGGTACGCCTAGAAAAAACATTACACATTTTTTACATGCCATATACACCTCCCCCTATTTATTCTTTTTCACTAGCAAGATTGAAAAAAAAGTTAAAATACATATATATACCACATACATCACTAGTACAAATCGGGTACTAGAGTAGAGTAGACAATAGTAGGAGTATGTCCTATCCTATCAAAAATAGTCAAATATCTGGTTGGGCATTTTGTTGGTGGGAATTGTCGAAAAGCCTATCAAGATTAAGAGGACAACCCTAAGGACTTGACTCAGTGGCTAGAGCTATTGGTGAATCTGAGTTTTAAAACCTTTTAAATCAAAATAAAGAGTGGACAACTGGCCAAGCTTAGCTACAGACAGACTAATATAGTAGTAGTACAGAGAGTCAGAGCAGAGGCAGTTAGAGGCAGGGATAACAAGAATTTAGAAACAGATAGTCTAGATCGAAGAAGATTTGGTAAAAAAATAGAATTAGGAAACGGAAATAATAGTTCGGAAAAAATAAGGTGCAGTATAAGTTAGGGAAATATAATTATTAATATTAACAACTGGAGGACTTACTGGGGCCAGCAGCAGAGCCCTCGGTAGAGGAGCGGTCCTGGCCCTGGGATTGGGAGGCATCTTATTGTTGTGACTGTCCAGCTGCTCCCGCCGACTCTGACCCCGTTTTCTTGCCCCTGGGTGCTGATCATGTAAGATATTATCAAGAAAGTGACCAACATTGATGATTGGTGTGAAACAAATAAAATATTTTTAAAAATGCAATAAAATTGACCTATCTAATCTGATCGACTAGCAGTATCGCGGGATTCGCGGACCGTCTAGTTATTATTTATGAACACTAATCCAGTGTTCCATTCTGATTCCAGAATCCTAAGCCTAAGTACCACCTGACCTAGCCCACCTATTCCAGACGGGCCAATTGTTCACTAAGTCTGCATTTCCATTTATTTTAGTCCTCAAAATGCATAGATGGAGGACGCATGCATACATTTTTGCATACACCAAATTGTTAGTTGGTTGCTGCTGATGTTCTGCTAAGCCTATTACTCACTCACTAACAAACTACAAAAGGTTCTACTAAGGACTGTAGTAAGCAGCACTCAGCAGCACGTGACGTGACAGAGGATGTGTCACGCAGACCGCCTAAAAATTTCCAATTAATACTAAGTAACTAAGTAACTAAACTACCTATCAATCCACCACTAACTTAGTGACAGGAGGACAAAGGAAGGACTAGAGTCTCTCTAGCATTACCTACCTTAAGTTTTCTAAAGTAAACTCTTACATAATCAGCCCAAGCCAGCGCAAAGTTGCAAACAAGTAAGATTAGTAGCGCCGAGCACCTGTGTCCAGAAGAATAACAATCACAGAAGATTTTTAAACGTAATTTACCTGCAATGTGAGCAGCAGCATGCTTACTATTCGGAAAAAAATTATATCCGCAATAACAATAACACTGTCTAGAGAACACAAAATACTACTAGTATTAGCTACTCACCAAGCCCCACGATCTCAACACCTAGCAGGTCCAGCAGGTCCTGCTCCCAGTCCAAGATGTCTGACCACCGGTGGGTCAGCTGGTTATGGGTGCGCCGGACCCCAGAGCAGCGAAACACTGCCCGGCGCACCCTCGCCCACTGGCGGTGACGCTCCTGGGCAGAGCCAGGCCTGCCGCCTGCTGCCAAGGTCAAGGGGAGGTGGCGCTGTACAAAAAAAACAAGGGCGGCCACGTCCGCCTCGCTAAAAAGGGCCTGAGCCTGCACCCCTTCTGGGCGCAGTCTGCCGCAAGGAACGCGGCTCTTCTTGGGCGCAGGCGCCTTGCCCTTGGAGCCGGTACCCTTAGCCATGGTTCTGGGGTGTGCGGGGACGGAAAAGAAATTTTACCAGTAAAAAATAAAGTCGGGGAAGAAGTAGGAGAGTAAAGAAGGAAGTAATATAAAACAGTAGAAAAGTAAAAAAAAACGCAGTCAAAGTAGAAATAAAACGCAAAATATACACTTAGGGACAGAGAGGGATACATAATAAATAAAAAAAATCAGAAAAACTGTGTAAAAAACAAAGGGTTGAAAATATTGGAGAGGGATTGAAAAACTGGCCCCAGAACCATGCAAAGAATAGGAAAACAAGATGGCCGCGCCCATTGGCGACCGCGTGAAGTTCGCGCGATATTTCCCCCGAACACGTCATCCGCGTTGCCGAAAGTCAAAAACATCTCACGAGCATACGGGAGCACACGCGAGCATGTGGAAACAAGCAACTCCGCATGCTCGCGTAGCTACGCTTAGCGTTACAGAGGTTTTGTGCTATTTTGCGTAGCCTCGCATAGCACAGCTACGCGAACTTCGCCCAGGGTTAGTTTGTGTAGGGAAGGCTTAATAGTTCAAAAAGTAAATTTATATACTTTAAAATGTAATACTTTGTACATCTCTGATAAGGACTTTGGTTAAGTAGTACGTTAGAGAACTTATATAAACACTGAAATTAAATATGTATTGGTGTAAAGAAGAAATATATCTTACTGAAAGTTGTATGGTCACAATTATATTATCTGACGCCCATGAAGCCATCACAAAATCTTACTAGTAGATAATTCTACATGTGCCAACATACAAACAAACGTTATATCATCATTTATTAATCCTAAATGAGCCAACATTCAGACGACTTGCATGAAATGTAAGTGCAACCTTATAGATTTTGCATGACTGCAGATGGCGATTAGAATCAGATTCTGCTAAACAAATGCACTTGATCAACATGAAGTGCTGCTACCTTTATATAATTGTTTGAACTTTTTTACTTTGGTGTTGAGCAATCAAGTTTGAGGTAACACGTCATGTGTAGATCTTAAGATATCCAATAGTCTCAAATAATCAAGTGTGCTCTTCAGTGGCTAAGAATATTAAGCCATGTCCATTGAGTAATGAAGTCCATCATTCTAAAGTAAGAAATAATATTAACAAATTTACTCAGTATTAGTCCATATGATACTTATATTAATAGATATAGTAAAAAAAACGATGTCCAGGATTCTACAGGCCTGTACCACCATAGCAAACATTGCAGTTTATGATTTTGCACTTAGGAAAAGGGCGAACTACTACAGCTTCATTAGATGGATAGCCAGAAGAAAATCCTTCCTCGTAAATGACATTGCTGCACAGCAAAGGTCCGCAAAGTAAGACTATAATACCCTCAGGAAAGATGAGACCAATAAATATAATCCTGTAGTTTCTTACAAGACTGATTGTTGCCCAGTATGCGCCACCTTTAAGTAAGTCATTGAAGGTGCTTAATCACAGTCTGCCTGACTGTAGTTTGTAAGTTAGTCCAAAGCTTTCCAGAGTTTAGGATATTTACAAAACTGGGCTATATTTGCTGGGGAACTTTGAAAAAAGGTACAGAGAGAGGTGCATTAACAAATACCCTGAAACAACACCAAGCTTATGTGGCTTTGTAAGGATAAGTAAGTCTGAATCCCTCTCAGGTGATGCAAGATACTGAAACAGACATTAAATACACAGTGCACTTACTTTCATACAAGGTTCCCAAAGTGTTCTTTAATGTTGCTTACAATACAAAGGGCCTGATTTAGAAGTCGGCGGAGGCAATACTCTGTCACAAATGTGACAGATATCTCGTCTGCCGAATTCTGATCCCCATAGGATAGAATGTGATTGGAATAAGACGGACCGGATACCCATCACTTTTGTGATGGAGTGTTCGCCTCTGCCAACTTCTAAATCAGGCCCAGAGTAAACCAAAACTATATTCTCTAGGACCAATGATTCATGACACTACGTGCATTTCCAAGGTTACTATTTATACAGAAAGTCTGCATGTTGTTCTTTAATGCGAGCAAACTTTTCAATAGTTCTTTTGTTGAATTCTGGAATCTGATTTATTAGTAATTTTTCAATGACAGCATTGCCAATGCATTTAATCGAGCTTGGGTCATTGTGTTTCTTACAAATAGTTTTATCCTCTTCAGTGTGGAAAAACATCTTTCATCTTCAGATATTGTCATGGGTGTTGTAATGGCAATTCTCAATAACTTAAGAGTTTCTGAAAAAGATTTCTGTAAGTTGTTTTGACATAAAAATATATATAAAGCCATGGCATTGCCTGTAGCCTGATGAAAGTCCTGTCTTCCATAGAGGATTGATAGTTCATTGTCCAATCTTGACTTGTTTACCATTGGATATGCTTCTACTGTTTTATTGAGAGCTTCAGTAGGAAAACATTTGTCATGTTTTTAGGTCTCGCCTAGGCAGCACTTGCGCTGTCTCTTCGAGACATGCTGTATTGAGGTATGTACTTTAAGCTCCTCCCACTCTCCGCCCATGCTTGTAATTGGCTGCTGTTACTGCCCTTTATAAATGTTGCCTTTTGATTTGTTAATAGGCTTATTATTCCCTCCTTAGTACCTCCCTTTCTTCTATTGTTACCTCCCACGAGGACTGGCTCTTTTACTTGTGTTGTTACTCAGGATTTTTAATATACTGTCAGTGGGGACTATTTTGGGAGTGAATGTGTTTGTTTCTATATTGTGTATCAGGAATGGCACGCTCTTCCTTTGTTTGCATTTCATTTACATGCTGCAGAGGTAAATGTTTTTTTTGTATTGAAATGTTTTTTCGTTTAATTTAAGTTAAACTATTTTGTTGCATTTATGTGTGCGTGTGTGTTTAGTTGTTTGCTCAAAAAGCGATTTTACTATGGCACGCTGTGTTTTTATTTTAACCTAGTCTGGGTTTCAATTGCTTTGTGTTCAATTGGATTGTTTTCATTATTATTAATTTATTGTTTCAGTTTAGTGTGTGTAGCTATAATTTTGCCAACCGTATTTGCAGGCTTTTTTAAATGTCTTTTGGCTTAATTTAAATGCAACATATTTGTTGGCTTTATGTGTGTGTTTAATTGTTTGCTGCATAAGCGAGTTTACCATGGCACACTGTTGACCGTATTTACAGGCTTTTTAAAAATGTTTTTCCCCTGAATTTAAATGCAAGATTTTTGTTGGCTTTATGTGTATGCTTAATTGTTGGCTGCATAAGCGATTTTACTATGGCACGCACTGTTTTATTTTTAACCGAGTGTGGATTTCAATTGCTTTGTGTTCCAATTGGATTGTTCTTAATTTAGGATTGCTTTTAGTGTGTGTAGCTATAACTTTTCCAATTGTATTTACAGGCTTTGCTAAAACAATTTTGCTAGGGAGACGTTTTCAAATGCTTTGTCCTCCTCCTGTTTATTTTTTACATTTTGCCTCGGTTTTTACTCTCACTCACACTTCTGTTGCTCACCCCACTCTTCGAGCCACAGCAGCTGCAGCCCTGCTTGGTTACATAAGCTGAAACTAACCTTTAAGCTGCAAAGCACAAAGGTCCGAGGGAGCTTGTCACAGAAAGCTCTAGAGGGACATACACTGGCTGTAGCCACATTTACCGGGTGAGATTTTAGTGCTTTACATGTCCTGTTTTTTATGAATTCTTTACTTTATGGTAATATGGAGCTATGTTATTAGAATAAAGATCTCCGGAGGGAGTTACAGGGGCGCGCAGTATATGTAGTGTGCTTTATATATTTGCTTTTTAAAAATTACAAGTTTTTACTTACCTTACAAATATTACGGAGAAGCCTGTACTTTATGGTATTAGGGAGCTTTGTTATTCACACAGAGCTCCGGAGGAAGTTACAGGGGCTCACACCACATCTAGCAAGGGAGGGTTTCGTGTAGATTGTCCCTCTGTTTGGCAAGAGCCCTGGAGAAGGGCACATGGAGGAGGGAGAGCGCTCTGCTGCCAGCACATGCCAACCCCACAAGGAAACTGCATGAGGGGAAGAGGTAAGGCACATACATGGCTGATGCCCTCCAGCCAAGGCGCAGACAATACAGTTGGCATGGGAGCACCGCACACCCTGGCACCTCAAGGGTTAACTGAGGGCGCCTGTCATTTGAGCACCCTTGGCACCGTTAAGGGTGCTCTGCTGAGCATCTGGAGTGGAGATGAGGCGCTAATGCTACAAGAGAGCAAATAAATGCCATCTGGGAAGTCATTTGCCTTTTTGTAGCTGTGACCGGGTTTTGTCTGCTTATAGGTGTGCTACAATGTTAAACATTTTAATTTTGAACTGTTTTTATATAATTTGAATACAAGATATTGCGTCACTTTGTATGTGCGTTCATTTATCTCCGCACTAAATGCTTTTTGCATGGAATGCAGTTTTCATTGCAACTGCTTCTAGGTTGCAACTGTAATATAACGCTGCATATGAAAATAACATTGTTTCTTTATGACTGTATTAATTTATAATTTACTGCGCTCACACATAACCTGCACACATTAGATAGTCTGGGTAGATATGTGCCAAATAAATGGTTTCAGCGTGGCACACTGTCTTTAAACCTTCAAACCCTTCGGGATTAGAAATGTGTTCATATGCTGCATATAAATATATCCTATTTATTATTTTCCGTGCATTCTTTTATTTGCACACTAAGCGCTTTGAATATAGCATGATGTCTTTGCCCTCAAACCTGTTTCTAGTTGAAAATGCATTATTAATCTGCACCTAAAATGCCTTACTTGTTTTCTTTACATGTATGTTAATTTATCTATGAACTAACCGCATTTGCATAGCATGTTGTTCTTTTGCTACAACCCCTTCTCCTTTTCAAATACATTACATGCTACTAAACAAAATGCAGGATTTTTCTTCCACTGTATTTTCCTTACAATTGCTTACATTTTTAAGCCATTCTAGGTATGAAATAAATTATCGCAATACAAAGGGAATAATAGTTCATTTGTAAACGTATTGTTTTTCTATTTCTTCTGCTGCTTCAAACAGAACTCAGACATACCCTCTAACCATTCATTGAAATACTCACTCCTAGACAGCCCTTCTATCGTTACAACATACTTTTCACACCTACCTCAGCTCATTTACATACAGCTCAAGATCAACACACCATCTCCATCCTGTCTACGTTTTCCAAAACACTAACACGGCATACCCCTTTATCATTCAATCTGTAATTGCCTTTCTTTTATTACTTGCTTGTACACTTAAACAGTAATCACCAAGCACTTGCAAACATTTCTTCGGACCAACCCTTACCTACAGATCGTCAAAGCTGCGTGCCCCACTCCTTTAATTGCAACAAACTTCGGTAAGTTACTTAAAACATTGCTAATTGTGTATATCTTTTGTATTTTCCAACCTAAATGCTTCCTTTACTATGTTTCTCGTACTGATTCTTTTTATTCCAAATATTAACTTACCTTTATTAATGCATTTGATTATAGGCCTAATGACTGCAAGACTGCTTAAAACATAGAACAGTATCCCTTACAGCGCTTACAAATAAGCTGCACACACAACACAATATATGCGTATATGAATGCTTTTCAGCACCACACATAAGTATACATTAAAACCGTTTAATGTCTTGAATATATGCATGCAGCAGCCGCACACACTTCCAAACAATGCTTCTTTAGAAGGGAGCTTGCCACAAAAAACTCCACAAAAACCCACAGGACCTCACTCCACACCTAGCAGGTCCCACTTTCATGCTTCACAATATCTCTTTAAAAAAAAATTAACACTATTTACTCACTTGTTAATATAACTAAAAAAATCATTTAACTGCAGGGAGTGCTCCATAACAAAATTATATTTTGCTTCTACAGCACTAACTCTGTACAACAATGCTATCTTTTCCTTCAATTTATCAATGTCCTCATAATACTTAGCATTTAAAATACGCCACCTCTTTGTGCTAATTTACTGTCATGAAGTAAACATAATATATTCTACCAACTAAACTTCAAAAGAAGTCACAAGAGGTCTCGCTACATGCAGCAGGTAAACTTTTCACCCTTTAGGTGGGTGGAGCACCTGCTGTTGAGGTATGTGTTTATGCTGCTTGTTGCAGGTTTGACTCTTATTGTCATACTTCTGAGGTGGATAGAACACATATATTTACGAAAGTTACGTTGTTACATTTACCAACACGTTATTATGCCATTCAAGCGCCAAGCATTAATTTCGTTCATAGTGGTTGTTATTTACACACGGCAGGGGTATACCCTGGAGGTCTCACTTCTACAGGGAGATGTTCCTCCAGGCATAGGGTGGCTCTGGGCATTTTGTCATAGGACACACATGTTAAACAAACTGTTGCTGTTTTAATAGGGGAGGGGGGTCACAACTGCCTGCCCCCACACGCTCAATAGCACCCACCAGTTAGAGATATAGTCTTCTCTCTTTTGTGATGCCAAAGGAGGGGGGGAGCTCTGTCTGCGTGTGGTGCACAGTGTTACCGCCCCCATCGACACAATTGCTCTTTATGAGGTGTTAAACACACTATTAGGTGGAGGCACCTCCCTCTCTTCCCAAACTCGAGTTAGTCCTTCTAGCTGTAATTCAATGTACGTTGCGCACCAACAACTTCCCCAAACACATTTACAAAACTTTAACGTATTTCCAACAGTATAATTAAGTTGCAGTTTTAAGTTTTTTTCCTTTTTATATGCACACCTAACACTTCCCCAGCCGCACTAATTTACAGAACCTCTGGCAGCATTTTCACATCTACAACAGCCATGCAGCACCTTAATAGTATTCAACTGCATTTTTCTCCTTTAACATTACATACAACAGTGCAAGCTGCAGTCATTTCTAACAACAGCATGGTTTAATTTGTACATTTGTGCAACTATTAACAAATAGGAACAAAAATATGTTGTCTCCAGGAAGTGCTCCAATAGTAAAATAAACTTTTACTTCCATAGCAATACCTACAAATAACATACCTAATCCTTCATTCTAATTATTTTAATACGGGGTCTGCATAATATTTAGTGTTACAAAAACACCACCTCTTGCCACTAATTTACAAACAAAAACTACCCACAGCACTCTTTGTATTTAATAAAACAAACAAAACGCCAAAAAACAATCTCAAGGACTCGCGCTACATCCAGCACATTACAATTTATCAATTAAAAGTTAACATTTTTGCAAATCAACACTATTTCACCAATTTTTATTAACACAAACAAATATTCACTTAACCCTAATGAAAAAATCTACTAGTAGAACACACAGCTCTGTACGAAGTGTGCAAACAGTGCTCCAAAAGCAAAATGCTATTTTACTTACTCCACACAAAAAATATGCAACGATCCTAACCCTTCTTTCTTCTTATTTTGCTAGAATTTTTTTCTCTCATATTTAGTAGTACAAAAACACACCTATTGCCGATATTTGAAAGTTTTTGTAAAGGACATATTTTCATACCTAAACGCTTTCTTTAGTATGTTTCTCATACTAACCAAAATAATTTTTTTCTAACTAAATTTTACCTTCCCAATAATAATGCCTTTTATTACAGGCATAATAACTACGTAAATCATTGCACACTATCCCTTACAGCGATTAAAAATAAGCTGCCCACACAGCACAATATATGTATACTTGTTTCTTCGCAGCACCACACACAAATATACATTACACACGTTACTGTTTCAATCAAGTCAAGTCAAAATATCTTTATTCGGTTCCAAGAACCATAAAAGTTCACAAATACATTTTGCTAAAATAAATTTTCATATCATGGTTACAGAGGCATGAACAATAACAATCAATAAAATAGGACGAACGATATGGAATTCAAACCAATTTGAGTAAAAACGTCGAGTACCCGAAACATGAGTCTCTAATGTCACCCATACAATTTCATCCCATTGATTGTTTTTTTGTAAAAGGGTGACAGAGGTTTTTAATTAAGTCACAGTTGCTCGTAGCGTTTTCTTATAGACATCGCAACTCTAATAAAATTCGAGACAGCAATACAAATAGATGAGGTAGACAAAGACTGTAAGAAATTAAAACCACCAATATGGCTACATGGCCGTAATTCCCTTAACATTGGGGTTAAAAATTTCACCCTCGGCTCTTTATAAAGAGGACAGAACAATATAAAGTGCAACGTACGAAGTGTGCAAACAGTGCTCCAAAAGCAAAATGCTATTTTACTTACTCCACAAAAAAGCATGCAATGATCCTAACCCTTCTTTCATCTTATTTTGCTAGAATTTTTTTCTCTCATATTTAGTAGTACAAAAACACACCTCTTGCCGATATTTGAAAGTTTTTCTAAAGGACATATTTTCATACCTAAACGCTTTCTTTAGTACATTTCTCGTACTAACCAAAATAATTTTTTTCTAACTAAATTTTACCTTCCCAATAATAATGCCTTTTATTACAGGCATAATAACTACGTAAAACATTGCACACTATCCCTTACAGCGATTAAAAATAAGCTGCACACACAGCACAATATATGTATATATTTTTTCTTCGCAGCACCACACACAAATCTCCATTACACACGTTACTGTTTCAATCATATGCACACAGTAATAAACAACTCTTCTTTACAAGAGAGCTTACCACAAACACCACTGAAAACACTCACAGGGCCTCATAACACTAACTGCATACAGCAAACCTTAACCTTCCTTCCTCCTTCTTATTTAATAAAAACTTCTTTTAATATTTAATACAATCTATTCAACACAACTCTCATTTGCTCCTCCCTAATTTACTACACACCACTCTACTTTAAAACACAACACTCTAACATCCTCCAATGCACTCTACTTTACTCTACTCATATATACACCATGAACCGACTTTACCCCACTCCTTTATACATCACATTAATACAATACATTTCACTTTGCTCCACACCACTCTTAAATAATCCACAACATTCCACTTTCAACCACTATAATCTAATTTAAACCACTCACTAACACTCTACTACACTCAACATAACTCCACACAATCTAATTTAATCCACTTCACTAAACACCAATCACCTCTAATTCACTCCACTCTTCTTTACTCCACTCCACTTTAAAACACTCCACTTTTTCACTCCATGCCAATACACCTTACTCCACCACATTAAATTTCCATTAAATTCTCTTTACTTCACTCAAATCAATACCCCTCCACTTTAGTCTACAACACCATCTCTATTCCTCACATTATTTTAACAAAAAACATTAACCTATTTATTTTTTTACACATTCACTTTACCTCTTAACTCTAAAAACAGCCACATTTCCATCTACCTTATCTTTCTCTACAGCTCACTATATATACAACTTGAATAATAATAAAATCTATAACATTCACTCTCTCTTCCTTACTACATCTTCTCATTCTCCCTCTACCTTACTTTATCTATACCTACATATTCCATTCTAAATTAATACACCTATTATTCACATTATACCTACATATTCCTATTTTTTTACTATACCTCTCATTCTCACTTTCCCTTAAAATATCTATCCCATCATACTCCTTTCAAAAATATTAACAAATATCATTCATCCTCTCTTTATATATACTCCAAAATCATTTCTACCATTTGATATAAAACTCTCATTCAGCCTCTATCTATATATCATTAAATACTCAATTTGTCACTTACATAACTCTCATTTTCACTTTCCCTTTCTTTATATATACCTCCATAATCCTACATTACTTATTACACCAATCATTCTCACTCTCCCTTCCTTCTTTCATATATACCTCCAATAAACATTCTTTCCTTCCTATATTCACATCTAATTCCCCCTCTACCTTTAATTATATATATATACTTGACTTTACTACTCTCCAATCTACTTTACTCTAAACCACTCTCCTTTACTCTGCACCAATCAACTCAACAAAACTCTACTCAAAATCACTCTCCTTTACTCCAATCCACTTTACTCCACTACACTCCACTAAAATCCAAACCACTTTCTTTTACTCCACTAAACTCTACTTTAATTATACTCAAATCTACTAAACACCACCCCACTCAACAACACTCCAACCTTGGTCCGTGACTCTCCTGATCACCCTGGTGGGACTCAGAGTCCCAGGGTGCAACACACCAGAAACGAGGCAGCTTCTAAGGGGGGAGGCGTGACCAGCGCGCTACAAAGCGCAGCTTCGACCCTCGCAGCGCAGGACGTGGTCGGGCAAAGCCCGGGCCAAGGGTGGGCCCGTCTTTCCCCGTCATAGCCCGGAAGAGGCTGGGCTGGGCCACCTCCCTGAAATCTTTACTCCGAGGACTAAGGACCCTTCCTGCCCCTGAGCTACTGTGCAATATTTTATGCCTATTCAACAAGACATAATCAGCTTTTTTACCACCAACGAAACTATTGCTGCTTCTTCATTTTTCCTTCGGGGACTATGGGGAATAGGAAAGTGACTGAGGGAGGGCTGGGAGGTGCACAGAGGAAAAAAAACAAGAAGAGAACACGTAACTCAAGCCTGTGGTAGGGGGGACAGGGGAGGGCGGGATGGACCGTATTGATAATATATTGTTGGATTGTAAAGGGCTTCTTGCACCACCCAATGATACCAACACCCCCATTTCCAAGGTCTCCCACACACATACCACCACAAAATCCACCAACTTAGGCATTGGGAGCATACCTAGCTTATTTAAAAAAGTAGCTAGCAGGAAACAGCTAAAGAAAGTTATTGAGGAGCCTCGCACCACTCCATCTAGTGATACTAGTATTCAACCTGCGATAGTAGACTTTCCGTTGAGTAATAGATTCTCAGTTCTCGATGATCAGCCAGTAACATCTAATATGGCCATTACCACTGGGGTTCAGGCAGCTACGGCCAAAGAGGTCAACGGGCAAGATATGGTCCCCCAATCCAGGGGTGGAGGGATTGAGGGCTCAGAAACAACACTTTCTAATTTAGACCTGCAGAGGGAAATCCTTGCCCTAAGAGAAACAATAGGGTCCCTTACTGATCTTGTTTCCAAATTGTAAGTCAGAATTGAGGGATTAAGTAGCCCTGAGACAGCACCCCCTCCAGTCTTACTGAGTGAAGGCACGAAGCTGAACTCGAATCACCCACCAAAACACTACCCCCAATTAACACGCCATGGTTGACCACCAACCGTGCATCCCAGATTAGTTGCGCAGGCTATTGCGATATGGCCCCTTGAAGTACACTACCTATAAAGGCCAAACAACAAGATGCGGCTAGGGAGAAAAGGGAGGGATTGGCAGCGCGTATGATGGCGCCAGTGCAAGGAACCTCTTTTCTTAACGGAGGACATAGCGAGGTGCCCTTATACCTTAGGCCTCGCCCAATCTCTCTTAGCGGTTATCGGCATACCATCTATATGACCAATGTACCTAAGCTCGGACAGCAGACCAAACACGAGAACAACGAGGCCATTAAGAATAAAGCCATACATTGGATTAGGCACATAAGGGGCTGTAGATCTTTGATAAGAGATGACATCGTGAGAGCAAGAAGATGCGTCTTGGTGAACAGCCTTGTAGACGCGATAGAACTTACACTCGCTGACGAAGGCTTAGTGCATAACCTAATCGCCCTAGAAGCTAGAACTTGTCCCCCACCCACCACAAACATCCAATTTAAGCTGAATATCTCTAGTCCTGTGGCACAATCTAAGCCCACTTTGAAGCCAGCAAGGGACTCCTCATCCTCGCCTCTATCCCAGAATGACTGACTACAACCAGAGTACCCACACGAACATGTGTTTGTTACAACTCTTGACCCTGACCTTGACCATGATCCCACTATGGCTTGTTCCGCTTACGGGGGCTCATCTTTAGAAATTGAGCCAATGACTCTTACCACAGTTCCCCCTCCATTCCACAGAGGCCCCTGTGCATGGGAGATGATCAACAGGCCGGAGTCAAAACCATATGCAGTTACACCATGCCTCCGGCAGTTAAGATCGATGTTATGTCTCCCCCCCGGGATCCCCTCAGTCCATAGACCTGAGGGAGCTTAAAATAGCATCATGGAATGTGGCCGGAATAAGAGGTAAATTATGCTTACCCCAATGGCTCGAGCTCATTAACTCTCACGACATTTGCATTTTGCAGGAAACCTGGAGCCTGATCCCTATCCACATTCCAGGATTTGTGACTCTCCATAAACCGGCAGTTCCATCTAAACAAGGCCGCCCGTCAGGAGGGCTGCTAACCCTGATTAGTATCACACTAAACTGCGACACCAAGGAGCTTTCCATTGATAATTCAGACATCCTTGGGGCCAGGTTAAGGGGCAAACAGGCAAGAGTCTAGACATCGATAATGTTTATGCAAGGAGCTTTAGAGGGGGTTGCTCTCCAACTATACAAGCTTTAGACGAGACGCTGGATACAAGGCAAGATGTCTATCCCCTAATTGTGGGTGGCAACTTTAATGTTACATTTGAGCCCCTCGATAGGGAAAATATCCTAGAGGCCAATAAGGAGGATAAAATTGTGGGTGGTCCCGTCTCTGGAGCTCTCACCAATAAAGAAGTGGTCCCAAGCAGCACTACAGCTGAAAGCATTAACCCTAGAATATAGGCTGCGGGCCACGAATGGAAGAACCTGTTCTGATAAAGGGGTGGGGGGGTTGACTTACATTGGCCCAAATTGTGCCAGTCGGATATATTACATACTTGTGGATCTTACCCCATGGCCATTTGTAGTTGATATGTCCATAGTCCACAATTGTGAAAGCAATCACAATCTATTAAGTCTGACCCTTGAACATCCTTGGGGCGAAATGGGCAGGACATCATTTGCCAGACTTGCCACAAAGGAGGGGTTAACATCTAATGATAAACGTTGCCTCAAATGGCCCATGATCATGATGGATGAGTCCAAGCTTAACACCTTAAAAAATGACCTTGAGATGTATCTGGTAGCGATACAACCCCCACCAGACGAGCTGGCACCATCGGCAAACACTAGTGCCCTGCACTCAAAGTTCTTTGCTCAATTGGCTTGAAACTTTATTGTCCACTCACAAAATCACAGGCCAAAACAGGAAAGACTAGCTAAAGCGAACTCCTAGTTTACAAAGGAGTGCAGGTACCTGAGGAGATGTTGGCTAGAGCCATAAGACATAGGGATATGCCTTTGATACGTGATCTAAAGAGGCAATATAAATTGTCCCAAATGAATGCAAAGAAAGAACTGGGAGGAGAAGAGGGGGAAGAACTAGGGAGGCTTGCTCCCAATCGGACGCAAGGAAATTTTGGGTACTTGTGGGAAAGGGCATTCTTGAGAGCTTACCTCCTCTTGCTCATAATATACCACCTAATGTGTGGCAAGAGCATTTTGGCGCCCTGTACTCGATCTTTTACAGCCATGACATGGGGCTAGCATCCTTTGAACCACTCCAACCTTCACAAGGTCTCTTGTTTACTAAGGAGGAAATCTTGACCTCTATAGAGGCAATTGTACCTGCCAAGGAGCCTGGACCAGACGGCATCTCGGGAGATCTCTTTTGCTTTGACAGGGACAATTGGGTAACTTATATATTGTCACTTTCCAATGATATTGTTAGCGGGGGGCTATTCCAGAATCGTGGAAGGGGGCTGAAGTGATCCCCATTTTTAAACAGGGAGATAGGAGCGAACCCTCAAACTATCGGGCCATCAGCCTGATCGATTGCGTTCAAAAAGTTTTCTGCCGCTCTCTCTTAGCGAAGGTTCAGGGCTGGATGGACAAGAACCATATCCTCTCATCACTTCAAGCAGGGTTTCGCCAGAAAACTGGAAAAATAGACCAGGTTTTCCGCCTCCCCCTTCTCTATTGGAAGGTGATTTTATTAGGCAAGAGGAGCTTATACATAGCATTCATTGATCTGAAGTCAGCATTCGACCTTGTGTCCAGGGATAAGCTTTGGCGGGTGCTCAAGGAGATGGGCATGCCCCCGGGTATTCTGGCGCTGCTAATAAGATTACACGAAGAGAACATTGCTAGGGTAAGATGGGGCAGCCAGGGCCAAGTCACCAATCCTATTTAAATCCAGCCGGGGGTTTGCCAGGGTTGCATCCTGGCTCCAACTTTGTTTTCATTATACATAAACCAAGTGGTTAAATTCTTATCTGTTATTCCAGCGGACGCTCCCTCTTTAGCGAATCAGAAAATCGCCACTCTTCTGTTTGCAGATGATACCCTTGTTTACAAAACACCTATGGGCCTGCAAAAACTATTAAACCGATTTAAGCTTTTTTGCCACGAGAGGGGCCTCGAAATAAACACCACAAAGACAAAATTGATGTTGATGAACCCCCACAAATCCTTCAAAGGGAGCTTGACTCTAGACAATATTCCCCTAGAGAGAGTGAGTTGCTTTGACAACCTAGGAATCAAATTGTCGGAAGGTATGGCCTGGAAACATCATCTCAACAAGGCCTACCATAAGTTTTCACAGGTAACTTGGGCCCTAAGAAAGGAACATTGTCTCTCCCACACAAAACTAATTGCACCAGCCCTGAAGATATATAATTGCAAAGCTGTGAGTAGTGCTCTATACGGGGCTGAGCTTTGGGGCACAGATAAAGCAAGCAATCTCACAGCATCGGAGAACAAGTTTCTTAAGAGCCTGGTATCCGTTCCGCGAAGTACTCCTCTCTGCCCATTTAAGCTTGATATGGGCATTAAACCAATTAATGATCTAGCGAAGCTACCCCCCTCTTATATTGGCAGAGGCTTGTTACCACCCCAGAACTGGCATCATATGCAGCTGCTTTTAATGAGGTCTGTGCCTTAGATTCCACGAATAAAATAGGTTGGATTAAGCACATCAGAAACCTTGTATTTAGTATTGGGCTACCAGGGCATAGTATTAATTGCCCACCAACTCACACTAAAAAACAAGTCAAACTATTGTATTGGGATTGGATTGAGCAGAATGTTCGTAATAACAGTAAACAGGGCAGATTAACGGAAGAATTTAGAGATTTTAAGATCTATCGCTCCGTAGAAAGCTATTTTCATCTCATTTAGGTGCCGGCTGACCGGAAGCTCTACATACAATTTAGGCATGGGAGCCTGCCGGTTAATGCATTTACAAACACCTGGCTATGTAATGGTGCCCAACCCAAAGGTTGCCCTTGCTTCCCTGCCGTGATTGAAACAATAGGCCATGTTCTCTTTGGTTGCACTGCATACACAAAACCAAGGGTCAAATGGCTAATCCCGGTTTGCAGACAACTTGAAACTAGCGATTTTAGAGTAGCTTTGCGCATACTAAAATCTGATACAAGACCATTGTTCATGTGCGCAGTAGCAAAGTTCCTGGGCCATTCCAGGTGGATTAGAAGGAAGGCCCTGACACATGCCTCGATCTGTCCTTGAGATGCTCGGTACATGTTGGTGAAGGAATTCTTTTTTTTCGACACTGTCACTTTTATGCCCCAGTGACTTAATTCCATTTTAAATGTTAATAGCTTTCCCTTACTTTTTATATAACAATTTAAAAAAAGAAGTTAGCTGCATTTTTATTTGTAGGCACTCAGAACTGATTAGTAGGCAGCAATACGCTACTTTTATATATTGTGGTACGAGGAGATTAATTTGTACCTATTATTTGCTGTGTTTGATTGTGTGAAGTTTTATATGTCTATATATGTATTTAAATTATTGCTGTGTAATGTTTTAATATTGTACTTTTATGGTCTTGCGACCGAATAAAGTTTAATGACTGACTGACAACACCCCAATTCAATCCACACCACTCTACTTTACTCCACTCCTCTCAATAACACTCACCTTTACTCTACATCACTATCCTTTACTCTGCTCCACTATACTTTATTACACTCTCCTTTACTGTACGTTACTCTACTTTACTTCACTCCATTACACACCTCTTTACTCCACACCACTCTAATTTACTACTCTGTACACTTATGTATTCCACATCACTCCTACAATACAACCACCATATCTCAACTTCACTCCAATATACTTTACTCTACTAAACTTTACTCAACACCATTCTAATTTACTACTCTTCACTCAACTCCAATACAATCAACTAAACTCAAAACTAGCTTCTTCACATCACTCTACTTCACTACACTAAAATAACAATCAACTTTACTCCATATCACTCTATATTACAACACTCCACTCTACTTTACTCCACACAACTCTACTTTACTCCATACCATTATACTTTATTACACTTCATTCTACTTTACTCCAATCAATACCAATCTACCTTACTCCACTACACTCTACAAACCACTCTTTTAATTCACTACGCTCTGCTTTACTCTACTCAAATCTACTACACACCACTTTAATCAACACCACTCTATTTTAATCCACAACACTCAACTTTACTTCACTACACTCAATAACACTCACCTTTACTGTACATCTCTAACATTTACTCAACTCCACTACACTTTCCTCCACTACACTCAATTACACTCTGCTTCATTCCGCTTTACTATACTTTACTCCACTCTACTATACACCTCTTTACTCCACACTACTCTACTTTACTACTCCCCACTCTTCTTTATTCCACACCACTCTCCATGTCATGTCGTTTAGGATAGTCCTATCATGGATGCCCTCTCTTACATACATTGTACTATCCACATGACAGTAATGATTCTGAATAGGTGACCTTTTACCTAATAGCTTGCTCGTGTCTCTTCGACACCAGGTTCTTAGTATTCTATTATAATACCTGTGCCTGACGTACATAAACATGTCCTCAGGCACTGCCTAATTATCCTGTATAAGGGTCACCACTTTTTTCATCCTTGGCCAACAGCCCGCTGTGCATGATCGCATTTGTTTGGAAAAACATTTATGATTGTTTTAAAACATATTGATTCTAGAAGAAACCCTGGAGTGACCACTCTAGTATATAAGACCCTTAGTCTCCCCTACAAATCAGAGGAGAATTCCTTCCAAGCTGACACGGGGTCCTGCATGCTGAATCTTTGACATGCAGTGGCCTGACATCCCTTGCGAGGTGTCATCCTCGAAGCAGAGACGGGGTCCTTCGTTCTCTACCATCAGGTGAGGGGGTTGGTTCTTCCCTAGGGGATTCTTGGCTACATTTATACATATACATATCTAAAAGAAGACAACACCTCTCTCCCAGATAAGGAAAGAATGCGACACAGCTCCGGGGTAATATTCAAGTAGCTTTATTGCTTTTCCTGCGCGTGGTGTTAAAAGTCCTTGAAACGCTTGGCAGACGCGTTTCAGCTTTCAATAGCTTTCTTCAGTGCCCGTTTCAATGGCTTCTCATTCTCCCTGGGGGTCAGCTGGTATAAGATGTTGCTGTGACCACTCCCAGTAAGGTAGTCACTTGCCCCTCCTCCACCTTAAAGATGTAAAGGCACCTCGCGTTCCTCCTGCCACACAACGGCATGCTGGTAGTTGGAGTCCTCTGTGGAAGCCCATCCAGTGATTGAGGCATTCCAAACGCCATGTGACGTCCCAATATGGATTGGCAGATGAACCCCTCACCGCCGCAGTTGCTAGGAAGGGTAAAGGCCACTTGAAGTCCCCTTATCAGGCAATCGATATTGCCTCCTCTCTCCCCATGTGGAAGTGACTCCCAAGTGGAAATTAACAACACCGGGGGGGCGACACGTTACAGTTGTATGCACAGTCCAAATGTTGCCGGCTTCCCGCGTAGCACCTGACCGAGAGGGGGCGTCGCCAACCAGCACCTGCTTACTGGTAAAACACGAAGACAACAACTCTCTCCCAGACAAGGAAAGAATGCGACACAGCTCCGGGGTAATATTCAAGTAGCTTTATAGCTTTTCCTGTGCGTGGTCTTAAAAGTCCTTGAAACGTTTGGCAGACGCGTTTCAGCTTTCAATAGCTTTCTTCAGTGCCCGTTTCAATGGCTTCTCATTCTCCCTGGGGGTCAGCTGGTATAAGATGTTGCTGTGACCACTCCCAGTAAGGTAGTCACTTGCCCCTCCTCCGCCTTAAAGATGTAAAGGCACCTCGCGCTCCTCCTGCCACACAACGGCATGCTGGTAGTTGGAGTCCTCTGTGGAAGCCCATCCAGTAATTGAGGCATTCCAAACGCCATGTGACGTCCCAATATGGATTGGCAGATGAACCCCACACTGCCGCAGTTGCTAGGAAGGGTAAAGGCCACTTGAAGTCCCCTTATCAGGCAATCGATATTGCCTCCTCTCTCCCCATGTGGAAGTGACTCCCAAGTGGAAATTAACATCACCGGGGGGGCGACGCGTTGCAGTTGTATGCACAGTCCAAATGTTGCTGGCTTCCCGCGTAGCACCTGACCGAGAGGGCATGTCGCCAACCAGCGCCTGCTTACTGGCAAAACACGAAGACAACAACTCTCTCCCAGATAAGGAAAGGATGCGACACAGCTCCGGGGTAATATTCAAGTAGCTTTATTGCTTTTTCCTGCGCGTGGTGTTAAAAGTCCTTGAAACGCTTGGCAGACGCATTTCAGCTTTCAATAGCTTTCTTCAGTGCCCGTTTCAATGGCTTCTCATTCTCCCTGGGGGTCAGCTGGTATAAGATGTTGCTGTGACCACTCCCAGTAAGGTAGTCACTTGCCCCTCCTCCGCCTTAAAGATGTAAAGGCACCTCGCGCTCCTCCTGCCACACAACGGCATGCTGGTAGTTGGAGTCCTCCGTGGAAGCCCATCCAGTGATAGGCAAATTACTTAGGGCGCACATTCTAGGAGTATGCAAGTGCTATTGTTTTACATGAACTGTATATGTTCATCTTCTTAGCACTATGGTACAAATGTATCTACTGTTTAGTATATTGGTACTTGTGATTTCGTTCGTATGCTTTTGTCTCCAAATTGTCGCAGCAAATATGTTTTACACCAGACTGACTTATTGAAATGTCCTAACCGCCGTCCTATGTATTTTCTGAGAATAAGTAAGCACGAGTGACTGAGTGAAAAGCACTGTACTGTTTTCCACAATCCCTGAGGAATCAGGGTTGTCATGTTCAGTGGCTGCCAGAGACTACCTACAATACTGTAAGATACAGGGGGGTGATAGTGGCACTGTAGAACTAGCTGGTCTAACGGCTGACATATCCTATGGAGGTGTCCGGAAGAGGTTTGGACACCAAGCCCTCAGTTTAGGTCATCCGAAATGCGCAGTCCTGGGGATTCTTAGGAACTACACAACATCCACTCCAACCTACATAACACAACTGTACTACAATATATTTTATCCAACTACACTTTACTCAACACCATTCTAATCTAGTCCACTCTACTTTACTCAACTACACTCAACTCCAATACACTCTACTAAACTACACACTACCTACTTCACTCTAATGTACTGCACTACACTCAAATACCAATCACCTTTACTCCACATAACTCTACCTAACAAAAATCTACTCCACTTTATTCCACTACAATCTACTTTACTCCACGCAACTCAACTTTACTCCATACCATTACACTTTTACACTTCATTCAACTTTACTGCGATCAATACCACTCTACTGTACTCCACTCCACTCTCCTTTACTCCACACCACTCTACTATAATAAAGCCCAATAACCTTCACTACACATCACTTTCCTTTAATATACTTCACTCTACTTTATTCCACTCTCCTTTCAACTTCACAACACTAACAATTAACTTTACTCCACTCAACTTTACTCAACTCTACTCCACTCCACTCCACTCTACTACATTCCAATCCATACCACTCAGCTCTAGACAATACCACTACACATCCTATCTTACTTACTATACCTCTCATTCTCCCTTACCCTTTAATTCTCTATCCCATCATACTAATTTCAAAATTAATATTAACAATAATCATTTTTCCTCTCATTATATTTACTCCAAACACATTTCTTACATATTATATATAACTCTCATTCACCCCTCTACCTTTCTATATATATATAATGCCCTACTCATTTCTTCATTTACAATACTATCAATCTATATAAAATATCTATACAACTTTCCCTTCCTTAATTTCGATTTCTTTCTTTATCCACTATTTTTTAAAATAATTACCTAATAATCAAAACTATCTCACCATTTCTATCACACTATTCCTTTATTTCATCTCAAAATTGTATTTATTTTAACTTTTATAATGAATAACTTTCCTTCCTAATTTTGTTTTATTATATATGTATGAATTATAAAAAATGCTAATTTTTATTCACTTCTCTCACAGATGCATCTTTCTCAAACAATCAAAACTTCAACAAGGTAAGCAAAAATATACATTATATTTACCATACACTTTACTCAACTTCTTTGCTCATAAATACACCTCTACAATACAACATAAACACTAAAAACAAATTAAAAACTAAATATATATATATATAAACTATGAATCAAATAATACAAGCTAATTATCATCAAGGACATGAAAAGTTTACTGGCAATTCAAGAGGTAGACAATGGGGCCGATTCCGATCTCGGTCGGAGGCACACCCAATACCATTCGGTCGGGAAAAAAGCCATGCGAAAGCCTGTTTCCCGACCGATCCGTACAGCACACCGAACGAATAAGTACGATGCGCACAACAGCACAGAATCCGGCCGAGCCGTACTCACCCAAACCAGGTCCTGTTCTCCGACCGAGGCGAATCCGGAAGCGCCGAATCGAGTCGCACGGAAGGGAAAATGCAGCTCCGTCCGGCCGAACAAGTACGATGCGCTTCCCGTACGCGCCGAACCCGTCGCTACGCACGGCACGTCAAAGCATCCGGGAGAGGCGCACATAAGCTCCGATTCGCGCCACAACACGATCCACGGCTACGAGACGAACACGCCAGCGACGAGGACGGCGCGAAGCGACGAGGACGACGCGAAGCAACGAGAAGGACGAACAACACGAACCAACCATGAATCCCTTCGTCCCGATCATACCAATATTCTACATTTACTACCGGAACAGGCACGGACGCGTACGGCGCAGAAGGTAAGTCAGACACCAACCACAAAACACATACAAACCGTACACGACACATCACACACACACACACAGAGGGATGCAGAATATACTTACACCAGCAACAGCAGCACCATAGGGGCGGGATGCCCATCACCAATGACACATATGCACACAGGGGCCTGAATGCGCACCACCACCCCTACCCACGGGGGGCAGGATGCCTACCACTACTACCACCCTCACCCAGGGGGGGCTGGATGCCTACCACCACTACCACCCTCACCCAGGGGGGGCTGGATGCCTACCACCACTACCACCCTGAGCCAGGGGGCTGGATGCCTACCACTACTACCACCCTGAGCCAGGGGGGCTGGATGCCTACCACTACTACCACCCTGAGCCAGGGGGTCTGGATGCCTACCACCACTACCACCCTGAGCCAGGGGGCTGGATGCCTACCACTACTACCACCCTTAGCCAGGGGGCTGGATGCCCACCACCACCCTTAGCCAGGGGGCTGGATGCCTACCACTACTACCACCCTGAGCCAGGGGGCTGGATGCCTACCACTACTACCACCCTGAGCCAGGGGGCTGGATGCCTACCACTACTACCACCCTTAGCCAGGGGGCTGGATGCCTACCACTACTACCACCCTTAGCCAGGGGGCTGGATGCCCACCACCACCCTTAGCCAGGGGGCTGGATGCCTACCACTACTACCACCCTTAGCCAGGGGGCTGGATGCCTACCACCACCCTTAGCCAGGGGGCTGGATGCCTACCACTACTACCACCCTTAGCCAGGGGGCTGGATGCCTACCACTACTACCACCCTGAGCCAGGGGGCTGGATGCCTACCACTACTACCACCCTTAGCCAGGGGGCTGGATGCCTACCACTACTACCACCCTTAGCCAGGGGGCTGGATGCCCACCACCACCCTTAGCCAGGGGGCTGGATGCCTACCACTACTACCACCCTTAGCCAGGGGGCTGGATGCCTACCACTACTACCACCCTGAGCCAGGGGGGCTGGATGCCTACCACTACAACCACCCTGAGCCAGGGGGCTGGATGCCTACCACTACTACCACCCTGAGCCAGGGGGCTGGATGCCTACCACTACTACCACCCTGAGCCAGGGGGGCTGGATGCCTACCACTACTACCACCCTGAGCCAGGGGGGCTGGATGCCTACCACTACTACCACCCTTAGCCAGGGGGCTGGATGCCTACCACTACTACCACCCTGAGCCAGGGGGCTGGATGCCTACCACTACTACCACCCTTAGCCAGGGGGCTGGATGCCTACCACTACTACCACCCTGAGCCAGGGGGGCTGGATGCCTACCACTACTACCACCCTGAGCCAGGGGGCTGGATGCCCACCACCACCCTTAGCCAGGGGGGCTGGATGCCTACCACTACTACCACCCTCAGCCAGGGGGGCTGGATGCCTACCACCACCCTTAGCCAGGGGGGCTGGATGCCTACCACTACTACCACCCTGAGCCAGGGGGCTGGATGCCTACCACTACTACCACCCTGAGCCAGGGGGCTGGATGCCTACCACTACTACCACCCTGAGCCAGGGGGGCTGGATGCCTACCACTACTACCACCCTTAGCCAGGGGGGCTGGATGCCTACCACTACTACCACCCCCACTCATAGGATGGACAATGCATGACACAACCAGCACACCACAACCTAGGGAATGCAAGAAAAAGACATCCCCCAACACCATGACAAGCGTGTGTAGACTGTGTCAAATGCCTACAACACCGAACATGACTTTGAACATACAATGTGACCCCCTAGCACATGTGCCACACATATATGTGTGTGGCACCCACAATGCAAGCAGGCCATGACCATTGTGGCAATGGGGTCCAAACCCCCATCATCACAGTGACCAAAATGTAAGTGTGGGGTCCATAGCTGAAGCACATTTTGAACATTGTGGCAATGGGGTCTAAACCCCCATCATCACAGTGAGCAAAATGTAAGTGTGGGGTCCATAGCTGAAGCACATTTTGAACATTGTGGCAATGGGGTCTAAACCCCCATCATCACAGTGAGCAAAATGTAAGTGTGGGGTCCATAGCTGAAGCACATTTTGAACATTGTGGCAATGGGGTCTAAACCCCCATCATCACAGTGACCAAAATGTAAGTGTGGGGTCCATAGCTGAAGCACATTTTGAACATTGTGGCAATGGGGTCTAAACCCCCATCATCACAGTGACCAAAATGTAAGTGTGGGGTCCATAGCTGAAGCACATTTTGAACATTGTGGCAATGGGGTCTAAACCCCCATCATCACAGTGACCAAAAGGTAAGTGTTGACAAAGAAAGAGGTGCAACTGCCAAACTGCATGGATGATTCCTGGTCACAGAACAAAAAACACATCAGTGGCAAAGTAGTGTATGTGTCCCATTGCAACATAAATTGGGTGAGCCAAATACTGCAGTGCAAATAAGACATACCTTTGGCCATGTGCAGACAAACAACACCCATGGGGGCTGACACTGTCAACATTCATCAATGACACAATGACAGAAGTGACCATCAGAATGCAGACCCACATATTTGCACCAATGGGCACACAAATGCAGATACCCTGTGGAGACTGCAGATGTGAGGTGAACAGATACCATACCATGGCAGCAATGGGACACACAAACCATGATCATTGTGCTGACCGATGACCTAGGAGTCCCAGGGACAGCAGGGGAAACCCACCAAACTACATACAGCCAATGGCACACCCAAGATATGCCAATGCAGTGGTGCAGATGCACAAACACAAACAGGCAGACCCACACTGCACATCATACACAACAGGTGAGGGGGGTGCCAGTGTCCCCAGGCAACCACACAACACATGAGGAGACCTGAATACCAATCATACAGATGTGCATACAGTGCCACACAAAGGTAACTCATGGATCCAAATCCCCTATGTGGGCAAGCAGGCATTGTCAGATGAGAGGGAGCACAAATCACACATGTCACACAGGCACGTAGGAACAGCAACTGACACAGCAAGACACAGACACACCACAGCACCACCCCCAGGCGCCCCCACAATGTGGTGACCCTGGGCTGCATTACAATCCCACTGTGATGACAAAGCTAAATGTGGTTCACACTGTGAACCACAGTCATGTGTCCTGAGCAACAAACTACCATCACACCTACACAAGCACAAATCAATCAGCATGGCCAGTAAGCCAAGGCCAACATGGAGGCAGGGGCCTAGCCGGGCAACAACTCTCATCTGCACACACTCAACACCACACCCCTCGACCTCCAACAATGTGCAGCAGTGAAGTACACATGCACTGGTGACATTGCACATGCACCCATGACTATTCCAGGGTGGTGGGTGGGAACCAAGGTGCAGAAACACATGACACATGGCCACTCAACAAGACTCCTGAATGTCTGACACACTGCACACTACGCTGTACATGGACATGACGGCAATACCACACCAACCAATGGGATCCCAGCCACAGTCACACACCAATGAAGAAGCCAAGGTCACCCACAAAGAACACACATAGACAACAACCAACATTGCAGCCCGGACCCTGAGGAGTGCCAGCAGTCACACACACAACGTGTCACAATCACTGAAAGATAACACAAACTGGAAATCACATGACAGGGGCAAACAACAAGTGCCAAGGGGAAACCTGACTGTGACCCATCTGCGTCTGCACACAAACTCAGCCCTGACAGCAAACACACCTATGGGTGACACCCTGATGACCAGTAATGTGCCATGCACCCACATCACAGAGAACCCAGGGAGAAGACTTTGGGGGAACATAGGTCAACTCAGCAAGCATCACAAACAGGTACAACACTAGGGATCACAGCATGCACAGCTAAACAGAAGTGAACACACAGACATGCACATACAACACACACCTTGGGCGCAGGCAATGTCACAGGTGTACACACTGCCATGAGGGGACTCCACTCCTGTGTGAGGAAAGCTGTGCCATGTGTTGCCTCAGTAGGGCCCCATCATGTCAGCTGAGCACTTGGTCACACAATCAACAATTAGCACCAAATGAGGGCTCCCGTCACATCAGCCTGGTCATGGAAGTGCCAACGGAATCATCAGCACAGATCCAACACACTTGTATAGCAATGTTGCACTGACTACACGGATGAGTCCTTCCCCATTGATGCCCAAACCTGCATGTCCAGTGGAGATGGCCACACGGTCAGGGAAGTAGACGAATTGAACAATGGCAGGCACAACAGATGTGCAGGGGTGGAAGCCACAGATGTGAAATAGCTAATCTAAGTAGGAAATCCCATTGCCAAATACTGAACACATGACACCCTCAGATGCTGCTATGGATGACATGGATACACCACAGGATAGGACACATTCCCCCTGGACCACATGGGTACCTGCACAGTAACACTTCATTATCATGAGACCAAATATCACCATCACTGCAGCAAGGGCATGGTTAGCATCATCAACAACATGTACATCAGAAGCATAAGCACTAGAGAACAGAAAGTTGCTTTATTCAGCATATGTGTGGAATGAAAACAAAGTCCAGAAAAACACAAAGGCCAATGGCCAGTCCATTGTCAAAGTCCAAACTTGGTGACAGTGGCAGATGTCACCCTACGCATGCCTGCACAAAACCAGGGACAATCCACTAGGAGGGGCAACCGGGGGGCAGGCCAGGCACCGCAGGGACAGGATCAGGGCTCACCAGGAGGAAGCAGGGAAGGGGTGGTGGGTGCTGGAGAGCCACTGACAACTGCAGTGGAGGTGTCTGACATGGTGTGTGCCGGCACAACTGGGGGCATGACTCAGATGTTGTGGGTGCCGGCACGACTGCAGTGGACCCTGCAGATGGAGTGGACAGGTCCGCCACTGCAGTGCCCAAGTCAGACAGGGTGGTAGTGGACTCCACTGCAGTGCCCACCACCAGGGGAGGAGAATGGGGAACAGGCAAGGTGGGCTGGACAGAGGGGAGGACACCCTCACCACATCAGTGGCACTGACAAGCGCAGCGGGGGGTGTGGTGCCGGGAGAGCAAGTGCCAGGGGAGAAGGCCGGATCCTCTTGGGGATGGTATATCTGTGGGTGGGGGAACCTGGGGCAGGGTGTGGTGGGGGCACCTGTGGAGTGGGGGCCTGAGGGATGGAGGAAGGAGACCTGGTGCCTGAGCTGCAGGGCGGCGGCGGAGTCTTGCTCTTACGACTCCGGGGGACTTGCGGGTGGGGGCCTCAGTCTGTCTGCGCCTGGGGGAGGGTGTCCGGGGGTGAGGGGCACTCTGCTCCGTGTGGGTGGGCTTCCTCTTCCCCTGGATGCTGGAGCAGCTGGATCGGAGGGGAAGAGGCCGAGGTCACTGAGGAAGAGGCGCTGGGTCTTTGGGGTTGCAGGTGAGGCAAGGGAGGGTGTTTTGGAGGGAGAGGCAACTGAGGACTGCGCAGTGCTCGTGGATGCGTGTGTGTGTACCAGGGCCCCATCCCCTGTGAGTCTGGTTTCAGTCCCCTGACTGCATGCGTGTGCGTTTTGTTTGTGGCGTGTGTGTCTGTGTGCTGGATGTGTGTGTGCTGGTGTGTGCCTGTGCCGGTGTGTGTGTGCTTGGGACGGGTAAGGTGCTGGGGAGTGTGGATGGAGCAGAGGCAGGAGGGGTGAGGGACTGTCTGAGGAGGGACACTGCTGCCGTCAGGGAGGAGTCCATGGACCTATTGCCCCTCTGTAGGTCAGACATGCCCGATGAGATGCCCTCCATGAACGACACCAGCTGAGTCAACAGAGCGGTGTGCGCATGGAGGACACTCAGCATGGCTGTCTGCCCTACATGGAGCTGGCGAAGGAGGTACACAGACTCCTCACTCAGGGCAGCAGGGGAGACAGGGGCAGGGGGTGCGGTGCCTGGCCCAAAGGAGACACGCTCCCGAACATGGGAGCCTCCACGGACCTGGGGAATGGGAGCTGATGGGAGGGCGGTGGTGGTGCTGGTGGTGGCGGGGACAGCAACACTAGCTGGGGTGTGGTGGCTGCTGACACCCGCCTCCATAAGGGAGTCATCCTCCGAGTTGCTCTGGTCCTCAGCTGAGGTGGATGGTGCTGAGGACTCCTCGGTGTGGCTCCCCTCGCCCTCCGTGCCACTGGGTCCCTCCGACCACTCCTCGGCTGCTGACCCAGTCTGGCTCTCCGGCTCCTCCTGGTCCGTGGAGCTGTCCCCTTCCGTGGCCGTGGATGTATCTGCAAACAATGGGGAAACAGACAGACATCAGTCACCTGCACCAAACGCACACACCACTGTGAGCACAGCACATTACAGAGCAAGCCCTGGCATCATTAGTTGTACATTGCTAAAAGTGCCCTAACTGAACAGGAGCAGCCAATTGTCAGTCTGATGCCAACCATGGCACTCACATCCCACATGGCCTTGCACCCATCTGTCTGGTGTCTGTTGGATTGCAACACCCCAGTGTGGACACATGCACCAACTACACAGTAGTTGGACAGTGCAGAGGACACGGTGTGGCATGTGGACATGCACACATCACAGCTCTTGCCACTGAGTCAGTACAGGTTTCCGGATGAAAGGGATGCCCAGAGTCAAATAGGAAATGCATGTGATGCATACCAGCGACAGACACCATGATGCACCCATGTCCTGATAGCCATCGCCACAATGGTGTGCATGTAGCACATGTCACTCCCCTGCAGGATCACCAATAAGTAGACACATGCCATGGCCGAGGCATGACTGCTAAGTCATACATCACTGTCTCAGTGATGTATGACTTGGCAGCCAGACAACAACACTCTGCACTGTGTCACAATAGTAGGTCATGGGGAATGCAAGTCCTGGAGCTGCACAAGTGCACATGTACATCCCCCCCACAACACATCATCTTAACCCTCATCTGTCCAGGTCATACCTATTGGACATATGGGAGACCTGTGACACTACCCTCGGAACCCGAGCCCCTCACAATCTGCTGTGAATGGGGAACAGCTGCCTGAACTTCACATTCGCATACCCCAGTCTGCACGGGCAGCTGATCAAACACCTATGTGACACACAAGTATCGTCTCCTATGGTCACATCTCCAGTGGCATGCTGAGCCCCTACCAAGAAACACCCCAGCAGTCCTGGCAACTAATCCACAGCACACTGACACAGAGGCAGACACCTGAGGGGTCAAATCACTGCGCACAATGTGTCAGCTGATACACGGGAGTGGGAGTACAGAGTGCATTGCATGGCCTGGAGTAGGCATGACTGTCCTGCCCCACATGAATGAGGGATGAGCCCTGGACAGTGGATAGCTGGCTATGTATGTGTGACACACGTAATCTGCACACTCCTGGGGCCCAAACATTGTTCCCACCCGCTGCATGGGCGTGTGCCACATACCCCAGGCACATGTGGTGGCTCAGCTCAGCAAGTGGACCGCATATCAAAGCAACACGCAGATTACATGTCCGAACACAGGCGTTGTGTAAACAATGGACCCACCCATGATGCCCACAACAGAGTTAGGGAAACAGATGCTGTCCCCCACCTTTAGTGAAGCAAACTGCAAGGACACAGTCCCAAGTGACACAATTCCCTGAATGTAAGGGCCACACCTGGGTATCAGATGAGCAGGGGGCAGTGCACAATAGAGGGACATGGCTCCTGGACAACATGACTGCTGCACTGTGGCAGTTGAACCAGGCCAGAGGAGGGCACAAAGCATGTAATACAGAGTTCACAGTGCAGTCTTTGACTCACCCCCTCCTTGCTGCTGTCTGGCCTTCAGCTGCCCATCCAGGTCTGGAAACACCACCGCCAGGATCTGGAGCATGTGGGTGGTCAGGGTCCGTGTTCCGCCCCTCCTGCGAGGAGGCGACAGCTTCAGCTGGACCCGTGCAATCCTCCGGGTCCAGCCCCGAAGGTCCTGCCACCTCTTCTGGCAGTTGCGGATCCGGCGCTTGTAGACCCCACGGACCGGACAGCCCGGACGATGTCCTTCCAGATCTCCTGCTTCCGATGGGCATTAACCTGTCAGGATGACAAAGTGAAAAGGCCATTACTACACATGCAACATATCCGTGCATGACACAGTTGTATATACATGTCTCAATCACAGGGGCACATGATGTACAGAGGCAGTGCAAAGCTGCCCATGGACAGTTTGGCAGACGTCACTACATGGTATCATTGCATGGGAAGTAAAACCTTGTTCAAATGCACTGTCACTGCACCATACCTGTCCAGTGCATGTCACTACACACTATGGGGGTGACAACTACTCAGTGAGCCTGCTAGCCAGTGGCGTGCAGACTTTCAACCTTGCTAGTCAGACAATATGCACATTCAGAAAGGCAGTGCACAGAACACTCACCTGCTCCCCTGGTGTCCCATACAGCTTGCTGTACTGTGGAAGTAGGCTGTCCAGCAGGGCCTGGTTCTCCTCAAGGCTGAAGGCTGGGGCTCTCTCCACAGTACGTGCCATTGCAGGGTCCAGAGGGGCAGAGACAGCAGCAGTGCAGTGGCAGATGTCGTCCTGGAGCATGTAGTGCAGGCAAGTGAGCTCTCAGGGGAACAGCCAGCAATATATATGTGCTGGAGAGGCAGATACTGTCCCTTGTGTCCAAAGTGATAGGTCCAAGTCGTTTGCATCTTCTGAATCTGGCCAATCCATGGAATAGCAGCACCAATACACGCCCACAGCATCCTTCAAATCTTCAACTTCATGACATACATGATTTTGCAACATTGTTGTGGGTGACCAACTGAATTTCCAGCAACCGACTCGTTCGAAATTCGAAAACACATTCGTTGCCAGGCAAGGCCATTGTCAATGGGTGCGCACCGATCGGTCCATTGCGGTACAACGCGTACAGGGGTACAACGCGTACCCGCACACATTGAATGCAATGGGCCGGCCGGGGCACCGATCGGTCCATTGCAGTACAACGCGTACAGGGGTACAACGCGTACCCGCACACATTGAATGCAATGGGCCGGCCGGGGCACCGATCGGTCCATTGCAGTACAACGCGTACAGGGGTACAACGCGTACCCGCAGACATTGAATGCAATGGGCCGGCCGGGGGCACCGATCGGTCCATTGCAGTACAACGCGTACAGGGGTACAACGCGTAGCCACACACATTGAATGCAATGGGCCGGCCGGGGCACCGATCGGTCCATTGCAGTACAACGCGTACAGGGGTACAACGCGTACCCGCACACATTGAATGCAATGGGCCGGCCGGGGCACCGATCGGTCCATTGCTGATCAACGCGTACAGGGGTACAACGCGTACCCGCACACATCGAATGCAATGGGCCGGCCGGGGGCACCGATCGGTCCATTGCTGTTCAACACATCACTGTACAAGTGACTGGCATATGTCACCATGCCTGTCTCAGATGGACATATGCCAGCCACAGATAGCTCCCAGGGAGTGAGGGGCACACCTACATCACGACAGCCTGTCCAAACTTTATCATAAGGCATGTAAGGCTGCATTTCCTATTGTGTGTATGTTGGTGTACATGTTGTCCTGTGGGTGTCACCTGTGGGCAGCCACCCCCAGGCTGTGCACGTGTTCATGGGGACAGGATCCTGGGTGTTACGTGTACATGACCACTGTGATGTGCAACTGTTCATATCTGTGCATGTGCCATGGTCACATTTCACGGTGGTGTATGTGTATGTCATGTCACATACCCCGTGAGTCCCATGTGGGACGGTATGTTTGAGCCAGGGTGTCCCAGTGGCACAATAGTGATGGTCCTCCACAGTCTGTGTGCATGTAGTGTTTACAATGTCTCTGATTTCATGTGCACAATGGGAGACAGTCTCCACATCCACGTTGTGTGTGCATGGACTTTGATGTTGTGCGTGTGTGTGTCACAGACGTCCATGTCTGTCCTGCCGTGGCAAGTGGGACCACTACCTGTGGGGGTCATGGTTGTTTTGCTGTGGTGTATACATGATACTCCATGTAATGCCAGTGTCCATGTGGCAATACAGGGTCCCTGGGAATGTACCTGTCGTTGAGCTGTGGTGCCTGGGGCACATCTGTCCTCACATGTCACTGTGGGGGTGATTGTGACACGGCAGCAGGAGATGGGAACTGTGACACGGCCTCATGATATCCAATGGGCCAACCTGGGACTAATTGATGCCACTTGTTGGACCGTGTTGACAGATGTTGGCCATGTATGTACCATACATGTCCTTACGGAACTGCACACTTCATGTAGTTGTGCCTCATAATGATGTATGTTGGGATATTGAGTGTGTTCAATGCCGCATATGTGGGGTGACTGACAATCTTGCTTACTTCTCCTCTGCACTGCAGGGCTCCTGCTGTCCATCGACCATTCCCAGACCTGGCAACGGTGGTGGAACGGGACAGCATCCGACGGTACCGCTTCACCAGGCAGCTGATTGAGGATTTGGCAGTGCAGTTGTCCCCACATTTGCAGCCTGGCCGGCCGTATCCTACAGCGCTGACCCCCAAGGTGAAGGTGATGGCAGCCCTACACTTCTTTGCCACCGGTACCTTCCAACATACTGTGGCGACTGCTGGTGGGATGTCACAGACCATGTTGAGCCGTGTGCTCCGCGATGTTTTGGCGGCAATGTTGCTATTCCTGAACCGGTACATCTATTTCCCTAGACTGCGACGACTCACTGATGTGAAGAGTGACTTTTATGCCCTGGGGAGGATGCCGCATGTCATTGGCACCATTGATGGGACACATGTGGCTTTGGTACCACCACAGGCCCAGGAGCAGGCCTACAGGAACCGCAAGCACTACCACTCGGTCAATGCACTGGTGGTGTGTCTTGCAGACATGACCATCACACACGTGTGTGCCCGTTTCCATGGTTCAGCACACGATGCCTTTGTGATGAGGAGTAGTCGCATCCCCAGGATGATGGCACAGATGCAGAACCAGCGTGCCTGGCTTGTCGGTGTGTACTGACTTTGTGCCATTGTGTGTGATCTGATCTGTAGTATTCCGCCCACTTTTCCAAGTCAGCTAATGTGCACTTGTCTGTCCGTAGGTGACTCGGGATACCCCAACATGCCGTGGTTGCTGACACCCCTCAGGAACCCTGTGACACCAGCCCAGATGCGCTACAATGAGGCACATGGTCGGACCAGGAGAGTGATTGAGCGGACATTTGGTCTCCTGAAGAGCCGCTTCCGCTTCCTGGACAAGACCGGAGGGTCCCTCCCATATGCCCCTGCGAAAGTGTGCAAGATTATCGTCTGCTGCATGCTCCACAACCTGGCAGTGCGGAAGGAGTTGCCTCTCATCCAGGATGACAATGACCAACATCCGCCACCTGTGGAGGATCCTGGCCTGGACCACGATGCCAGTGACGATGATGATGATGAGGGTGATGTCCGCACACAGCTCATCACCAACTTCTTTAGCTGAATGTGAGTATCCTGAGGTGTCATGTCAATGATGTGAGTTGGCATGATATGTGTAGGTGGTGCTCTGGTGCTGTTGGAGTGTGTCCATGGGCTACTTGACTGGATGTGTGTTGCGATGTGTGCTTACAGGTGGGCTGTACTCCCCAACAGTGTTGACATGCTAACTTGGTTCTGGGTGGGTATCTTGTAACATGTATTGTGCATGAGTTTTGCTGTTCTGTCCTGTACTCCATTGCTTTTGACTGTGTGTCATTTCTGTCCTTCACAGGGTACTTTCAGATTCGTTTGGTCAACTGTGTCCACCGACGACGTGATTGCACTTCCAGGGTGGTAGCTGTTGTGTCCCTACAGGTGATGTGCGCCACACCCATGGACTTCCTTCCGTCTACAGTTGTTGACTGTGTGCCCGCTGCCAGGTGGGATTACCTTGCATCTGTAGTGGTTACGACATGTTGCAACTGTGTAATAAACCTGTGCTTCACTTTGTGATGTGCGTTGTCTGTGGTCACACATTTGACTGCCATTTGCTTACTGCACCTGTGGGCTACTTGACTACAACTGGGAATGGGTGTGGTGTCTGTGCATTGCACCGTCTTCCCTGGCAACATCAGTGTAGGCAATGAGTCAGATGGCCTAGGTGTGTATGTGTTGTGTAGCCCTGGTGGTGTGTCTCCCTCATATGTGTCACGTTGCCTTTACTCACATGCCTGTGTTGTACTTGCTGTTGCAGTTCGCATACACAGTGTAATTTTGCAGTTCATCATCCCCATAACAGCACCCACGTTGGAATCACAACAGAGGCAAGTATGGTGTATTAGTGTGTTTATTGTGATACATTTGTGTGAATAGTGCATAGGATGGGTAGTGCTGTACATAAATCTTGCAATCAGAAGTTCCTAGGTGAATTGAAAGTCCTGGTAGACAGAATCCCCAGTATCGGGGCCACAGTTGTCTGAGACATTGGTCCAACTTGTACTCCCCATGCAATGTGTGGGAGTAGTGTTGCCGTCAACAGGGTGAACAGTCTGTGCACAAAGGTGAACATCCAGAACAGGTTCAGGCTTCCTGGGAGTTGCGCTTGGCCATCGGCCTCTCACTTGCCCCTCTTCGGATGACCCCTCTTCTTGGGGGGCCCTCAAGTACAGGCTGCTGCGGTGCAGGGGACTCTCCGCCAGAGTCATCCTCCCTCCCTGTGGCAGTTGCAGTTTGGGCAGCACCAGATGTTGTTGGCACACAGGGAGGTGTGGACTCGTTGCTGTTCATCTGGCGGAGGCATTGTAAAATGTCCCTGTGCACCGCCGTCATCTCATGCAGTGCATCCCACTTGGACTCCACGCGGGACATGTGTGAGTCCACGCGGGACATGTGTGAGTCCACGCGGGACATGTGTGAGTCCACGCGGGACATGTGAGAGTCCAAGCGGGCATGATGGGCAGCCTGCTGCTGTTTCATGTCTCTGAGGAGCCCCACTACCTGGCTGAGGTCTCCGGTGCTGGACTGGTACGCATCAGCTATGCGTACTCAGTTGTGGGTCATCATGCACACCAGCAACCTCTGCAAGCAGCGACCTCTGTCTCCCACCCCTCCCACCACCCCTGCTGACATGTGCAGTGCGTGCAGTGGCACGCACAGATGACCCTGGTCCACCTTGGAGGTTGGTGGTGGTGGTGGTGGTGTCCATGGCCCCAGGTTGGTCCAGGGTCCCTGTGCTGGTGTTGCTCCTTGTTCTGTCCATGTCGGCAGGGATGGTATTTGTGTTGACAGTCGTTGGAGGGGTGGGTGCAGGGGGTGCAGCTGGTGGTCCTGCTGGTGCTGCAGCTAGTGGTCCTGCTGGTGCTGCATGTAGACTTGCACCGGATGTGCCAGGTTGGTCTTCTTCGTCCGAGGAGGGCAGAGGCTGTACGACACCAGTGAGCTCCGCATCCTCTTGAGCCTGGGACTGGGACTCCTCAGCGTCTGCTGCTGTGTCCCCATCATCACCTGTTTTTGGGAGATACACACAATGTATGTTATGTTTCTGCAGGCATCAATGGTTGACACACCTGACAGTTGTGACTGTGCCTCTGGGTGCGGGCCTGTACATTGCATTGTCCTAAGTCGTCACAGTCAGGGGTTGATATTGGTGTGGCACATTGTCCTGCATTATTTGGGCATTTCTATGTATTTGTTGGGGTGTGAACATGGTCTGCATTGGTTGTGTTTGGTTGACAGCCGGCCCTCCTTCCCACCCACCCAGCCAGTCAGTTATCCCACCATGGACTGTGCTTGCATTGCAGGGAGTGGAAGTTGTCTCTCAGGATGTCAGTCAGTGGTGTCCTGCTGTTTGTTGGTGCACAGTTCCCAGCAGGGCCTTGTGCTCCCCACAGCAGTAGCCAGTGTCAGCCATCTTGTGAGTCCTTCTCCACTCCCTGTGATGTGAGCATGGTTCAGGGTGGTGTTGATGGGCCAGTTGTGAGGGTGACCAATATCTGTGACTGCCACTCCCTTCATGCTATTGCCTCCACCCCACTTGCCAGCATTCCCACACTTACTTGCTTTTGTGGGGAGTTCAGTATGTGTGGGTGTGTGAGCAATGGCAAGATGGCTGACAGTGGTGTCCTGCTGTTGGTTGGTGTGCAGTTCCCAGCATGCCCTTGTGCTCCCCACGACACAGCAACAGTGTCAGACATCTTTGATGGGCCTTTCCACTCTCTGTGGGATGTGCATGCGTGAGTGTGAGCTTGCTGGGCCATGTGGTGGGGGATGTAGAGCTGTGACTACGACTCCCATCATGCTATTGCCTCCACCCCCTTCCCAGCATGCCCATGCTTCCTTCCTTTTGACTCTGCTTCCCTGTGGGGTGGGCTGGCTGTGCTGACAGGATGGCTGGGAGTGTTGTCCTGGCAGTTGTTTGGCTAAAAGTCCCAAGAGTGTCCCTGTGCTTCACACAACATAACCCAGGGTGGTGGTTCTTTGTGGGATATTGAGTTAGGATGTGAGGCATTGCATTCTACCAGGTGGGTTCTGTGGAGTTTGTGTTGAGGGGGTGTGAGGGGAGGTGCTTGTGACTATGGTCAGTGCTGCAAGTCCTCCTTCCCACCCAGCCAGCCAGATATCCCACCATGGAACGTGCTTGCATTGCAGGGAGTGGAAGTTGTCTCTCAGGATGTCAGTCAGTGGTGTCCTGCTGTTTGTTGGTGCACAGTTCCCAGCAGGGCCTTGTGCTCCCACAGCAGTTGCCAGTGTCAGCCATCTTTGAGTCCTTCTCCACTCCCTGTGATGTGCGCATGGTTCATGGTGGTGTTGATGGGACAGTTGTGGGGGGCAATATGTGTGACTGCGACTCCCATGATGCTATTGGCTACACTGACTTGGCCAGCATACACAGAATTCCTTCCTTTGAGTGGTCTTCACTGTGTGTTGGTGTTGTTGTGGTGGCTACATGTCTGGATGTGTTTGTTAGTTCTATTTGTGCCACTGCCTAGCTGTAGTTGTAGTTGTGTTTGTACATGTGATGGCACAGTTGGATGTAACTTTTTTGATGGCATGTGTTGTGTTTATCTGACTGACATACACATTTTGGGATGATTCTGTTCTGGTTGCTGTGTAATTGCTATGAGTGCATGGTTTGACTCTCCCCTTGACAGTGATGTGTGTGTGTTTTGTGGCAGAATATTGTGTACATTTGTTGTGTACTCACCAGTCTCTGGGATGTTCTCTAGTCCATATACGCTCACTGGCGGAAGGATGGCCCGCACCTTCTCCTCCCAGGGCCTGAGGTATATTGGCTTGGCAGGAGGGCCACTGCCGGTGTATTGGCTGATGATGTAGTCTTTCTTGAGCAGGTCCCGTACCCTCCTGCGCACGTCATACCACCTGTTCTGGATGTCGCTCTTTGTGCGCAGACATGGTGATTGTGCGTTCACCCTGTTGATGATCCTCTCCCACATCTTGGTTTTCTGGGAGATGGGGGTCTGTTGGACCAGTGTGCCAAACAGCTGTGGCTCTACCCTGAGGATCTCATCTACCATGACTTCCAATTCACAATCTAGGAACTTGTGATTCTTCTTGGGGGGCATGGTGATGGGTGGTGATGGTGAGTGATGTGTGTGTTGGTGTGCAGGTGAGGGTGTGTGAGTGTGTGTTTTGCTGGGTGTATGTGAGGTAGGTATTTGTTGGTGTGCTGATGGTGTGTGGCTTGTGTGAGGGATGAGCTGTGGGTGTGTGGTTGCTGTCTCTTGGGTGCTGGCAGTGGAATGGCATTTGCAAAGGATCATGGTTGTGATTTGTGTCCTTTAAATGGGTGGAGTTGTGGGTGTGTCTTTGTTCTCTGTCCCCACCCCCCGTATTTATTGGCTTTGTAATTGCTTGTTTGGCCTTTTTTGTGCGATTTTTCCTTTGGACTGTCTGTGCATGTTGGAAACGTTCTTGTGACCGAGTCGGACCCTGCATTTGTCTCGTACGGTGTTCTCCGTTTCGTTCACGCTGTGTTTGTGCAGTTTTCTATGCTGCGTACGCATCGGTCGCGGTGTATTGTGTTGCTTCGGCTCGGTTTTGTATGCGTGTCGGTCGTACGGCTTGTCCTCCGTCCGACTCGGTCGTGGTTTTCGCGCCTTGCATCGTACTTTGCGGTTTGGAGTTCGCGTGTACGTTTCGGTCGGATTTGTTCCGGGTGCGTGTCGGTCGGTTCGATTCGCGTGTTTTTCCGGCCGGATTGCTGTTTTCCGTGCGGCTCGGTCGTTCGGCTTGGGTTCGGTACGTGTCGGTCGGATTTTGCACGGCTTGCATCGTACTTGGCGTGTCGGGCGCCACAGGTACGTGTCGGTCGGTATAATTTCCGGCTCCGAGTCGGTCGGTGCTTTTTCCGCCCGAATCGGAATCGACCCCAATGTCTATCAAATAGTACATTTGTAATTATACATAACTACTATAAACCTGCACATACATGGACTACACAAGATTTACATTATATTATGGATCTAGGAGATGCTTTATATACAGAAATATATTCTCTTAATAAACAAATACTTATGCATCCAGAAGATTCACCTAACTACATACAACACAATAAGAATGTCTATTCTATTAAGCTCTGTAAACCTTATTTTGGGAATGTATTAAAGCCTTTTGATCCTTTATATCCAGATATTAAAACAGCATTAACTTTTGCATTAAGTTTACTTTCTGGCATATTGCTTTGCATGGATACATATGTTATTTCAATTTTCAAAGATATAAATACATGCTTTGTTTTTGATTCACATAGCCGAGATAACAAAGGAATGCCTCACCCTAATGGTACATGCATTACTATTCAAATAATGACCTTTGATAAACTAATAGAATATATTTTCAAACTTGCAAATAGTATAAAGCTGCCCAATGCAGATCATGCTCCATTTTAATTAACTCCGATAGATATCAGTACAATTAAAAAACAATCTCTGCAGAAAGCACAGGAAAGAAACCAAAAAAACAGCAGTTACAATAAAAAAAATATATGTATATACTACTAAAACATATCAAAATTAATTTCGAGATACAATTATACCTACTGCACAAACCGAAACAATATTTTCTGCAACTCCTAACAGCAGTAACAATAGCATAGTAAGTTTAGAACAATCATCTACATCAGTATATAATTCAAAAACACATCAGCAAATATACCAACTTACTAATTTAGAGCAAGAAAATGTATCAAATACTCAAAAAGGAACAGTTAATATTTCATTATCAAAACAAGTCAATAGCAGGAAAAGAAAATGTGTAAAAGAAAACATAGAAAATACAGTTAGCAGTCATTCAAACAGAGAAATAAACATAAGAACAAGAAATGCTATAATTAGCAATTTTCATACAGAAATATCCTATGAGCCAGAGTACACTTGTACTATTTGCAATCAATTGTGGCATAAACAATCCTTAAGAAAAACACAGGGGGGTCGATTACCATGGAGGTACGAAAGCCTCCGACCCCCATCGTTGGTTTCAATTCCATACGGCTGATTATGTATCAGTCGGTCGGAATTGGAACTGGCCGGTCATTCCGCCTGGCTTCCGACGGGCTCCTTGAGCCAGTCGCATGCCGGCCCGTAATCCCAAAGGACTATGAGGCCTTATGAGGCACGGTTTCCATGCCGGCCTTTCCGACAACGAAACCCTGCCGGAAAGTGTATATGGTGGCCCCTAGCAGGGCCCCCTTGTGTGCGCAGCCTTCAGTTGGGGACCGAGGCGTTAATCCCTGCACCCCATGGCAGGCACCCCGGGGTGCAGGGATTAACAGCACCTCCCATTTCCCTATGGAAGCATGTCTTACGGCCGGATTGCGGCTGTAAGACATGCTTCCATAGGGAAATGTCGGAATGCAAATCCAACAGTTTTCGGTCGCATCCTAATGAGGCGAGCGGGACCACCTACCAGAGGTCGGTTGGTCCCATTTACGAGATGGTGTCCCGACATCGTACTCGCCCCACAGTGTTAGCAGACATCCAATATTTATACAATGTAACATCAGCAACAACAGAACAAACTATATATGCAAAACGTGCTATACACACATTTGCAGAGATAAAATACCACCTTGTTCTTTTATTAATGGAATGACATTTCCAAATATCCCAGTAGAATTGCCCTTGCATAATTTCGAAGAAAGATTAGTATCACCAAGGATTTCCTTCCTACAAATTAAAATATTACCATGTGGATTTCAAAAATCATTATCAGGTGCTGTTGTTAATGTACCTGCAGATATTATGACAACAGTTACAATATTACCCAGGCAAATTAATGATAACATTACAATTGCCATAAATTGAAAAGAAAATTTAGTTATAAATCATATACACATTTAAAATATTAGACCAAATAAAGTCAAACGAGCAGCACTATGGTTAGCACAAATTACTACCATGTACAAAGATTATGGAGTCACTGTCACTCCAGATTGGGAAAATATATCAGAAGAAATTAACAATTACAGTGAAAATTCAGAAACAAACTATACATCTGATTCTTCAGACAACATTGCAGCAGGACATTTATATACTATGTTAACTAATGAAACTATTACCACTGATAATATTATTATCTTAAGTTTAGCACCTGCTGAGCATAACACACCAAGAGGCTTATATGAAGATAAAGATTCTGAATATTTAGCTTTTCCAACAATTTTTATTGGAGAACGAAGACCTACTAATAAAGACAGACAGTAACCTGTACATTACAGTACCATATGTCAATGAGAATTAGGAAGCTGTGACAAAAGAGTAGCTAAATCTATACCTAATTTTTTTTAAGCTTAAAAATTTACACATAAAACAAATACAAGGCAAAATATACATATCACTTAGGAAACATTCCGCTAATGGGAAAGTAATTACTGCAAAAGACATAAAAAGCAATTTAGAAAGCGTTCTACAGTACAACGAAGGATACAAAATACTTAAAACTATGCGTAGTTCACCACCATATTGGGAACATTGCAAAAAAAATCTTTTTGCACTGATACAACAATTGGCAATACCAACTTTTTTTTAAACTTCATCAGCAGAAACAAAATGGTACCATTTAATTAATATAATATTAAGAATAGAGAAAAGAAATAAATGCACAAAAGAAGAATCTGGAAATATGTCTTGGGAAACTAAATGCAAATTAATATAACAGGATCCTATTACATGTGCAAGATATTTTGACTTTCAAGTTAGAAAATTATTTAATTGTATTACATGAAAGTAACCCCATTGGCAAAATAATAAATTACTTTTATAGAGTTGAATTTCAGCAACGAGGATCACCACATATACATGCTTTAATGTGGATTGAAAATGCTCCACAATATAGCAAATCAAAACTAAATGAAATAATTACTTTTATTAATCAGTGTATCACATGTGCAAAAACACACGATCCATACCTACAAACTTTATTACCACTATAAAGGCATGGGCACTCAAAAAATTGCCACATTAAAAATAAAAGAACATGCAAATATCAGTACCCTACATATCCAATGCCACAGACTATAATACTAGAACCGTAAAGACTAGACAAAGCAAATAAAGAATTACTACATCATATTGAAATAATACATGCAACTATGAATACACAAGAATTTAGTACTTTTACTTTTATACTTTTCTCTGAATATATGCAGTTAAATGAGGAACAATATATTAAATGTATAAAATAAATTATACAAAAAATTACTATTTTCTTTTTTTTTTTACTAAGAACACCAGCTGAATGCTTTATTAATAACTATAATTCTATAATTTTACAAGCATGGCAAGCAAACATAGATTTATAATATATTTTAGATGCATATGCTGTATATATTGTTTCATATATAAGCAAATCTCAACAAAGAACGAGTAAAATAATTTTACAAGCAGCAAAAGAAGTATACCACAATGCAAATATATAAGATCAACTTAAACACATAGGCAACAAATTTCTAAACTGTACTGAAATAAGTGCACAGGAAGCAGCTTACCTCATTCTTCAAATTCCTTTACGGAAAAGTTCAAGATCATTTGTATTCATTAATACTAACCAACTGTTATATTTCATATAGGTACCATAATATAGGCCAAGGTAACTTCATAACCCTTCACCTATATTCTTCCCTACATTGCACTTATAGCGGTTTACAGGGACTGACCTTTTACCTAGATACAACAGTGCATTCAGAACGCGGGGTTTCCCTAGTTCGAAATCTCATACATTATGCATGAGGATTCTTGGAAGCACAGCAGGACTACCATCTCCTGTATAGTATCTATGTATAAAGTTCATGCCCAACATCATCCTTAGCCTGACACAGTAATTCAGCGAGGTAGGACCCCTGGGGAGACCTATGGGTATATATACATCACATCTTGCGAAGATAGATAGAGGAGATCAGGACTTCCCGGCCGACACACTGACAAGAGAAGCTGCGGTTCCTGCATGCAGACACTCCAGCTCGCAGTGGTCTAACATCCCTCGCGGGGTGTCCAACTCGAGACCAGGACGGGGTCCCACAGTCTCTCACGTCAGGTAATGGGGTTGACTTTATCCTAGAGGGATTCCTGGCTTAACACCTACACACATGCTAGGTATACTTAGGTACATCTAGTTAGGGAGACATCATAGGAGTACGCATCTTTTTATTATCATGTATTTTATGTACTTGTATGTATTCATGATTACTGCAAGATGGTAGAGCTTTACCATCTGTTTACTTTCATAGTGCTTCTAATCCTATATATCTACTACTGTCTAACAGTTGTTGCAACTCATCTATTTTACACCAGAATAACAACTGTTCAATAAATACTTATTGAAAATGCCCAGCCGGTTCACTCTGTGTATTTCTCTACGACAGACTAAGTAAGCACGAGTGACTGAGCGAAAAGTAGTATATTGTTTCCACGGTCCTGAGAGATCAGGGTTGTCATGTTCCGTGGTTGCCAAGCACTATTCTCTCCTTGGTAAGAGGAGATTCTAATGGCACTGTGAGCTAGCTGGTACAAAAGGCCAACATACCCAGTAGGGGTGTTCAGAGTTAGTCCGACACCAATCCTACAGTGTATGTTGTCCGAACGCGCAGATCATGTATAGAATTTATAGGAACTACCCGACACAACCTGAAAAATACACATATTTAATGAAAGACCTAGATACTATAAACTCATTAACAGATACATCCAGTAACATACAATTTGACAATATTATTTTTAAATTGTGCAAATGCCCAAAAACATTAGCACAATGTACATTAGCGGACTATGCATCTAAGGACAATGAAAACACTAAAAAAGAAAATAGAAAATTTCAAAATGACCATGACAACTTACTTGTAGAAAACACCTTTTACAGCTCAGATGAGGAAGAACTTGAAATAGATAACTTACACCGTGAAGAAATAGCCACTGAGTATACCAAACACAAAAATTATATGCTATTGCAGATTTAACAAAAGCAATGACTCAGAAAATTATTACAGTGAATTACTAATGCGTTATTACCCATGGTGAGAGGAAAATAACATCATTTTTAATAAGGTCACATACTATGAAAGATATATGCAAGTTAAGGACACTATGCATATACATCACAACAAGTATAATACACATAATGAAATACTTACAAATAGTAATAGCAACATCAACAATGATACAATACACACACCTCCACTATCACCAATGGCTACAATATCATATGATACTATATCCAATGATGCCCAATATATTGAACAACAAATTCTATATGACTTGTCATTAGATGTAGGCATTGAAAGCAATACTGAAAAAGAAATTTTAACTAATTATATCTTACCAAATGACAAATACAATGATATTATGCAAAATGTAACCACTGAACAACTAAACTTTATTTACCATCATTTACATTGGATCAAAACTGAAGAAACACCATGTTATACATTCTGTACTGGTGGTGCAGGAGTTGGAAAGAGGTTTCTTATTACTGCACTTTATCAAAAATTATACGTTACTTCAATACCAAAGCAGGAGAAAATCCAGACTACATCTATATATTGCTTACAGCTCCAACAGGCAAAGCAGCACATAACATTAATGGAAAAACACTACATACCACATTCAAAATACCTGTATCCCAAACTTTAACTTATAAAGCACTAGCTCATGAACAAAAAAATGTGTACCTCAAAATCAGCTAATGCATCTTAAATTACTAATAATAGATGAAACATAAATGGTTGGAACAAATATGTTCAAATTTTATACATAACAGATTACAAGAAATAAAAGCATCTAACCAACCCTTTGGAGGAATCTCCATTTTAGCAATTGGAAATTTCCATAAATTAAAACCAGTTTTTGACACATACATATTAGACAATTCAAAACATTCATATGGACTACTAAGTACTAACTTATGGAAAACACATTTCAAAATATTTGAACTCACCAAAACCATGAGACAACTAAATGACCTTCCATTTGCAGAATTATTAAACAGATCAAGGGAAGGAAAACAAACTACCACTGATATTTCACAAATAAACAACGTGTCATACAACCAAATACCAGTATTAACAAAACTATACCATATATTATGTCGACTAACATAGAAGTAAATTCCATTAATAATGAAGTTTTAATGGAACACATACGACAATATCCAGTTTACACAACAATAACAAATTATACAGTTAGTTTAGATCTTACAGAAGTAAAGCAAGCAATATTCAAACAATTACCAATTGATCCAACAAAAACTATGAGCCTTTCATTAACAACCTACATTAAAAACTTTAATGAAAATAAAATACTTGTACATCCAGAAGTACATGAAGAAATGCTAAGATTTAAAAAAAATATGCCATCACAAATATCAGTACCACAAATAGCTAAATACGGCACACATTTGAATATTGTTGTACACAATATATGCTCCCTACAAAAAAACTCAAAGCAATAACAGCTGATAACATCATGAATTCCGATATTCTATGCCTAACAGAAATAAATACAACTAAAAAAGCAGCTAACAAAACCTTCTTAATTGACAAATATCATCTAATTATATTTGACAAATTCCACTATCAACAAACAAGTAATTGAATTGCACTTTTCTACAAAAAGACACATTTCCTACTACCAATTTATGAAGCACACCACAAAACTTAGATTTACTCAACAAATTAATAATAATTACTTAATTGTGAAAATATACAAACCACCACATATACCAATTCAAACCCTATTGCAAATATTAACAAATATATTACACTTCTACCCAAATTACAAATATATAACCATAGGCGATTATAACATAGATTTAAAAACATAATCACCTAAAACTTCTCTACTGTTAGAATTTATGCACACACAAATTAACTGCAACCAAATGATACAAAATTACACAACAGACTACAAATCATTATTAGATCACATATACGCTAATGAAGAATTACAACACTAGGGAACATTAGAATCGTACTATAGCGATCGCAAAGCCTTATGGATAGCAACTGTAACAATTGTTTGTACTAATTAACTTCTCCTTTTCTCATTTCAGATGATTTCTATTCAAGATCTTAAAGAAAAAAAAACTGAAGAAACGAAACCATATCAAAAAGCAATCCTCGCCAACATCATTAAATGTTCAAGCAAAACGTATTCTAGAAATGCAAAGAAAGAAAACAAAATATAGATCATCTTGCAGCAGCAGACGCAACAGGATCTATCAAAGCTACATGGTACAATGATGATTATTACCATCAAACTAAAGAAGAAAATGGAATTCTTATCCGTAATTTCATTATCAAAAACAATATTATTTTTGTAACAAAAAAAAAATATATCAAGAATGCCTGCAATTACAATACCATAATATATAATTCAAGAAACAAAATATATCCTGCAGCCGTCAGCTCCACCACTTTCTGAGAAGCTAAAATAAAAACACTAAGGGGCCGATTCCGATCTCGGTCGGAGGCGCACCCAATACCATTCGGTCGGGAAAAAAGCCATGCGAAAGCCTGTTTCCCGACCGAACCGTACGCGGGTCCGGCCGAGCGAGTACGATGCGAATTCGCCGACCGACTCGTCCGGGCGACCCGACCGCTCCGACCGACTCGTACCCGGATCGTACCGCTCCGACCGACTCGCTCGGACCCGATTCGCACCGCGCAATGGAGACGTTTTCCGGCCGGGTAAGTACGATGCGCACCTCGACCGCTCCGACCGACTCGCGCCGTCCGACTCGAACTCGCTGTCGGAGCCGTACTTTGGGGGTCCGTGTCGGACCCCTGTACGCGTACCCGTGCGAGGCGCACACAGGGGGACCCAAGGGTCCCCCTACCTGTGCGTGTACGCCGCGAGCGCTCGCGGCGTACTCGCTGTAGGGGGCGCCCTTGTCCGCCTCGCACCCATTGAGTCAATGGGAGCCCGCGTACGCGTTGTACGACCGGCTCCCATTGAGTTCAATGGGAGTCCGACCGACTCGTGTCCGATAACATACGGACGCATCGTACTCGTTCGGTCGGACTGCACGGGTCCGATTCGGTCGGAAATCTCTCCGGGTCCGGCTCGGTCGGAGAGATTTCCGGCCCGAATCGGAATCGACCCCTGAGCGTTTCTGAAACAATCGTAGAAGTAAGATACTACTAAAAGTTTATACTTAATTTAAATACAATTTGTGTAATTCTGCGTTAGATTAAGCTACAGGACACACCTACTTCAATATGTTAAGCTGCTTACCAATAACACGTAAGTAAATGCGACGTAATTTATATATATATATATATATATATATATATATATATATATATATATATATATATATATACAGATATATATATATATATCTTTTATTTACACAATAAAGCGCCAGGGCCTAGGGGGTACCAGGGGACCTCTATAAAACATGTATAGATTTATGGGCCCCGCTATTAACAATGCACTTAAATTCTGCAGCCTCCGGTCCTCTTCCGCTAACTTGGCTTGCTCAATAATAGTTCCTGTTTTTAAAAAGGGTAACAAGTCAGACCCCGCATGCTTTAGGCCCATCTCTCTCATAGAGTCAGAGGTGAAGATTGTCGGCCGGATTTTATTAAACCGTCTCGAGGATTTGGCAGAGGAGAGAGGATTTTTATCTGACCTCCATTATGGGTTCCGCCCAAGCCGGGGCACCATAGAGCAAACTTTAAATCTTTATTTATTGGCCTGTAAATACACTAAGGCCAAGTAGGGGGAATTCCACCTGGCTTTCATGGACCTTAGCTCTGCTTTCGATAGAGTCAATTGCTCTAAGCTTTGGTCCTTGATGGAACAAATGGGTGCCGACCCAGTTTTAACAATTTTTTTGCGGGATTTGCACAGTAATCTTTCAGCTAGCGTCAGGTTTGGCCCTAATGGGAAATGCATTGAGCACTTTAAACTGCAGCGTGGGGTCCAGCAAGGCTGTATTTTAGCCCCTTTCTTATTTATTTTTTATATCGACCACATAGAGCAAGCTTTGGCTGTTCCAGGTGTAGACGTTCCTATAATAGGAGGTCGTTCTACACCTGCCTTGCTCTGTGCAGATGATACTGTTCTAATTGCTTGTACGGCCAAAGATTTGCAAAAACTTCTTATCCTCTTTATTAGTTTTATGAGTAGCCTGGACCTAACGACGAATTCCTCTAAGTCACATGTCATGAAGATTGGCCCACCAAATACGAAAATTATGAAATATGTAGTAGATGGCCAACATTTTAGTCAGGTAGACAAGTTCAGATACTTGGGGGTCCAATTGGACTCTGGGCTTAATTGGCACTCACTTATAAGTCAGAATGTCTTATCCTTTAATAGAGCGATATTTAGTATTGGCGAATTCTCACGTAGGCTTGGGCGCACTCATATACAATCTATTTTAGAAATCTATAGGGCCAAGTGTGTCCCATTAGCGACCTACGACAGTGGAATCTGGGGGTATGGCAGGGTTGCTCCACTTCAAGTAGCCGAAAACAAATTTTTAAGGGGCCTCCTGGCAGTACCACAATGTGTACCTTACAAAATTGTACATGAAGAATTAGGTTTCGATTTTATTACAGATCAGTTGCGCCTCTGCCCTCTAAAGCTTTGGAACTTAATTTGGGTAAAGGAGGAACTTAGTCTTAACAGACTGATGTTGCAGGATTGTTTAAAATTTGAAAAATTCTCCCGGATTCCAATGCTGGCATATGTGGAGCGTAATCTTCGGGCTTTGGGGAGGTCTGATCTGTATGATAATCCTTTTGCCATAACCCGCTCTGATGGTAAACTGCCTTTAGGGATAAACTGGCATCAGAACGGGAGGATTCTGCATTAATGAAACATTCCATGCGACATGCAATATTAGTGCAAACTGTCAGTAATATCAAACCTTATTTGACCTGCAATATAACATGACATCAACGCTGTATATTGACTTACTTTAGACTGAATTTATTCCCTCGCTTAATCCCTTTTAATCGTGGATGTTTTACGAAATCAGACTTGCCTCTGTGTTACTGTGACAACATATCAATCAATGATACATTACATATTGTTATGCTTTGCCCAAAATACAATAATCTGAGACATATTTATGCCCAATTTTAAAATTAATGAATTTTACGCAAGTTAGGCCAGCCTTACTGTTATTACAGTTTTTAAATAGTCCATTTATTTGTTTTTCTTTAGTGCGCTTCTTGATGGGGGTGTTAAAATAGGATGAATTTGGTAATGAGAAATTGTATGTAATTTTTATGACTTGGCTTTTATGATTTTATTTATAAAATCAAATAAAGATTAGGAATTGAATTGATGTACACAATAAACATTAATAAAATATTCATTTAGAAAAAAAACAGGTAAGTAAACACTATTATTATGGAAATTCATTTCCTTTACATAAACTACCCACACATAAGGGTATTTCTTTACATTACAGGTAAGTGAATACTTCTCTGATTGAAAAACTCTTACATTTTAAACATTACATACAAAACTATTTTATATACACAATAAGCCTTGCTCAAATTATTACCATATTAAAAGGTAAGTAAATACTAATTCTAATACACATTTACTTTACGAAATTCTATACACTTTACTTGTAAACCAACACATAACTAAATACTACTAAACACATATTAATATGTTTATCAATAACAGGTAAGTAAATATTACTAAATCATTCTAACCAAAATTTACAGTATATAATTCCTTTATATATGCAGAAATCAGTGATAATACACTACTTTCACAAATAACAGGTAAGTACATTTTTCAAATAGAAAACCTCTTATATTTTCACCTTACAACATATATCCAAATATTTTATAGTCGCAATAAGCCTGGCTCAACCATTAATTTATATAATAAAACATAAGTAAATAATTTACATACTAATTCAGTAATTATGTTTTAAAATCAGCTACAGCACACACCTATGGCAATATTAAGCTGCTTAGCAATAACACACTACTAGTAAAAGTATATTTAAATATACATATAAATAATTTTTATACACATCAAACATTTATAAAACAATACTTTAAAAAATCAACAGATAAGTAAATATTATTGTTATGGAAAACCTCTTCTTTTATATAAACTAACCACACAGACACACCTACGGCTATATCTTAAAATGCCTAACAATACCTCATAATTAATTACAACTAAACAAATATTAATATATATATATATATATATAGTAATATAATATTTGTTTAGTTGTATTTAATTACGTATATATTTGTTTAGTTGTATTTAGTTATATATATATATATATATATATATATATATATATATATATATATTCACTGAAAAAACCACAGGTTTCAGGGACGTTATAGGTAGTTGGACATTTCACTCGTACAAAACCAGAGAAATTCGGCCGTTATAGTTAGTAGAGCTAACTATAACTCGTGCCCCCGCAATGCACTGCTGATGACATCACATATTACATCACTCATGACATGGTCAGTGACATCACTGATGACATCTCAAATGACATCACTGATGACATCATCCAGTGAATGTGTGTTTCTTTAAAGTTTAAATATGTTTTATATATATATATATATATATATATGCCAAGGTGTATTGAAGAATGAGTGGGTGTATAAGTGTCTGAATGGATGATTTAGTAGGTGCGTGACTGGTTGTATAACTGGCTGATTAAGTGTATCTTACTGAATGCATGGGTTAGTGAGTAAAGTGTGTAAATGTCTGCATCAGTCTGCCAGTTGGTGTATAAGTGGCTGCATGGGTTGGTGAGTAGCTACATGACTGTCTATATGGGTTATTGATTGGTTGTCTGAGTATCTGTATGGGTGCCTGAGTGTCTGTGTGAGTGGGTGGGGGTGGGTGACTCTGTGCATAGATGTGTGAGTGGGTGATTCACAGGGTGTATGGGTTCAAGAGTGCATCTGTGAAGGTCTGTATGGGTGGGTGAGTGTGTGTATGGGTGTGTTGGTGAGTGAATGGATGTCTCAGTGGTATATGTGTGAGTAACTACATATGTGAAAGGCAGTATATGTGAGTGTTGGAGTATATAAATGACTATACGTGAGAGTGAGTGATTGTGAGAGTGGCTTTATGGATAAGTGTGTGCTTGTATCAGTGATTGTATAAGAGAGTAAGTATGTGTTAGTATTTGTATAAATAAGTGAGGTGGTGTATGTATAACTGTATAGGTGAGTAAATGGGTGTGATTGCTTCTTTGCATGACTGAGGAGGTGGGTGAGTAAGTCTATGGATGAGTGGCAGTGTGTGAGTGTATGTATAGGTGTATGAGTGCATATGATAGTGCTGTATTGATGAGTGACTGCATGTATGAGTTACTGTATGGGTGAATGAGTGGATGTGTGTGTGTAGACCTAGGAATCACTGAGCGGGTATGTGCTAACTGCTATTGGTCTGTCTATGGTTTCGATATTGGTAGTCTGTATTTTAGAGTGGGTGTATAAAAGGTTTTATTAGGGTGTGAGGAGGTGCATCAGATTATCACATGGATGATGTCATCAGTGATGTCATTTGAGATGTCATCAGTGATGTCACTGACCATGTCATGAGTGATGTAATATGTGATGTCATCAGCAGTGCATTGCGGGGGGCGCGAGTTATAGTTAGCTCTACTAACTATAACGGCCGAATTTCTCTGGTTTTCTACGAATGAAATGTCCAACTAACTATAACGTCCCTGAAACCTGTGGTTTTTTCAGTGAATTTCTAAGGTTTTTTAAATGCTAATTTCTAACAATAACGTCCCTGAAAGCTGTGGTTTTTTCAGTGAATTTCTAAGGTTTTTTAAATGCTAATTTCTAACTATAACGTCCCTAAAACCTGTGGTTTTTTCAGTGAATATATATATATAACTCACGCCCCTGCAATGCACGCTGATGACGTCACATATTACATCACTCATGACATGATCAGTGACATAATTGATGACATCACTGATGACATCTCAAATGCGAAATGCGATCCACGCGTTTCGGCTCGTCCGAACCTTGATAACGATACAAGACGTCATTGTAGCTTCCTTATTTAAATGTACAAATGCCTCCAGTTGCCAACATTAACAAAGGACTACATATTACTTTTATCCGAAAAGCTGGTGGCCATATTGGCCTGGTCACGATGTGAAAATTCAGGAATTGATACAATAAAGAAAAGAAAACAAGTGTTAATATGCACACAATGTCATTTCAGCATATCTTGCCCCGTGACCTCCGAACCTGTATGTTCGTCAACGTGACTTGTTCATAATAAACATACTTAGGATTGCAAACATCAACATAAACAATGGACTACACATTACTTTAAAGTGAAAGGCTATCGGCCATATTGATCTGGGCACGTTGCGTATTATAATGGTTCTTACACGAAAGAAAAGAAAAAAAAAAGGGGTGTTAATATACACACACTATCCATAAATAAAGTTCTAGCGATTATACTTCCATTCCATTCACAGCTCATTTGAGATGTCATGAGTGATGTCATGAGTGATGTCATGAGTGATGTCACTGACCATGTCATGAATGATGTAATGTCTGAGGTCATAAGCAGTGCACTGTGGGGGTGTAAGTTATAGTTAGCTCAGGCAACTATAACTGCTGAATTTCACTGGTTTTCTACGAGTGAAATCGGAGTCTAACTATAACGTCCCTGTAATCTTTGTTTTTTTCAGCAAATTTCTAGTTTTTTTTAACGTTAAGTAAGATGCCTATCACAATGGATGGTGGGGGGTTGGAAGCAGGGCCTGGCCTGGCATTGTGCTGCCCCCACCCAAGCTTGCTGCTTGTGCCTCCCCTCCTCCTTGCCATCCATTGTCCAAGTCCATGCCCCTGCTCCCTCATTACAGCCCTGTGTGGCCGTTGTTCTGCCACTGGCCTTCCCACCTTCTCTGAACAGTTAGCTTGCTGCCCCATCCACCTCCTCCCTATCCTTTGTTGTCTGAATCCATGCACTAGCCTTCTCCCTCCTGCCATGCATGGTCTGATGTGCTGCCACTGCCCTTCATTTAGCATGATGTCCCAGTCCACTCCTCCTGCCCTCCATTGCCCAATTCTATGCCCCATCATTGACCTCCTGCTTAGCCTCTGTGCATAGCTTGCTGCCCCTACTCTCCTTCCCCCTGCCCTCCGACGTCTGTGTGCATGCCCCTGCTCCATCCTTTTTGCCCACCATGTTCCATGGACCTGCCCCTCCTATCTACTCTGAGTGTTCTGTTGAGCTGCCACTCCCCTCCCACCTGCCTAGCATTGTCAGATGGCTGTAACCTGTCCCTGCCACCTCCACCCTGCCTGTCCACGTTCCATGCCCCCTATCCCCTTCCTCTTGTCCTCCATGGTCCATTTTACTGCCACACCCTTCTGCCCTCCCTGGTCTGTTGTGCTGCAACTGCTCCTCCTGCCTGCCCCGCATGGTCTGTTGTGAGGCCCCTTCCCCTGAACTCTCTTGTCTGTGCCCAGCTCCTACCCCTCCCTTCTATCCTCCATGGTTCTTTCTGCATGCACCTGCCCCCTCCTTCTCGCCCATCATGGCCATTGTGCTGCCACTAACCCTCCCGCTTGCCATGCATGGTCTTCTGTGGTGGCACGGCCCCTCCCACCTTCCCTGTGTGGTCAGCTAGCTGCCCCTGACCCCCTCCCACCTTCCCTCCATGGTCTGTGTGTATGCCAATGTTAGAAATGGGATCTCTAGTTGGCAAGGGCTTGCACCTTTGTCCAAGTAGGGACCCTTCTTCCTAGTCAGGGTAAGGGTTGTTACACTCGTGAAGTAACCCCTGCTCACCCTCGTGGTAGCTTGGCACGAGCAGTCAGGCTTAATTCAGAGGCAGTGTGTAAAGCATTTGCACATAACCAACAGTAATACAGTGTAAGCACTACAAACGGACACCACACCAGTTTAGAAAAATAACCAATATTTTATATACTCAAGACAAGACCAATTACGACAAAAATCCACAATACTATACTTTACGAATGAATGCTTGATAAGGTAACTTCTTCTTTGCAGGAATAGCACAAAAGCAAAGTTCGTACGAGTCGGTAGCTCCGTCCGAGCCTTCCGTGATGCTGAAAACCACAGAGTCTAACAGTTCCAGCCGACCGCGTCGATACGGGCCAGCAGAGTCGTGAACAGACTCGGTCACAGTACCTTTTCTCGTTGTGGCTGGTACGGAGTGTACGAGCCGATCGGCGTTCGTCGCGGTTGCGGTGCAATACGGAGCGATGCAAGGTGCGGTGTCCCTCGATGCGGTGCAGGCAGCGGCTCGATGAGCGTCGTGCAGACGGAGTCGGTGAGTCCAAGGCGTGCGATGCAGGGCGAGACGATGCTCGATGCGGTGCTGACAGGTTGCGATGCAGGCGACCAAGCCGGAGTGCGGGAGCTGGCGTCGGACAGCGGTGCGAGTCGGAGCGGTGCGTCGCAGACGTGCGAGCGGTGCCCCAAATGCGGTGCGGTCTCGACTCTTGAGCCAGTTGCAGCGACAGTGTCGGTCTGGTCCGGCTGGCCCAGTGAAGCGATGCGATGCGAACTGCGGTGCCCACAGGTCACGGTGCAAGCAGCGGCTCGATGTTGGCGGCGTCGGACGTCGCCTACGGTGAGACCAGGGTTGCGATGCGAAGCGGGGCGATGCGGTCTGCGGTGCAAACAGGTCACCGGCCAGGGATGGATTCGGTTGACGGAGTCGGTTGCAGTTCCCTTCCTCTGTGGCAACTGAAACAGCGTTCCAGAAGCGGTACCCAGAGGTTTGTGAAGTCTTTGTAGTCCCTGAGACTTCTTAACAGGAGGCCAGCTCGGTTCCTGGCCCTTGGAGATACTCAGCACAAGTTCGTAGAAAGTTCAGTCCAGTCCTTTCACTGCCCAAGACAGAAGCAGCAACTGCAGGCCAACCCAACAAAGCAACAACACAGCAAAGGGGCAGTACTCCTCCTGGCAGCTCTTCCAGCTCTTCGTCTTGGCAGGTTCCTTGATTCCAGCGAGATCTAAATTCATGGGGTCAGGGCCCCAATATTTATATCCCAAATTCCTTTGTTCTCTGAAGGCAGAGATGCCTTTGCCTAGTCCAAACCAGTTCTGGAGCACTTTGTTGACAAGTCTCCGTCCCTTCTTTCAGTGAGTAGGCCAGGGACATCAGACGCACCACAGGAGGTGGAGCCAGCATTGTGGAGGGAAGGCACTGTCCTATTCAGGGCCCAGGTGCGACCCCTCCCACCCATCTACAGGTCGATCTGGCTATTCAGCCCTGCGCTGACTCACCCTGTCTCCTGGCATCCCCCAGCCCCTGTCACTCACATTCCAGACAAGGAATACACAATCTCGCAGAGGCAGGCTTGGATGGTTAGGCAAGAAAATACCCACTTTCTAAAAGTGGTATTTTCAAACACAGAATGTTAAAACCAACCTTACTAAAAGCTGCATTTTATCCTTCTGAGTCCAGGCATACTAAACTCGAATTTCTACCATGTTCCCGGGGTCAGTTAGGATTATAAGCTGTAATAATCAAAACTGCCCGTTCTGGCCTAGGGGGAACAGGTAGCCTTGCAATAGTGAAAAACGAACTAGGCTGTAATTCACTATCAGGACATGCCGCACACACCCGGGCATGTCCTACCTTTCGCAGACACCGCACCCTGCCCACAGGGGTACCGTGGGCCTACCTTAGGGGTGACTAACATGTAGCAAAGGGAAGGTTTAGGGACTTGCAAGTGTGTGCACTTGCCAAGTCGACATGGCAGCCCCAGGCTGCGCACAGGCTCTGCGATGGCAGGCCCGAGTTACACTTTACGGGCTGTTTGCGTGGGTGGCACAATCCAGTGCTGCAGCCCACCAACAGCATTTGGTCTATAGGCCCTGGCACTCGCAGTGCACTTTACAAGGGACTGACACATAAACCAAATAGGCCAATCATGGAAACACCAATCCATAACACATTTTATACAGGAGCACTTGCACTTTCCCACTGGACCGCAGTGAGGAAAGTGCGCAGAATCATCACACCAGCAAAAACAGAGTCAAAACCGGGAGGTCAGAAAGCAAAAAGTCAGGGGAAACACGCCAAAAGATGCCAAGTCTAACACATGTCCCCTCCAGCTGAAAGTAGGGAGAACTACCCAACCCCATTGGAGTTCTCTTCACTAAGGCGGAAGAACCTGGACAGACCATCTGCGTTGGCGTGTTCTGTACCAGGACGGTGTTCCACCGTAAAGTCCATTCCCTGTAGGGAGATGGACCACCTCAGCAGTTTTGGATTCTCGCCCCTCATTTGCATCAACCATCTGAGGGGCCTGTGGTCTGTCTGAACCCGGAAGTGAGTCCCAAACAGGTATGGTCTCAACTTCTTCAGCGCCCAGACCACAGCAAAAGCTTCCCTTTCTATGGCACTCCACCTCTGTTCCCTGGGAAGTAGTCTCCTGCTAAGGAAGACTACGGGCTGATCCAGGCCCTCTTCGTTCAGTTGTGAGAGCACCGCTCCCACACCATGCTCTGAAGCGTCAGTCTGCACGACGAATTCCCTGGAGAAGTCAGGTGCCTTGAGCACGGGCGCTGTGCACATGGCTGCCTTCAGGGCATCAAAAGCTTTCTGGCAGGACTCAGTCCAGATCACTTTCCTGGGCTGCCTCTTAGAGGTCAGCTCTGTTAAGGGGGCCACGATGGTGCCATAGCCCTTAACAAATCTCCTATAGTAACCGGTGAGACCTAAGAAGGCTCTCACCTCTGTCTGGGTCTTGGGGGCTCCCAAGCCAGAATGGTGTCAATCTTGGGTTGTAGGGGCGCCACCTGGCCGCTTCCTACCTGGTGTCCCAAGTACACCACAGAACCCTGCCCGATCTGGCACTTACTGGCCTTGATCGTGAGGCCTGCACCTTGCAGAGCCCTCAACACTTTCTCAAGGTGCTGTAAATGTTCTTCCCAGCTGGAACTGAACACAGCAATGTCATCCAGGTAGGCGGCACTGAAATCCTCCAGCCCAGCCAACACCTGATTGACCAACCTCTGAAAGGTGGCAGGGGCATTCTTCAACCCAAAGGGCATCACCCGGAATTGGTAATGACCTTCTGGGGTTGAGAATGCTGATCTCTCCTTGGCCCCATCGGTTAAGGCAATCTGCCAGTACCCAGACGTCAAATCAAACGTGCTGAGGAACCGGGCAGCTCCCAACCGATCAATGAGCTCATCAGCTCTGGGGATGGGGTGCGCGTCAGTCCTGGTGACGGCATTGAGCCCACGGTAGTCCACACAAAACCGGAGTTCTGGAGTGGCACCGGGCGCCGCAGCCTTTGGGACCAAGACCACTGGGCTGGCCCAAGGACTGTGGGAGGGCTCAATCACCCCTAACGCCAACATCTTAGAGACCTCCTCCTTGATGCTGGCTCTGACCCGGTCAGTCAACCTGTAAATCTTGTGCTTCACAGGATGGCTGTCACCGGTGTCCACGTCATGGGTACACCAGTGAGTAACACCGGGGGTCAGAGAGAACAGCGGGGCGAACTGTCCCAACAACTGGCGACAGCCCCCCTGCTGCTCCTGAGTCAGAGTAGGGGAGAGGATCACACCCTCTACTGACCCATCATGCTCCTTGGTAGACAGGAGGTCAGGGAGAGGCTCGCTCTCCTCTTCCACCCCATCATCTGTCGCCAAGAGCATACTCACTTCGGACCTCTCGAAGTGGGGCTTGAGGCGGTTCACGTGAAGGACCCTCAAAGGGTTCCTTGGAGCCTGCAAATCCACCAGGTAGGTGACGTCACTTTTGCGCTCCTTTACCTCATATGGCCCAGTCCACTTGTCCTGCAAGGCACAAGGTGCTACTGGGGCCATGACCCACACTTTTTGCCCAGGTTGAAATTCGACCAGAGTGGCGTTCTGGTCATACCATCTCTTCATTTCTTCCTGGCTTGCTTCTAGGTTCGCCTGAGCGAGTTTCCTGAAGCGGGCAGTTTGGTTTCTAAAGGCCAGCATGTAGCTAAATACATCCTGGGGAGTTTTCCTGGGGGCTGCCTCCCAGCCTTCCTTAACCAAACTCAGAGGTCCTCTGACAGGGTGGCCATACAGGAGCTCAAAGGGGCTGTACCCAAGAGACTTCTGAGGCACCTCCCTGTATGCAAAGAGTAGGCATGGCAAGAGGACGTCCCACTTACGCCTCATGGGTTCTGTTAGACCCTTGATCATGCCTTTCAAGGTCTGGTTGAATCTCTCCACCAGACCGTTTCCTTGTGGGTGGTAAGGAGTGGTGAACTTGTAGGTTACCCCACACTCCCTCCACAGGGATGTCATATACTTCGATATGAAATTGGTCCCCCTATCAGAAACCACCTCTCTGGGGAATCCCACACGGGAAAAGATCCCCATTAACGCCCGGCCCACCACTGGCGCCGTCGTTGTCCTGAGAGGGATTGCCTCCGGGTACCGGGTGGCATGGTCCACCAAGACCAGGATGTACCTGTTGCCCATGGCTGTCTTGGGATCCAGTGGCCCCACAATATCCATCCCTACCCTTTCAAAGGGTGTTCCAACAACCGGAAAAGGTTGGAGAGGAGCTTTGACCTTCCTCCCACTCTTACCACTTGCCTGGCAAGTTTGGCAAGACCTGCAGTGTGCATCTGACTGCCTTCGCATTTGGGGCCAAAAGAAGTGGGTGACAAGCCTGTCAAAGGTCTTGTCCTGCCCCAAATGTCTAGCCAAAGGCACGTCATGAGCCAGACCCAGTAGGAAGGTCCTGAAGCGCTGGGGTACCACCAGCACACGGGCTGACCCAGGCTCAGCAACCTTAGGCTCACTGTATAGGAGACCACTCTCCCAGTAGATCAGATGTGACCCGGACTGATTACCAGCTGCCTGGTCTGCAGCCTGCCGCCGCAGACCCTCCAGAGTAGGGCACTCGTTCTGCTCCCTGCAGAACTCCTCCCTGGTGGGACCCCCTTCTTGCTGCCAATGGGTCAGCTCAGAGATGTCTCCCAGTTCGGCTACTTGCTCCCCTGTAGGCACCGGGGCGTCCCCCTCGAGGTCCGCCTCCTCCCGGTCCGTGGGAACTTCGGGGGCCGGTTTCCCGCGCCCCCTGCCCTTTCTCTTGGCAGGGACTTGGGCCACTGTTTCAGGCTCCAAGTCCTCTTGATCACCCTTTCTGGCCGCCATTGACCGAGTAGACACGCATGCCCACTCTGGCAACCCAAGCATCTCCAAGTGGGACCTGAGCTCAACCTCCTTCCATGAGGACTGCTCCAGGTCGTTTCCTAGCAGACAATCTACAGGCATGGTAGGGCTCACAACCACCCTTAAGGGACCTGAGACCCCCCCCATTCAAAGGGAACCTGCGCCACCATACATTGGCGCTCTGAGTTGTCGACAGCAACTACTTGGTGGAATGCTCCTGGGACTACTTGCTTCTCAGACACCAGGTGACACCGGACTGAGGTCACACTGGCTCCAGTATCTCTGAGAGCCTCTACCCTGTTCCCATTAATGGTCACCCAGGTGCTATATTTCTTTGTGTTAGGGGGCACCTGGTTTCCTGGGACCATCTCACTGTCCCCGAGTGAGACAAGGGTCATTTCTGCGGGATCCCCACCCTCCTGTGGGCACCCCTCCTCCCCAAGCGCTACACTAGCCAACACTTTGGACTGTCCACCGGTGGGTGGCTGTGTCCCCTTCGGGCACTTGGGGTCCCCTTAAAGTGACCTACCTGGTCACATGCATAACACTTGCGGGGGCCGGTCTCAACAGGCTTCCCTGTAGAGACCCCTTTCTTCTTATCACCGGGGGCTGGGAACCTTTACCCTGGGTACTAGTTTGGGGCCCTTTAGAGAACTCCTGTGCTTTACCCTTGTCCCCCCACCTTTCTGCTGGGGACCCTGCCCACCTTTGGCTGAGTCTCCCCAAACGCTTTCTTGTGGACCCTGGTACTCACCCAGCGGTCCCGCTTCCATAGCAAGCTTCCTGGGGTCAGTTAGCTTACTATCAACTAGGTGCTGGCGCAGATCTGCAAAACATAGACTAGACAAGTGCTCCCATGCAATCAAGTTGTAGAGCCCCTGAAAATCTGTTACACTACTGCCCTTCACCCAACCATCCAGAGACCTGCAGAACACATCCACACATTCCAACCAAGTGTTGACATCCGACTTCTTACTGGACCTGAACTGATCCCTGTACTTTTCAGGAGTAAGACCATACTTCGTGAGAAGGGCATCCTTCATGTCAGCATAGGTGAGGTGATACCCTTACCCAAAGCTATCAGAGCATCCCTTGCTTCTTCCGGGAAAAGTGGCCACAATCCTGCTCCCCAATTCTCCTCAGGGACCCCATTCATGTGTATGGCTGCCTCATAACCCTGGAACCACCTTTGTATGTCATCCCCCTTCTTGAACTCCTTGCCTACGTTCTTGGGAATGTGCACAATCCTGTCTGCCTTTCTGGACGAATTGCTGCCACCATCTGAGCCTGACTTACTCCTAAGTTCTAGCTCCTTCAGTTCTCTCTCATGCTCTAAGAGCATCTTCCTCTCCTCTATGGCCAATCTCTTCTCCTCCCGCTCACTCTCCAGCCTGAGCTTCTGCAGCTCGAACTGCCTTGCCTCCCGCCTGTCCTCCAGCTCCTCTGGGGACAGACTGCTGCTGCCCGACCTGGCGGGTTCCCCCTACCCAAAAGCACATCCACCCTGGAAATAGGCTCCTCCGCCTCCTCACTGAGATCACCAGGCTGCCCATTGGCATGTCTGGCTGCTACCCAGGCCCTCAGCGCCTTCTGTAGCTCCTCCTTCCTTGTGAGGCCTTTAATTTGGACTTTCAGGTTTTTACAAATCGCTCGTAACTCCTTTACGGCGTAGGATTCCAACCTGTCCTCCTCAAAGATAACTTCCAGAGATGCAACGGATGATGCAATTGATTCAGGCATGACAAAAGTCGTGAGTTGAAAACTGGCAAGATCAAAAATAGGCCAAAAGAAAAAGAACCAGTATGTGGTACGTAATGGTCTGCGATATGGTAGTAGTGCACACCAATCACTAAGTCAAGTGCAAACACAAGTCCTATCCTCACCGCTGACAACCAAAGTTAGAAATGGGATCTCTAGTTGGCAAGGGCTTGCACCTTTGTCCAAGTAGGGACCCTTCTTCCTAGTCAGGGTAAGGGTTGTTACACTCGTGAAGTAACCCCTGCTCACCCTCGTGGTAGCTTGGCACGAGCAGTCAGGCTTAATTCAGAGGCAGTGTGTAAAGCATTTGCACATAACCAACAGTAATACAGTGTAAGCACTACAAACGGACACCACACCAGTTTAGAAAAATAACCAATATTTTATATACTCAAGACAAGACCAATTACGACAAAAATCCACAATACTATACTTTACGAATGAATGCTTGATAAGGTAACTTCTTCTTTGCAGGAATAGCACAAAAGCAAAGTTCGTACGAGTCGGTAGCTCCGTCCGAGCCTACCGTGATGCTGAAAACCACAGAGTCTAACAGTTCCAGCCGACCGCGTCGATACGGGCCAGCAGAGTCGTGAACAGACTCGGTCACAGTACCTTTTCTCGTTGTGGCTGGTACGGAGTGTACGAGCCGGTCGGCGTTCGTCGCGGTTGCGGTGCAAGACGGAGCGATGCAAGGTGCGGTGTCCCTCGATGCGGTGCAGGCAGCGGCTCGATGAGCGTCGTGCAGACGGAGTCGGTGAGTCCAAGGCGTGCGATGCAGGGCGAGACGATGCTCGATGCGGTGCTGACAGGTTGCGATGCAGGCGACCAAGCCGGAGTGCGGGAGCTGGCGTCGGACAGCGGTGCGAGTCGGAGCGGTGCGTCGCAGACGTGCGAGCGGTGCCCCAAATGCGGTGCGGTCTCGACTCTTGAGCCAGTTGCAGCGACAGTGTCGGTCTGGTCCGGCTGGCCCAGTGAAGCGATGCGATGCGAACTGCGGTGCCCACAGGTCACGGTGCAAGCAGCGGCTCGATGTTGGCGGCGTCGGACGTCGCCTACGGTGAGACCAGGGTTGCGATGCGAAGCGGGGCGATGCGGTCTGCGGTGCAAACAGGTCACCGGCCAGGGATGGATTCGGTTGACGGAGTCGGTTGCAGTTCCCTTCCTCTGTGGCAACTGAAACAGCGTTCCAGAAGCGGTACCCAGAGGTTTGTGAAGTCTTTGTAGTCCCTGAGACTTCTTAACAGGAGGCCAGCTCGGTTCCTGGCCCTTGGAGATACTCAGCACAAGTTCGTAGAAAGTTCAGTCCAGTCCTTTCACTGCCCAAGACAGAAGCAGCAACTGCAGGCCAACCCAACAAAGCAACAACACAGCAAAGGGGCAGTACTCCTCCTGGCAGCTCTTCCAGCTCTTCGTCTTGGCAGGTTCCTTGATTCCAGCGAGATCTAAATTCATGGGGTCAGGGCCCCAATATTTATATCCCAAATTCCTTTGTTCTCTGAAGGCAGAGAGGCCTTTGCCTAGTCCAAACCAGTTCTGGAGCACTTTGTTGACAAGTCTCCGTCCCTTCTTTCAGTGAGTAGGCCAGGGACATCAGACGCACCACAGGAGGTGGAGCCAGCATTGTGGAGGGAAGGCACTGTCCTATTCAGGGCCCAGGTGCGACCCCTCCCAACCATCTACAGGTCGATCTGGCTATTCAGCCCTGCGCTGACTCACCCTGTCTCCTGGCATCCCCCAGCCCCTGTCACTCACATTCCAGACAAGGAATACACAATCTCGCAGAGGCAGGCTTGGATGGTTAGGCAAGAAAATACCCACTTTCTAAAAGTGGTATTTTCAAACACAGAATGTTAAAACCAACCTTACTAAAAGCTGCATTTTATCCTTCTGAGTCCAGGCATACTAAACTCGAATTTCTACCATGTTCCCGGGGTCAGTTAGGATTATAAGCTGTAATAATCAAAACTGCCCGTTCTGGCCTAGGGGGAACAGGTAGCCTTGCAATAGTGAAAAACGAACTAGGCTGTAATTCACTATCAGGACATGCCGCACACACCCGGGCATGTCCTACCTTTCGCAGACACCGCACCCTGCCCACAGGGGTACCGTGGGCCTACCTTAGGGGTGACTAACATGTAGCAAAGGGAAGGTTTAGGGACTTGCAAGTGTGTGCACTTGCCAAGTCGACATGGCAGCCCCAGGCTGCGCACAGGCTCTGCGATGGCAGGCCCGAGTTACACTTTACGGGCTGTTTGCGTGGGTGGCACAATCCAGTGCTGCAGCCCACCAACAGCATTTGGTCTATAGGCCCTGGCACTCGCAGTGCACTTTACAAGGGACTGACACATAAACCAAATAGGCCAATCATGGAAACACCAATCCATAACACATTTTATACAGGAGCACTTGCACTTTCCCACTGGACCGCAGTGAGGAAAGTGCGCAGAATCATCACACCAGCAAAAACAGAGTCAAAACCGGGAGGTCAGAAAGCAAAAAGTCAGGGGAAACACGCCAAAAGATGCCAAGTCTAACAGCCATTATAGTCTCACTGTTGATCTCCATGGTGTGTCTTGCTTCTAGTGCCCATCCTGCCTGACCTCCATTGTCAGCTTGCTGCTCCTGCCCCCTTGCCCCCTGACCTCTGTTTTCCATGTGCAGACCCCTATTCCCTCCCTCCTGGCTTGTCTGTTCCATTGTAATGCCCCTGATCCCTACCTCCTGCCCTTTATGGTCCGTTATGCTGCAGCTTTCTCTCCTGTCTGTCCATTATGGTCAGCTAGCTGCCATTGCCTCTTTCCCCTCTGTTGTCCATGTGCATGGTCCTGTCCCCTCTCTATTGCTTTCCATGGATTGTTGTGCTGCACTCCCGTCCCGCATGCCCTGTGTGGTGTATTGTGCTGCTGCAAACCCTGATGCCTGGCCTTTAAGGTCAGTTTGGTGCACCTGTCCATGTCCCTCCTGTCCTCTGTTATCCGAGTCCATGTCCCTACCCCAATTCCTCATGCCTTCCATGATCCAATGTACCATACTTGCTAACATTTTGAAATTGGTAAGAGGGAGATTTTGAAGAAAAAAAACTGGGGTATTGATTTTCCCCATTGACTTACATTGAAAAAGAGGAGATTGTAGACAGGAGACAGATCAAATAAAGCCCATTTGGGCTTAAAAACATTGGGCGTTTCCTGGCTGAATCGGGTCTGTTGGCATGTATGGTTGTACTACCACTGCCTCTTCCTTCTGCCCACAATGGTCTATTATGTTGCCACAGCCTCTCTTGCCTGTCCTGCATTTTTGGTTTGTTGCCCCTGCCCCCCTTTCCACTGCCCTCCATAGTCTGTTGTGCTGCCACTGCCCTTCCTGCCTGCCCAGTGTGGTCAAATTGTTGCCTCTGCACCCTCCTACCTGTCTTCAATTTTCTGAGTCCGTGCCCCTGGCCTCTGCCGCTCAACAGTATCCTAATGAACAACTAGCTTGCTAACATTCTATATTTATTACAAAAAGTGTGGCACGCCTGACGTCCTCTTGATGTAATCAAAACTGTAATATCTAGAGCATTTCCTTTAGAAATTACAGAAATGAGAGGGTCTTATTTGCATCGAAATTATGGTTAGTGCTCTAAAAAACCAAAATGAGGACATATTTTCTGAGTTTTCAAATAGCGACAAAGCACTTTTAAATTATTTGTTATCTTTATGTTTTTTTATCCAGTTGACCACTTGATTAAATGTTGCACTTAGGGGAGAGGATGTGGTATTATTTCCAGAGCTGCAGACTTTGCAACTGGGGAACCAGGTTGGAGTTTCTGCTTCAGCTCGACATTCTGTGATTCTGGTCAAATCACTTAATCTCCCCATGTCTACAACCAACATGAATTTGTCCTTGTGTGATGTAACCAATGCTCATGTAAAGCACTCCAATTCCTGACCAGTCTGCACTATATAAAACTGCAAAAAACCAAAAAATAAAAAGTGTTTTGCACACTTCTGTCATTGGGCTATACGTGGGCTTCATCTGGGTGATAGTTGTGCTACGTTTGGGCTCTTTTGTCTCTGGTGGCCATCTTGGGAGATTTATTTGTTATGAAGTTTCCTAATTTCCTCATTTACTGGAGTCTCCTCAGTAGGAAATGCTTTCAGTTTTTTACTTTGATTCCATCAAGAAGGCATTCAGATGTGTCACACATTCGCCATAAATTCTGAATGTTAGCACTCTAGTTGCTCATTAGATCACTGTAGTAAAGCTACTGCTCACTAGGGAAGTCTGCTGCTGGTATTGAAAGTGCATGTTTCAGTCTGCATGTCAGAATTTTTTAATGAACACTCTGGGACATTCTGTCATTGGGCTATACGTGGGCTACATCTGGGTGATATTTGTGCTACATTTGGGCTCTTTTGTCTCTGGTGGCCATCTTGGGAGACTTATTTGTTATGAAGTTTCCTAATTTCCTACAGTCTCCTCAGTAGGAAATAGTTTGTTTTTTACTTTGATTCCATCAAGAAGGCATTCAGATGTGTCTCACATTTGCCATAAATTCAGAATGTTAGCACTCTAGTTGCTCATTAAATCACTGTAGTAAAGCTACTGCTCACCAGGGAGTTAACTGGAAGTCTGCTGCTGGTATTGAAAGTGATTGTTTCAGTCTGCATGTCAGAATTTTCTAATGAAATAGAAGAGGATTTGAGATCTCACTTAAAACATGCCCTAAATTTTCTTTCTGCAGCACTAACCATAATTTCTATGGCAAAATGAACCCCCTCATTTTGTTCCTTTTTAAATTAAATGTTTTAAGTGTTACCAGTTTATTCCAATCAAGATGGCTTCAGGTGTGCCATGAATCAAAATGCTCAATCCCAACTGTACTTCAGTTCAATTGAGGTGGATGGTTTCATGTAATTTTGGGTAGTGTGGGTTTAGGAAAGTGAGGTGTAGGGAGTTGGGATTGAGCATTTTGATTTGTACTGCAACATGATAGGGTTATTAATCATAAGGGAGTAACATGCACTAGCAGTGACTGGTTTATTTTGAAATAAGATGTACACCTTATAATGGAACAGTTATTTAAACTGTTCATTTTATTTGTTTGTAGAATCCCTGAAGAAGAGCCTTAGGGGCTCGAAATGCATTGGGACAATATAAATCGTATCTATTTCATATTTTGACTTCAGTCTGCACATACCGTTGTACGTAGCTAAAAAGGCATACAGCCGGTATTAGAAGTGTTCAATAAAGACTACAGATTGAAGGATACTGCCTCCGTTGTGACGAAGAAAATAAAGTTTATGTTGAGAAATGCCATGATGAAAAAACGGAAGGTTTAATGATACGCAAAAACAAGGTTTACTTTGGAATACCAGGATTAATTACACATGTTGGAGGGACAAGTTCCCGCTTTTGCAGTGCATCAGTAAAGCACGAGAGGAGTGCTTGTTTTTGGATACAATTGTATTTTATGTGGTTGGGGCGATCCACTATACTAGATGCACGGACCTACAAAGAAGTTTTCGAAACAAATGGTGTCTTTACAAGGGAAGGAGTGCACGCTCAATTATGTTTGTTCCACTTTCTAAAAGTGGCATTTCTAAAATAGTAAGGCCAAATCCAACTTTATCAGTAAGGAGGATTTGTCATTACCATTTCAAACTTATGAAACATGAAAAAGCTACTCTTCTCTCATCAGGAATTACAGCTTAAAAATGTAGTAAGGAATACCCAATGCTAACCTACGAGAGGAGTAGGCCTCACAGTAGTGAAAAACAAAATAGGCTATTTGTCAATACCAGGACATGCAAAACATCACAGTACATGTCCTACCTTTCATTTATGATTGGAAGAACAGTCGCACTCCTAGTGGTAGATGATGTGAATAATTTTCAACAATGCTTAAGTGGCGGTTAGGGTGCTATAGAGTGACACCTCCTGTCCTTGAGGTGCAAATTGAAAATACAGGCTGATAGCCCTTCACTCGGGAAGAGCCGACTCTAATGAGCACTCCTGTAGCGAAAACAATCGCTATTCACAAAAATAAATTCAAAAATTTAATAGAAGCGGTTTATTCCGTAGTTCAGAAAGAGTTTATTTCACTCATTATCCAATTGTAGAATTTTGATAAATTGGTGAATTCGTACATTAAACGTAATCAAATGACTGTTATAAACGTCTTGATATGCTTATCAGCTGTTACATCACAGCAACATGTGGTCACCCCAATGCATTTCGGGCCATGCCCTTCTTCAGGGGGTTCGTTCTGCGGAGAAAATGAATAGGTGAGGTCCAAGAGCTAGATGAAAGAGTCTCACCGAGTCAGTGCTGGAAAGTTTAAGCAATAAATAGAGAAAAGCGCTGAGAACGGAAAAAGACAAAACAAATGGTTCTATAATAGCTCGTGGATCAAAGTAATGGAGTAAGAAAACCCACTCAAAAGTAGATAGTGAATGTGCACGAAACAAGAGAGAAGAACAGCGAAGATAATATGGGTGCCCAAAATGTGAAAGTAAATAAAAATAATAATAACAATAAAGGTCACCGTGTTAAAACGCAAAGTCAACCGGACGATGTCGTCTAGAACTAAAATGCGTGCTTCAAGTAAACACACTAGAAGAGAGTGCCTTAGCGTACCTGTGTGTAAAAATTCTCGGAAGCCGAAGGGACTTCGGTGCGGGAATAACAGAAAAAACACTAAACCAAAGTACCGGAACTAAGTGCGCCTTAGAGCCGGAAGTGACCTGCGAGAAGGTGATAGATACTGAGAACAGACTACAGTGTTGTCTAGGTAACCAGTGGCGCTAGTGAAAAGGTTGTGAGCGAGGGCCCGACACGAAGAAGGTGATAGATAATAGAAAGCAGACTACAGTGTTGTCTGAGTAAAAACAACTCTCGAGCGTGGGCCCGACACGGAGAGTGATAAAAATAGTAAGAAGAAACAGTGTAACGAAAAAATGTGAAAAAACTAACTAGGTATATTACGGATGTCCCCCATGCAAAAGTGAAAAAGTGATCCCTTAACAAAATACGAGTCTAGTAAAAAGAAAAAAGGCAGGTAACTGAAAGATGATGAGAAAACGGAAAAGATAATGAGAGACCAACTATTATATGCATAACTACATGTATAAAAGCAGTAAACAATGAACACATGAAAAGATCATAAGAGCGCAATTATAAAGATAGCATTACTTTTTTGATGGGAAAAAAAAGATAATACGAGCCCAACATAATATGCATAACTACATATATGGAATCAGTAAGCATATGCGAGTTGTTTTTACTCAGACAACACTGTAGTCTGCTTTCTATTATCTATCACCTTCTTCATGTCGGGCCCTCGCTCACAACCTTTTCACTAGCGCCACTGGTTACCTAGACAACACTGTAGTCTGTTCTCAGTATCTATCACCTTCTCGCAGGTCACTTCCGGCTCTAAGGCGCACTTAGTTCCGGTACTTTGGTTTAGTGTTTTTTCTGTTATTCCCGCACCGAAGTCCCTTCGGCTTCCGAGAATTTTTACACACAGGTACGTTAAGGCACTCTCTTCTAGTGTGTTTACTTGAAGCACGCATTTTAGTTCTAGACGACATCGTCCGGTTGACTTTGCGTTTTAACACGGTGACCTTTATTGTTATTATTATTTTTATTTACTTTCACATTTTGGGCACCCATATTATCTTCGCTGTTCTTCTCTCTTGTTTCGTGCACATTCACTATCTACTTTTGAGTGGGTTTTCTTACTCCATTACTTTGATCCACGAGCTATTATAGAACCATTTGTTTTGTCTTTTTCCGTTCTCAGCGCTCTTCTCTATTTATTGCTTAAACTTTCCAGCACTGACTCGGTGAGACTCTTTCATCTAGCTCTTGGACCTCACCTATTCATTTTCTCCGCAGAACGAACCCCTGAAGAAGGGCATGGCCCGAAATGCATTGGGGTGACCACATGTTGCTGTGATGTAACAGCTGATAAGCATATCAAGACGTTTATAACAGTCATTTGATTACGTTTAATGTACGAATTCACCAATTTATCGAAATTCTACAATTGGATGAGTGAAATAAACTCTTTCTGAACTACGGAATAAACCGCTTCTATTAAATTTTTGAATTTTTTTTTGTGAATAGCGATTGTTTTCGCTACAGGAGTGCTCATTAGAGTCGGCTCTTCCAGAGTGAAGGGCTATCAGCCTACCTTTCATTTACACAGCACCCTGCCCTTAGGGCTACCCAGGGCCTACCTTAGGGGTGACCTATGTGTAATAAAAGGGTAGTTTCAAGCTTGGCAAGTAGTTTTAAATGCCAAGTGAAAGTGGCAGTAAACTGCACACACAGGCCCTGCAAGTGGCAGGCCTGAGACAGGTTTGAAAGACTACTCCTGTGGGTGGCACTATCAGTGCTATAGGCCCACTAGTAGCATTTAATTTGCAGGCCCTGGGTATATGGTATGCAACTTTACAAGGGATTTGCAAGTAAATCAACTATGCCAAACAGGTGTAAACCAATTATACCATGTTTAGAGGAGAGAGCGCATGCATTTTAGCACTGATCAGCAGTGGTAAAGTGCCCAGAGTCCTAAAGCCAGCAAAAAGGTCAGAAAAGAGGATGAGGAAGGCAAAATGTTTGGGGTACCCCTTTAGAGTGGGCCATTTAACAACACATGCCAAACCAAGGGCCATCCAAAATGCATCCCACTGGCCCATTCCATAACACATGGAGTCTTACTACTACACATTTGCTTCACATCTACCACATATGTCCACAGATACAAAATGTCAGATAAAGAGTCTGGGAATCAGACAAACCACTGTACAGGTCTTGTCACTTGGGGGCAGATTTACTAAACTGTCACCCAATGCAGCGCAGCAGCCAAAAATGCTGTGCTGCATTGCGTGAAAGGGAGAAAGCAGGATAGCACCATATCTACGGAGATTTGGCACTCACCTCGCCTCTCTCTAGCGCCTGCACAGACATTTGCTTCATGTGCCGTGCACGTGCTATAGTGCAAGGCTGTGTGCGAGACTCTAGCATAGGTTTTGTACTGGAAGGGTTCCCTTCCAGTGCAAAATACTATGCCTAGACAACTTCTAAAACTTTTCCGACTCTGTAAGTGTGCTGTACAGTGCAGTACACATTCAAAGTCGGAAAAGAAAAGATAAATGAAAACACTTCTTCTTTTAACGCCTGGTTTCAAAAGGTGTTATTTTTCGGCACAAAAACCGGTCTCACACTTTTGGTAGATAGGGTTTTGCATCAAAAAGGGTGCGTGATTGCATGGGAACACCAATGTACCGCCTCCTCGATGCTAAGTGACGGAAAGCAACACTTTGTGCTACTTTTAGTCAATTTCCAGCGCAAAACAAGTTTTGTGCTGCAAAGCAAATGATAAAAAAACATTTTGTGCTGGTTTGCGTTACTTTTATGACACAAACTCAGCACAAAATATTAGTAAATCACCCCCATGGAATCTCTTTTATGGACTTCCAAACACTTCTACTGCATACTTACCTCCATCAGGCTTTAAATTTCCCTTGGAGTTTTGCAGACAATACGTGTGGTGCTGAAGCTATCTTTGTTAGCCAAAGTTCTCAGAACTAACACAGGTGTCAATCAAAGCTCTTTGTTACTCAGAGTCCCTCTTGGGTCATCTGAGCCCATCTACCTACATCCTATGGGTCAAAATGTTTCAGCCATAAGAAGGCCCAGAAGGGGTCCAAGGCTTTCATCAGGAGCGCGATCCATAAAAAGTGTGTCCATTCATTCATACAGCATACTTCTGTCATGCAGTTTTCATGTTATAAGAGCCTTAGTATATTCACATTTTGTGTATCTTAAATGATGTAGTCCTACAAAAATAAAAGGAAAATGAAAACATACACAAGACAAGAAAGTACATGCTGCGAAAATGTTGTTGGTCATCTTGCTACATTCCCATGCTCCAGTGCCACTGCAAAGCACAAGGGAGGAAGTAAACACAAGTGTGGCAAGACTGTATAGTGCTCAAAGTGTCAGAGGCAATCTTTTCTCATTAATATCAGTCTTACAAAGTATCAAGGGGGTAAGCTAAAGAGCAACATTGTTTTGTCTAGTATCCATGCCATGTGCTATGAGATTGGTGCGTAGCTGCCTGATGTTTGGCTTCTGCTCAAGAGGAGCCATTTTCACCAGTTGCCGACACCTTGCTCCGTCCTTGAAGGCCTTAACTACTGAAGAACACCCACTGGAGATCCAGCCAAGGGTCTGATTTAACCACTCATCAGCATCCAGTCTGGAAGGATGCACCTCCTGAAGATGAGCTCCCACAATGCAGATCTACCAAGCTAATTTCCACCTTGCAGCTCGAGGTCTTAAATCATCAAACTTGACAAAGCTGATAAATTACTATACAGAGTTCAGTTAAACAGCTATGATAAACACATTAAGTTTACAAAAGTGTGGAGTATACACAGACGTGGATTCTCAGCTCAAAAAATCCCAGGAGGGAGGTGTTCCTGTTATATAACAGCATGAATTGTACTTCAGCTGAAAACAATAAAATTATTCTATCCCACGATTTATGTGAAAAATGGGCTTCTTTCCCAGCAAGATTGCTAATTTGGTTGACAATTTCCCCATACATCTACCCACATTTCCCCCCTCCAAAATCTTACCTAGTGAACAGGTTTGTTCTTCCTTCTCAGTAGTTACGGATCTCAGGTCCTTAATATATTTACTGCTACAACTTCTTCGTCACCTCTGGATATTTGTTCTATGCAACAACTAAAGAAGGTTGGCTCGACTATCCTACCTTGTCTGACTGCTCTGTGCAATTCATCTCTTACATCAGAACCAGTACCTAAAAAATGGAAGGCTGCCATAGTCTCACCATTACTAAAAAAAAAACCTTACTCGACCGCAGTGTCATGGCTAATCTACACTCCGTCTCCCTTCTTCCCGTTTGCCAAGCTGACTGAAACAGTGGTTAATACACAACTAACCCAATACTTAAGAGTCCTATCAGCTTCTACACATGGCACAATCAGGCTTCCATTAGGGTCTCTCTATTGAGACTGTTCTGGCTAAAGCCACGGAAGCCACGGAAGATAACAGGGGTGTCATGGATGTAGGTGAAGTGGCAGCCCTGATTTTCTTAGATCTGTCAGCGACCTTTGACACCATTCTACCCCTGAGTCTGGCGGCAGCCAGGTTATCAGGCAAAGACAATGAGTGGTTCTTCTCCTTCCTGCTTGACTGGACTCAAACCATTGACCTATCCAACTACAGATCCTCCACTAAGTCTATTGCCACAGAGGTCCCTCAAGGCTCTATTTTGAGTCCTGCCCTTCTCACTCTCTATGTGGCACCTTTGCCCGCCTGCTTGATCGAGTCATTTGGTATCCTGTTTAATACCTACACAGATGACATACAGTTGATTGTAAGATTGGATAAAAACCTGCTTGCTGCAGCTTGAAATCTCGGGCACTGCCTTCATGAAGTGCCATGTGGGATATATGTGAACTCCTTATTCTTAAACAGCAAAAAAACTGAAATAGTTGTTTTTGGTCCAGGAGCTACTTGAACACAGAACAGGTGCCCAAGAATTGAAGAGCTTTGCCCTCGCTCTTGTCCCCTTCTTGAAATCTGGGAGTTATGTTTAATGCAGACCTGTCTTTTGCGGAACATAGGATCATTTGTGCCATAGGGTTCTGTCTGTTGAGTATTATTAGAAAAATACTGGCTTTTCTTCCTTCTTCATCAAGAAAAGATCTGATGCAAGCTCTTACTTTATCCAGCATGGAGTATTGCAATTTTTTTTTCTGTGACTACCCAAATACCTATAATAAAGAGTAGAGCTGCTTCAAAACTCCATAGCACGCTTGATCCTGGACTAAGAAGGACGTTGTCCATCTCCAATGAGCATACTAAACTCCATTGGGTCTTAGTCATGAAATGATGCCACTTCAAAGCATTGTGTCTCTGTCACCAAACAATATAAAACTCTGGCTAGCAAACCTACATGGCTTCCTTGTTTACAAGGTATCAGCCATCACATGAATAAGGTCTTAGCACAGCTTCCTGGTATAAATTGCCCAATTCAGAAAAGCAAGATTAGATGACCCTTCTTTGCCATGGTTACAGCCAAAACTGGGAATTCTCTACCGCTTTACCTGTGTGCTCAATCCAGCTTAAGTACCTTTAGGAAACAGCGCAAAACCTTTTTGTTTTCGAACATCATCTAGAGTGTTGTGTAATTATTTGACCAATGTTTTGCGCTATTGCTCCTCCTCATCCCCTTTCCCCATGAGCACTAGGACACTTCTTTCCTGAAGTAGCTGTTGGGCTTTACAAAAAAAGCCAACAAAAGCCACATTTTCACTGAGCTGGTAAAATGGGGCCTAGACGTGAGAAGACTGAGAAACTGAATGTGCTGAGACTAATTTGCCGCTAACAACCGTAGACTTTGCCTGTGTGAACTTGTAGAGTCACAACTGTTTAACTGATCTACGCATTACCTAGTCAATAAAAAACTATGCTCATACTTCATATCTGGACCCGTAGACATTGGGAGTACTCATAGAGCTGGAAGAAGGCGCCATCGGGGGAGTAGCACTTCACTGAGATTCGCATACAGGATTACAACCCATTAACTGTATTTCAGTGTTAACTGTCCAGTATTTAATTTTGCTGAGACAAAAGATCTTTCTTTGTACTGAGATAAGAACACGCCTGGTAGCTACATTATTGTCTCTTGATTGCTTATTGAGTTCTGAGCTCTTGTTCTCTGCAAGGTTTTTCTCACAAACTGAACTGATTTATATAATGTCTACCAAATTTAAATAAGGACTACCATTTAAATATGAATATATTTGCTTTATAAGCCTGTAAACTGTGCATGTTGAACATGTTTGCAATTACAAGAGGAAAAACTGAAAAATATTTATTTTCTATTTATCTATCTAAGAAACAGTGATGTGCTTGATCTATGAATCCCATATCAACTATTTTGATATTGCCGAATTTCTCCAAGTATTCAAGCTGAGTCTGCACAAATAGCCTTCTACTTGAACTAATACTTTTCATGTACAGCAGACTACAAACCCACAACCACCAAGAAGATTGTATTTGAAAATAAAACTCATACTTAACCACTACCATAAGTTTGCAGTGAATTGACTGGAGCACATTTCCAACCCGGACACATGATACCTAATGCTTCCCAGACACACCACACAACATCAGGCATGTAGAACAAACAGGGTTGTTACTTATCTGCTGACCCAGAAGTGTTTTGGGGTCTTATCACTGGCAAGAAGCACTCTACAAATCTTGCAATACAAAAGAAGTACAATTCTGGACAAGTGCTTCTTTCTTTTGTTATCTAACTTTATATAGAATCTGAAGCCAAGAATCACTGGTCAGACCAGTATGAACTGGTCATGGTTGTTTTGTTGATTCCAGGATAGATATCTCTCTCCATCTGTTCTCATTGCCTTGGAGACCGATAGCAACATAAGAAATGGGTTAACTAGAGCAGGAGGAAATCTAATGTGAGAAAGGGAATATATTGCCAGCTTTCACCTCATCCACCAACTAAAACTGATTACAGGGAAGTGGGTTTAGGAAGCAGTACGTGTAGGCTAGCATGGCCACCATGGACGTAGACAGTCTACTACAGGAAGGCTACCAACTTGTGCAGCACACAACTGGGTTTAAATGTACCCCAGCATTCATACAGTATCAGTAAAGCACACATAATGAGCTTCCATACATGACAAAGGCAAGAGACCACAGTTTTAGGATCTTGAAAGTCAGTAGCTAATCTCCCTAAAGGGACACAGGTTAAAAATATTGTGCCATGCAATGTTAATATGCTGCTACTAGGACCTATCACTGTATAGCCTGGATTGATGGGTGAGTAGCCAATTTCGCAATGAATTGGTACAATTTGGGTGCCACCTAGTCATCACAGCCCAGACAAACAGAAAAGCAAATGGATGGTTCACTTGCAGAAGGCACACATAATTGTTCAGTTCAGGGGACCACTGAATTAACCAGAATAACTGACAGGGTAGGATGGTGTACAATTTTCAAGCCATGTATAGGACATTCCCCCATTAATTAAACATTTCTGATTTTATGAGTGTAAAGAAGTAATCAATGAACTAATCACACTCCTCTACTCTGTTAACCTCAACCTTTCATGATGATGATTTATCTGAAAATGTTTCAAATGTTTCCATAATATTCCCCAATACATTCTTTGTTAATACCACAAGTACAATAACACCGTGGTAGAGGTGAAAGAATCGTTTTATGGTTAGTCTGAGTACTGGCTGTTTTGAAATCAGTGCTACACTATTCGTTAAAACTTACAAAGTATTTAATAAGAGTATAATCAATACCCACGAGTCTGGAACATCAGCTGCATCAACAGATCTATAAAGGCAATTTATAGAAGCTGCCTTTTAAGAATTACATTTTAGAGATCGGATTACCTCGGATATATTCCTGATCCACTGTCTCGGACACTTCTTTTAAAAGGAATTAGACTCCAATGACAAAGTCATTGCTAACCATGCACTCATTTATTCATATTTGATATTTAGTTGCTGAACATAGCTATGGGGGCATCCAAAAGAGACACTGAGTGCCTGAATCACAAAGGTAACTTCCACTTTTCAGTAAATTCACTACTTTCGGCATTCACAAACTTTGAAAGTAAACTTACTACAAAAAAAGTTACGTTACATGTCTCCACCCCCAGAGTAATGCAACTGGCTTACTCTTGTGTAGGAGGGTGACGGTACACTCTAAACCCCTCCCTGTACCTCCCTAAACCCCTCTTACTCCTGCCTAATTCATTCTCCTTTTGGAGTAAGTCTGCCCCTTTTCCCTTTTTTAAGTGTGCAAAGACTCCGTATTATGGGCACAGAGCTCCATACACATAAGTATCGGTAATGCAGAGACATAGGCGTTGGAAGAAGTGGTGCGGGCGGTGCTGCCGCACCCCCAAAAACAGCCGTACTGGAGTTTAGAAGGTGAATGAGCAAAAAAGCTTACTTTAAATTTTGTTTTCATTATGTCACATTTGTTGCATGTTCAAAGACAGAGGTCAAACGTCAGGCTATGTCTTTTGACAAATCCTTGCTTATTTGGAAACTGGAGTTTACTTTTATTTCTCGGACTGCAAAGTGAGAGGATTTTGTAAACGTGACCTAGCTCACAATCTTGCTGGGGTACATGAATTGAAAGGAAGGGCTGTAGGATGTCAGTTTTTTTTTACTATAATGCAGAACAAAATTGAAATACCTGTAGATGAACTATACACAGATTTCAAAATATATCAGCAATTAGGAAAGCACAAATGAAGCACATTATTTTGTAATTCTGAAGTGTGATGAAACAAAGAGTTTCATAGGAACAAAGCTAGACACTTTAATTAGCACAAATGCTAAATATTTGCTGAAACCGGATTTCCACACATCATCATTTGTGTGCTATATTATTTTACCAGTAAAACTGATTAGCTGGCAAATATAGTGCCCATTTCAACAGAAAATGTGGTTTCTGTGAATGACAGTGTGCTATCTCACTAGTGATCCAAAATGCACCACTGGCTACAAACCTTACCACTCTCCTGCTGAATTGGCATGGCACATTTGTTCTTTGTGTGGCACTTGGCTTTTTGACAATCCCTATGACTTCATTCATATAACATTAATTGCAGCACCCCCATTCTGAAAATTGTTTTAGCACCAATGTGAGGAGATGTAATACACATAGTTTGTGAAAAGCAATTTGTGGTAAGTTTTGTAGGTACATATATTCTTTTTTTAATGTATATAGCTTTTCTTTCTTCTGTCATGAGATTAGAATGAAGCCTTTCAATTAAACTACATTTGTGAATTGCATAAGAAGCCCTATGCAGTTGTGACTGGGATAAAGCTTTTCCAGTTCTGGGCTTTGCTTTTACGGCTGAACCAGAAATACTAATTTCAAAATGCACTTATTGGTTGCATGAAAGCGCAGGGCAGAAAAAGTGGTGTTCTGATAACATTGAGTCTTCTTCTGACCCTATGTATGGCCCTGGTACATTTCTTATATTTTGGGAGTAAAAGTAAGTACATAGCTATGGAACAATAAATAGCTTTACAGTGTCTTGTAAAGAATCTAACCATTTTTTATCAAAATTAACGTGGAAACATTCATGCATTCTCTTTGAATGCTACTGGACCCTTTAGTCATAAGAGTAGGTGCTGGCTCAGATGCAAATTGTATTAGTCAGTTTTAGAGCTAATTTGCGTAAGGAAATGGGTCCCAAATATGTTTATTCTTTGTTTGCATTTCTTCCTGGTGGTATATGGCTGTTGAAATATGTGCTAGGCATAATAATACATAATTTCAGCTGTTTAGACAGCAGCCAGGTCAATAGGGAAGCTTCGCTACTATTTGCATAAATACTGGCCAAATTGTGCTTACTATCGACTATTCAGCCATCAGCCCAGTGAATAATGAAGTTTCTTTGCTAGGTGCATGGTTGCTGGACAAATAGTGCATAATATTTTCTATTTAGCCATTGGTGAAACGTGAAATTTCTTACCTATATGTAACTTCCAGCCAAATACTACATAATGTCTACTATTTCGCACCAGGCAAGGCAAATCGCAAAAGCTCTTTACTGTTTGCATAGTTGACGGTCAGGGACAGCCATCGTGATCAAAGAAATGCCCCCATTATAGGCATTTTCTCTGAGCTTGGTGCAGAGAACCACAAAGTACACCAGAATAGCAATTCCCAAGAACATCTCACTCAGCAGTGACAGAGGACAGGCACAAGATACAAACCCTAAATCTGAACACGTGCTAAATACTAAATTAACAGTACATATTTCCTTTTTTTAGTATAAATAAGATTTTATTTCCATAAAATTCATATGCTTGGAGGTCAGTCAATGGCTCATTTCATATTATATGCCATAACTCATTACTTATATACAGCCCTCGTTTTTTGTTAAATTAAAACATTTAATGAAAAAAATAATTGAGAGGTCTGCTAAACAAGCAGATGAAACAAGAAAACAGTACTTCAAGAATGTGCTGCACATGGGACTTCTAAACTCAGTGGCATGTTGCCCCTCACATATAGAACCTCGCGATAACTCAAGTTTCTGACTTGTGTTACATAAAGGTGTCATTTCACCCTAGTCAGAGAGGAGATGTGACATCTCATACCTTGCAAGATAGATCTCCATGCCGAACAACAAGCAGAAAACCTTCTCATGGGATTGGGAAAATATGTGTTATCCCTGCCCAAAATCATTGATACATCCTGTCCGTGAAAGGATCACACACAAGAGCAGTCAGGGAGATTCATTTTAGTAAACAGATAACCTTTGATTTGCCATCATTTACAAATTCCAACAGAAAGCAAGCTTCTTGCTAAGCAGAGATGAGTCTTACAAGGTGGTGTACCAGAATATCGTGGCCTAGATATCAACATTTCTGTATTGCCCAGGAGTTAGTAATAGCAAATCTACGCCTGATGGAAAATATTTGAATTATATTTTGCCCACAATATTTATGTCAAGCGACATTTTTGTTATTGATATTCTGATATACAAGTGTGCAAAGGATGCAAGGGCATTACCTTTTTGTCCATTTTACGTGCATTCAGTCTGCACAGACAATGGCCGGCAAGTTTTAGTGATACAGGGGAGCATACCAAAAGGCTTGAAAATAAACTGTTTTCCTTCTATATTTACACATATAAGGCGTCAAAAAGAGAAATTGTGAGCCTTAAATACAATACAATGGACCCTTGCCTAGTTTGGAGCACGTGCTGCTCTGAAGTCACACTGGCAGGATCCGCAAAGGGCCAGGATTCCTACCACCATCACTGATGCTAGGGCTGAAGCATGCTCTCAGTGTGCGCGGGAAGGTGGCTTGAACGAAAGAGTAGAGCACAGACTGGTCCTTGACGTTGTAAAATGATAGTGTGCCAGCTTTGTAGTCCAGGTAAACACCCACTATGCTGGGGCGGTCACGAGGCGTCAAAGGAGTGCATGGGGTGGTGTTAGCCTGGTAACAATTATCTATGAGGCGTATCACCCAGTATCCCCTCGGAGGCTCTAGAATTAAGCTCCCCTTTCTGCTCTGAGACTCATCACAAACCCCCAAAGTCCAGCTTGTCTTATTTCCTACTTCCACCTCCCAGTAGTGTTTTCCTGAGGTCAGACTCTCTCGCCCCAGGACAAAGGCATATGAATCGTATCTCTCTGGATTCTTGGGAAGGTCTTGTGCTCTTTCTCCATAGCCAACAGTCTTCCCGTTGTCTGACAAAATGAGCCAGGGGTTTGCGGTTTGTGGATCAAGAGTGATGTCACCTGCAAAACAAAGACGTAACACCTCAGGAAGGGACAAATCAGAGAAACACAGTGACAGCAAAACTTTACCCAATCATATATTATGACAAGACAGCAAAACACAAAATCAACACCTACCCAAACCCACCCCTCCTACAAGTCAGCCATGCACAGCAACTACTTTTTATCCAATCCTGCCTCTGGTGCAGTACAAAAACACGAAAAACAACATCTGTTCCCATGGTAGCTTTAAGAGTTTCAAGGCCAAAAAGAATAAGTAGAGGTCAGAAGGAAAAGAAGGGTTTAAAAAGAAATGGGAGAATTATTATAATTAATATTGTGCGCGATTTTGGTTGACTGGGAACTTCCAGTGGTGCACAGTTGTAATCTTATGTGAAACAGAAACTCTATTGAATATTCTGAGCTAGTGTTAAAAAATTAAAGAGAAACATCCGTTTTATGAGCACTGCAAGGTTAATGAGAAACAAGTTGGTTCTAAATGTAACATTGCAACCTGGCGGCATTTGTGTAGTGTAAATTTGTAATGCATATAATAGCTCTTTTAAATTTGTATATATTTTTGCTTATCTAGCATGTTGACTGGCGCACTTTATTTACAGGGGCTAGTGACGCTGAAAAAATGTGAATGATACAAAGGTGACAACATTTAAAATAGAGTGAGTTGATATAGGTTTTAGCCGAGGGTAAAAAAAAAACCAGTGAAGGCAACTGAGAGAAGTTTTTTTTTTCCAATATAAGTTCGATTATTTAAAGTTTGAATTGACAGAAATAGCGAGGAACTCTACAGTTCATGGTTTCACGCAGCTGTTGCCTCACTCTCAGTGCAAGGGAGACTCACTGAAACACAATTCTCAACTCATCCTCCTTGAAGACGGGCCTCAATGAGATAACGGCCTTATACAGGGTCATATTTACAAGCCACTTACAACACTTTTGCACCACCGTTGCTTCACTTTTGTGACGCAGCCGCGGCGTAAACAATGTAACCAATTTACAACGTGACACATCTATGGAGATGCATCACCTTGTAAAGCCCTGTGTCACATTATACCTGCGTCAGATATAATGTATGCAGGGGGCGTGGCCAGCGACATGGCCGCTTGAGACGTGCTTTTGCCGAGCTCCGGCTGAAAGCTTAAAATCCGATCATTATCCGGCAGTCTAGAGGCCTGGATTTGAATTGTCACAATAGCAGGAGCGCTACGAACCTCCAGGCGCCGTGACTTGAAATGATTGAAAGCCTCGCTCACTGGGGCAGGGCTGCTTTCCGTGCCGAGGAGACCCGCCCAAGATGGCGTCCCGCTTGGATTGAAGAAGCGCCTGACCCGGTAAAGCTGCGGCGACCCTTGGGGAGGGAGTCTTCACTCACCGGATTGCGGTGGCCGGCCGGCGCCTCCCTCGCCACCCCACCCGACTCCGTGACTGCTGATCTACTGACAGGCTCCCGGGGAACGAGAAGTTGGTGAGTCGGTGCGGTGGGAGACGCCGCGATGGGCGGCCAGCTGCCGGACAGTGAGGGCAACGGGAAGGGGGAGCTCCTCGGACCGGATTCTTTACGGTCGGATCCCCGAGAATATCTCTGGCTGCTGTGATTCCGGCGGGGCTGCCGGGGTATACGCACTGAGACCTCGCCTGCGGATGAACTCCTTGGGGTGCGATCGGACTCAGTCAGGCCTGGCTGGGACTTCGTGCCCCGCCCTCGGTGCTCCGCTGCGCCCTGAGGTCTAGACTGAAGACACGGCCATACCTCTGAGGGACCCCGGAGTGTGAGGGGTGCTGAGACTGACAATGAGGGATACTGAGAGATAACGCGGCGGCCGGCTGAGAGCGTGAGGGGGGGCGCTTCTCACGCCACTTAATTACCGCTGTAACCTGGGGAGCACAGACACTATCAATAGCTGCGGAGACTGCTCTGGGCGGGGGTGCCCCCCCCCCCTTTGTCCGCTCGTCAAGTCTACGTGATTATATCTGGGGAATGGCTGACCCATCCTGGAAGGGAGACTGAGGGGACTATCATTGCTTCTGGGCTGTGTATGGGCCCGTCGAAGTCTACACACACGAGGAACAGCCACACTGCAGAGGGCTCCCTTGGTGGCTATACTGGGATGACAGTGGACTCTACATTGGCCTGTGGTAATTGAGACGGAGGAGGACTACAGGTCAGCTCCGGGCACCCTAACCCCCGCGCCTGTCCCTCCGTGGACGCATGTTCCCGAGACACGCAATTCTTATGCCAAGGACCTGATCCCCCCTGGATAACAGGGACGGACTTGGCGGAGTGCAGCTGGGGAAGGGCTAGCCTGTGAGAAAGGACGATCGGCTCTCACCCCTCGGCGATTTTCCCCGCGGACCGACATCACAACCACCACGATGGGCAAAGACAAAGACCCAAAGCCACCCCGACAAGGGAAGATGGATCGGTATACTAAAGTGATCACTCCCCCTCCGGAGGAACAACCGACTAGTCGGGCGGACAGGGATACTCTCCTCCAGGCAATTCAAGCCTCCAGGTTGGCATTAGAAGGGAAAATAGGAGAAGTAGGCACAGAGGTGACATTATTGAGACAAGACCGTAGCAACTTGGCTGACAGAATCATGACGTCGGAAGCCCGGCTGGGTGAGGCTGAAGACACGCTACAGGACCTTCGTAAAGGGATGGCTGATCTTCAAGCATCGAACAAAGACCTCCAGTGACGGGTAGACGATGCGGAAAACAGAGCAAGGCGAAACAACCTACGCTTTGTGGGATTCAGAGAGGGCATTGAAGGAACGAATACATTGGACTTCCTCTACTCCTGGCTTCGACGAACCTTCCCAACAGATAAATTCTCCACCTGCTTTGTGATAGAAAGAGCGCATAGAGCGCTGATGGTCAGGCCCCCTCCTGGTGCGCAACCGAGACCTATTATAGGTCGCTTTCTGAACTTCCTCGATAGAGACGAAATCCTAAGGGAGGCCAGAAAACTTGGCGATATCAGACATGAAAACGCCCACATAATGATTTTCCCAGACTACAGCAGGGAAGTTCAAAGACAACGGCGCACCTATGATTCTGTGAAGGCAAAACTTAGAGAGCACAAAATCCAGTACATGCTCCTGTTTCCTGCGAAATTGAAGGTACTTTTTATAGGAAGGACCCACTTCTTCCAGACACCGGAGGAAGCATGGCAATGGATAGAAGAGCGTCCTGTTCTGGGGAGGATGGAAGACTCGCCACGGGCTGATCAGGCGCAAAAGGAGAAAGGTCCCACAGCAATCGGCTTCCAGAAATCGCAGAGATCCCAGGGCCACTAGAGGGAGCGTCTACAGGGGGCAACGCCGTATGTCACGAGAGGAAGTGGCCGCCTACGGAGGAGAAGTATGCGGTCGCTAGACCCACACCGGGCTGAGAACTCACGTAACACTCCTGTCCTTGGATGACGGGAACCCTACAGGGAGACAGATACCAGAGAGAGCACGTCCGGAGAGGAAGAAGACGACACACCGCAAACCTCCTGATCACTGAAATAGTAGCAATGGAACAAGACAGAGAAACCTGAAACACAGGGAGAAGCTCCAGACTCGAACTCCTGACTAAGGGCCTCAGAGACTTGCCATTGAACCAGATCGAGAGGGCCGGACTCGATAACTGCCACCCCTCAACAACACCATCTAGACCTGCACAGTGAGTGAAGCGTCACGATCAAGAGCAGGTGACAGGCCAGAAGAGGCCTAAGACTTTGATAGCTATTTCTCCTCCCTTTTCCCCCACAGTTTTTTCTTCCCTCCTATTTCTCTCCCCTGTACACTCTCTTTTCTCCACTCTTTGGACACGTTTTCTCTTTGTTTTCTTTGGTTGTTCAATGCACTGCAAGAGTTTGGACTTGTAACGTAAATTTTGGGTTTGGGTGGGCGACAGACCTCTACTGCCCTTAATCACATCCTCAGAAGTATTACTATGGGTACAGCTGTGAAATTAGGGGGGGTGGGGGGGAGGTGCGGGGGAGGGCTGGGTCTAAATCACATGAGAAGTTGCTGTTGTTTACGGTCAAGTTTCAGTCGTGAGGTCTGCAGGACACACGTAACTAAGTACATCCTCAAGCCTGGGCTTTGTTGTATCCTATACACACACGTACGACACCAACCATGGTGAGTTCTGAGAGTGAACCCTTCACTGCCCTGACCTGGAATGTTAATGGCCTTGGGGATAAAATCAAAAGAGGGCTGGTGATGTCCTTTATAAAGCGTACTCACCCGGACGTAGTGATGCTGCAGGAAACCCACCTTAAAGGTACTAATTGTGGATTCATAGCGAGGGGGGCATATAACGTCTTGGCCCATGCGGGGTATACCTCCGGCTCTAGAGGGGTAGCAATCCTGATTAAGAAGTCGCCTCCTTTCTGTGTGGCGTGCACGTGGCTAGCCCCCAGGGCACATTTGTTGGGGTGACGGGGAAATGGGGAAGGAGAAATGTTACTATCCTTTCAGTTTATGCCCCGCCGAAATTACAATCTAGGACATTAAATAAAGTGACAGAAATATTATTGGAGACGTTGAACTCAATACATATAATCGGGGGGGACTTCAATGACGTGATGCATGCACCCATCGACCGCACAGGGGATCATACGCAGACGCACTCCACCACACAACTGGCACGTCTTGCCGAGACACTGGGTCTTGTAGATGTCTGGAGACACCTGCATCCAGGGACACGGCAATACTCATATTACTCGGGCGCACATCGGGTCTACTCGAGATTGGACTATGTCTTCCTCCCGAGGGGGGGAAATACAGGCTATACACGAGGCGCAATACATGGCCAAGGGTCTGTCGGACCACTCCCCTCTATATATAAGGGTGGGAGACAGGAATCGAGCGGGACATATGTGCTGGACACTGTCTGCATGGGACTTACAGAACTTGACAGTGCTAAAGGGCATTTGAGCGGACACAAAAATTTTCTTTGACGAAAACTTAGGATCCGTGCAATCAGGGGTAGTTTTCTGGGAAACATATAAAACGGTCCTGCGCGACAGGGCACAAAACCGAGTAGCTTGGGAGAGGGGAAAAGATCAGGAAGAGTTAACTGACCTAGAAACCCAGATCCTTACCCTTGAGAGACGGAATATCTCACAGACAGACCCCCAGATACTCTGGCAACTTACAGACTTACAACATCACTACAAGACTGGCTACCCAGGCGGCCAAGGCGCAGGCCCAGGCAACCTTACATAAACTCTATGATGTTGGGGATAAATCAGGGAAACTCCTGGCATGACTTAGCCGTACGGAAGTAGAGGCTTGATGGGTGGTGAGCAGGATAGATACACAAGGGATATCACAGACGACTGACGAGCAGATAGTGCGGACCTTCGCGTCCTACTACGCAAACTTCTACGACGCCCGCCCCCTGTCATCACAGATTACTTAATGGAGTTACATACCCCATTATTGGACAATGCCGATAGGGAGGGGTTAGATTTGGACATTACGATCGAAGAACTTAAATTGGCCATAGCCCAACTAAGTCCCGGTAAGACCCCAGGACCAAATGGCTTACTGATGGATCTCTATAAGAAATGTGCAGATCTCTTTAGTCCCCACCTCTTAAATCTCTTTCAAGACGCATGCCAGGAGGGTGTCCTCCCTTTAGATCTACGTATGGCCACAATCATCCCTATCCATAAACAAGGGAAGCCCCAAAACAAGTGTGAATCCTATCGCCCGATATCCCTACTCAATACGTAGGTGAAGATACTGGCAACTATCCTCGCCACGAGACTCCGTCAAGTAATAACGACCCTGGTTCACCCGGACCAGTCGGGATTCTTGCCCGGCCGGGCGACAAGACTGAATTTGCGCAGGACCCACAATTGGATAATGGAGGTCAAGGACCGTGCCACCCCCCACCTACTCCTGTCATTGGACGCAGAAATGGCGTTCGACGCGGTCCACTGGCCCTTCCTTGAGGCCACCCTGCTTAAATTTGGTATAGGCCCCAACTTTCGGAAATGGGTGGGACTCCTTTATAAAGATGCCAGGGCTAGGGTTAGGGTAAACGGCAAGAATTCCGAAGACTTTCCCATCCGACGAGGTACCAGACAGGGTTGCCCTCTGTCCCCATTGCTATTTGCTCTTACCATAGAGACTTTGGCTTGTGCAGTCCGACAGCATCCTGAGATACATGGGTTTCACATCACTCCAGGAGATACTTCGGAAGAAAAGATCTCCCTGTATGCGGACGATATACTTCTATATATCACGTACCAGACTACTACGATTCCTACCTTGTTTCACACTATAGATAGATACGGACTCCACTCGGGGTACACAATAAGTTGGCACAAATCAGTAATATATAGCCCAGGCATTCTGACTACGTGGCCCGCGCTCCCCGGGGACCTCCAGATAGCCCATGATGGGTTTACCTACCTGGGAATTTACCTCACTACTGACAGGGACCTCTGCGATCGGAAAAACATTAAACGCATACTTGCAAATTTTGCAGATGACGTGCAGCGCTGGAAAGCGCTCCCACTCACCATTTTAGGCTGGGCTGCTATGTTTAAAATGATTACTCTGCCCCGATTTCTATACGCACTACAGAACACGTGCTTCCCTCTTTCGCGTGCCACCTTCAGAGAAATAGAGGCTGAGCTACGCTCACTCCTGTGGCTAGGGAAACAACCACGGATTGCACTCTGTACCCTACAACGGAATCAATATAATGGAGGGATATCGCTCCCTGACATAGAGGCCTATTACTGGGCGGAACAACTGGTCCCAGTAAATGAATGGATATATGCACCAGGAGATCATCCCACCTACAGATTAGAGAGAGAAACTATTGCCGGACGTACCTGTCTGCACTATCTCTATGGAGGCAGAGGCAAGGGAAGACTTCTCCCGGCCACCCAAGCTACGATAGAGGCGTGGGGGAGAGCAACTAAGGCAATGGGGTGGGATCGGAAACTCACTAAACAGACGACCCTTTGGCACTGCCCTTGGCTGAAAGAAATAAGGAAGTTAAGAGGCTTTGGAGGTTGGGATGACATAGGTATCTCCACCATAGGCGATATTTTGGACAAGGGTAAGCTTAAAAGTTTCCAAACCCTTCAGAAGGACTTTGCACTATAGACTTCCCAGTTCCTCAAATATGCTCAAATCAGGCACGCATGGCAAGCAGAAAATATAGAGGATTCCCCAATGCCGGACTATGCACCATTGGAGGGGAGACTGCTCCAGGAACTTATTTCCACCAAGGCAGTGTCACTTACATACCGGACCCTCAATAATAATGCCCCGGACAGACTAGGCAAGTTACGATCTACCTGGGAGGGGAACTTGGGCACGCTCGAAACCATAGACTGGGAGGCGGCTTTGATGCACCATAGGGAGGTGGCAATTAAATCGCGCCTCCGTCTCATTCAATACAAAATACTCCACAGAGCCTATTATGACTGAGCCAGACTACATAAAATAGGACGAGCTAGTGACCCTACCTGCCAGAGATGTGGACATGAGGAGGGCGACTTTTACCACAACCTCTGGGACTGCACTATAATACAGGCCTATTGGGGGTGGATACTGCAGAAACTGAGTAAGGTATTGGAGGTCGATATACCCGCGGACCTTAAATTTATACTGTTGGGAATCCCGGGCGCTGTGGACCTGAGTCGGCCGCACATACTCTTTACTGCATTAGCACTGGTGGTGGCGAAGAGGGAAGTAGCGAGAACCTGGGGAGCCGCCAACGCACCACTACTCCGAGAGTGGAGAGCTGGGATGGATATGTATATGGCAGCTGAAATGATCACCTATAAGGCGAGGGGGTGCCCGAAGGAATTTCACCTGGTATGAGGTAAATGGAGGAAATTCTATGGTTTTGATGCCGTAGTGGGTAATGACTAGCTGGATCCTAGAAGGATGTTCCTCTCAGGCTCAATGATCTGCAAAAGGCCCTCAGTACCTAAGGGAAAGGGAAACCCCACGGAACCAAGATACAAATGTGTGTTCTCTATAAAGAGGACTTCTCAAACGACCCGACAAGGCTATAAAGATGTACTATCTGATGTATGGTTTACCAATGTACGACACTGCATGACTGTACCTGCTTTTGTTATGGTTTATTTTTTGGTGTTTTTTAAAAATATAAAAATATTTATAAAAAAAAAAAAGATATAATGTATGCAGGGTGGGCGTTCCCACGCAGGAAAGCCTCATAGAAATGACGCAGTGAAATCTACAAGATTTCACTGCACCACTTCTAGGATGCCACTGCGTCAAAACCTTACGCCTGCCTGAAGTAGGCGTAAGGAGTGACGCAGTACAAGGATTTTAGGCCTCCCCAGCCATTGCTGGAGTTGTGTTGTGCTTGCGACACGACTCCAGCAATGCGTGACTTTTGCGCCAACAGATGCGTTGCAATTTCTGACGCATCTGTCAATCCTTGCGCCATGGTGTGCCACATTGTAAATACAGCGCATCCATGGTGGCGCAAGGGTATCGCAGGCTGGAGCAGGAAAACTGACGATCTCTACAGATGAATCAGTTGCTTGTAAATCTGCCCCACAGTTCTTAGCTCACATCAAGGGATCCTCACGCTGATTCCAGTCTCCCACATCCTTCGTCTCCCTTTGTCAGGATTGAGAAAGGTCACAGACACCAAGTCACTTGCAGGGTTTGGAAAGCCTGAAAAATGAGAAAAACAGGGCAATGGAAATTGGGCTAAGGCAAACACTACACTGTGCAACAGTTTCACCTTACATCCACTCTTCCTGGTCAGCTTAATCACTTCCGGGATGTTAGTGGGAGAGTGAGTCATTGCTTATGACCCCTTACAGATAGAGCACATGCCCGCATCATGCTATGCCGATGCTGTAGTTCTTTGATTTGCTTGAGTTAGCATCCGTTTACCATACCTTACACTTTTGTTGTTTTCTCCCTTTTGGGTTCCCCTCAGTTAGGGTGCCTTTTTAGTCCCCTTCATCAATTGTCACTCCTTTTGTTTGTTCCTTGATTTTTCTTGCTATTTTGATACAAAGCTTGCGACCTCATTGTCGTCTGGTGTTCCTGCCTGGTATTCTGACAAGCCTGTAGCAGCACATTCTGCCACTGAAACGGGTAAGCCTCATTCTATCCATATGCCTAGCTGTCAGGCCTCCAATATCATATTCCAGACTCCCAACTGTTGTATTCTACTTACTCCACAGCAGGTCCATAAACCCTCAAAGTCCCTGAGGTTACCTGGTAAAAATCCTTAAAAAGGCACTACCAAGTGAGACAGATTCAACTAGAGAGTGAATCCAGGCTTGTTTTTTCATGAACAATTTTCCCTGTTTTTCCTTGATGGGCATATCAGCTATCTGATACCTCTGCACAGGGGGTTAGGGACATCAGGAGCTCTCAACGGGTCTGACTACTCAGAACATGAAAGTTTGCAAAGCCAATGAATTCTTCCAAAAACCCGCTTCAGGCAATGGCTCAAGTATAAAATAACATCAGGAAAGAATTAGATAACGTCTTTTCCTGTAAACTTGTATAAATCAGATGATCGCTATGCAAACTATCAATACTAGCATACTGGGTCTACTGACAATGCACCTAAGGCCAGGAGTGATCCGTCAGACAACAGCAATATTTGCAGTAACAGGGAATGCATCTCTGGCTAGTTTTTTATCTTCAGCTCCACCAGAGGACTTTGGGGCTGATCACCTTATGTTTTAACCCTTTTTAGTGCAGTGCAGTCTCAACCACAATCCTTTGCTCTATGTTCGGCCAAAGAAACATTTGTAGTCTCTAATCTAGCCAAAGACGCCGTGACATAGGTTATCCGTTTGATCCTGAGCCAGAGCCCTTGGTGTACTAATTGGAACCAGTTCCTTTCTCAGTTAAGAAATTGGCAGACATAACAGGCTGCGTACATGGTGTTATTAAACCTGGAACAAGGAAATAAAGTAGTGGTTACGTATACATCAGTTGTTTCCTAATTGCCATGGAGGCAACTTTGGAAGACCAAGGGCTACAAGATATGTTAGAAGACACCTTGTCTTTAGTTGTCAATAGACCCACTATACTGACTTAATGCATCCAACACTGCATATAGATGCTTAGTAGAAAGCATACTGTGGCGAATGCAAAGGTTATTCTTGAAGTCCTTTGAAACACCATGTAATGGAAAAGCCTAAAAGTTTGCCTACACCAAAAAAAACCATGCAGATTGAAGGGTTGTAAAAAAAAAAATCTCACTGGAGATGAAGAGAAACGGACACTGGCGGGCTATGCCTGACCTCCAGCAAGTTACGGCATTACATATGATCCTGTCCCCTGCTGTCAGAAAACAAAATGGCTAGTTCCCAGGAAAAAGACAAGGAATGAGCCAGGTAATTACTGAAGTGTCACTTAATAAGAAAGCTCATTCCTATCTACGAGTGTTGATCACAAAGTTTAGAGGTCTACTCACAGTCTGCCTTAGTAGATTCCGGGACCTCAGGACATTTTATGGCTATGTTTTCCAGGATAAGATACAGAAGACGGTTCCTCTTTTTGTGTCCACCCCAGTAAGACGTGTGGAAAGGACTAAGTTTAAGCTTATAGATGTTTGGCCTTCTTGTTTTGGCCCCTACCTGGCTAAGGATCCACAAAACTGAGCAGGGGTGTAGCTTAGTCAATAATGTTAGAGGGAGGGGGACGGGGAGAGTCTGAAATTTCCCAAAAAGCAACAAAGTGTACCCAACTAAAAAGGATAGAGCGGGCTGGGGCCACTGGCCCTTCGTAATGGACAGTGTTGGGAGCATTAGTTTTCAGTTATTTGGTAAAGTAAGGCCAGTCAGAGCAGAACCTCAGTGAGATAGTTTGGACTATGTTGTTCACTCTAGTCCAGTTCCAGCAATGTAGGGCAGAGAGGCCCAGGAGAGCAGGCCAGCATATGGCCATACCCAATATCTCCAAACCAGGCCTTGGATAGGCAGTGAGAGTAGACCTTTTAATAGCCCAGGCCCAGCAGCATACCACACTTGGAAGAAAAGAGGAATTAGTAAGGGCACGCCGGGTGAAAACTGCAAATTAGTACAAAATGGTGCAGTATACCTAGCAGTGTGTAATGCCATATGGCTCCTACAAATTCAGCAAAGGAAAGTTTGAAACCAACTGGACCAAAATACCCTTGTACACTTCGGTGATCTACACAGCAAGGAACCAGTGATCCCTATTTCTTTCTCCATTTGAGTAGAAAATATAGAAATGGTATCAGAAATGTAAAGATATTAGGATTGTGTGCTTTGATTCGTGTCCAAAGGACAGTGCACTTTTTAGATCGAGCCTAGAGAGCGCGCAGCGCTGCTCTAGGAGATGACCTTTAGAAATCGGTCAGCTCTTTTCAAGTACTTGTGCTTGTGCTGGCATCCACCTTGCGGGAGCAAGCAGCGGCGTGCAGGGGCCATCTGTTTCTAATTAGCGTGGCCGCGCTTGTTTACATTTGCCTCTCTCGCTGCTTCCACTGGTCTACATGGGAGGCGACAGGCTTAAATCCCTGTGTATTCAATCACAGGTTCCTCGTGGAATTTCCAGTAGCATCCATGAACTGGTTTGAAATGCTTGTTTTTCTTGTTGTCCCCATGCTAAAACTTGCGTAATAGCGTGACTTCGTGAATTTTGAGGAACAAGTGTAAAGCAAGATTACGCTGGCATAGAGAAATTCCGCATGGCCCTGATTTTAATTCTGTCTTTCTCCTGAAAATGTTGCCATCTGTATTAAGGGATATGCTTCAAACTTAGATTGGGTTAAATTAGCAATTGGTGCTGTATATTTTTTATAAAATGGGGCATACTGCTTAGGTGCTTAGGGCGTGCCTTTACTTTCTTTACGTTGTTTCCCTACCTGTCCGTGCACAACCAAATATGCAAACTGTGACGTTAGTTTGAGCATCCGAAGAATTCAGTACTATAGGGGGTCTCATCACGCATGGGTTTGTTTCTGGCCATTTTCTAAATTTTTGCTATAAAATTAAGCAGTTCTGGGATTCACATTGATGACATTTGCCCGCTGCACAAGTACAGTATTATGTTTGTGCTATTTAGAGAAAGGCGACGAAACTGTTCCTTTTATAGCATTAATGGTGTATAGATTAATTTGCTTTACACACTCCTGCCATCTAGTGGTTAATCCAGATTTAACTAGTGGCGTGTTTTCAAAAAGTAAGAAGACCGAGTATTTTCAAAGACAATTGATTTGGTTTCCATTTTGAGTCATGAGTAAACTTGCAGTGAAAAAGCAAAGTAAAATATTTATTTCAGTATACAGTGCATCTGAGATAAAGATTGTAATGTGTGATGGGTATAGATTGCCTAGGCAACACCTACAACAAGCACTGGTAAATGAATTCGGTTTCGCCTATGTAATTAATAACCTGTTTTTTGTTGTAAATTGTAGTTTGGTGAGTTCGAACACCTGAAGTTTTTTAGTGTGCAACAGGGAAGATGTGAGTTGCTCTAGGGCACACTGAGTCACACGTGAGGCTTTTTATGTAGACCACAGGCAGACGTAAGGTGGTCCAGGGCGTACCATACTTGAGTGCTATAACCTGACTTTGAACTCCTTGCCTGTTAGCGCAGACACAGTGCACCTGTGAAGCACTGATCACAGCAGGTGATGTGGCACTATTGGCAGAGCTGTCGACTTTGGAACTGGAGGAACGAGGTTTGAGTCTTCGATAGGCAAAACAGCCAGTGGTTCTGGGCTATTCACTTAATCTCCCTTGCTTTAAAAAAAACAAGCATTGGCATAGCCAATAGGTCTCGCTTTTGGGACCTTATAAGTATTTAGTTATGCAGCACAATATCCTTGGTGCAACAACATTAACTGTTGCATGGCTAAACACTTATAAGGTCCCAAAGGCGAGACCTATTGGCTATGCCAATGCTTGTTTCATTCTGCTGGTGTGTACAATTGTCCTCTGCTTCAAGTGGATGTTAAGATTTGAGCTAATATTCCTAATATGTAGCCTTGATGCCATTCAAATTGTCTGTGGATGTAGTAGATTTAGTCAAAAATGTTCACGACAGATATGTTCATTAATGAACCGCACCGCAAAGGTGTCTGCACCATGTCTGGCATAGGTTTTGTACTGAAAAGGTATCCTTCCGTCCCAAATACTATGCTCAGACTAACTTTAAAACTTTTGGCACTTTGGATGTGTGCTGTTCAGTGCAAATTGGGAAAAGTTAGCAAGACTAAAAAATGTTCTTTGTTTTTATGGCCCCCTTCAACGAAGCTTCATTTTTTGTCACAGAGCCCTGTCTAATATTGTCAGTAGGTAGGGCTTTGCATCAAAACCGTGAGCGGTTGCTTGGGAATGCCCATGTAATACCCATGTAATGCCCCCTTGACACAAAGTAAAGCAAAGCAGTGCAAATCGTTACTTTATGTTTTGCGAAGCAAAGTAAATCTAAAATGAACATTTTACTCAGGTTTGTTTTGCTTTTGTGATGCAAACTCAGCACAGAATATTTGTAATTCTGTGCCAAAGAGTTTTATACAAGTACCATTTCCTATGTCCATCCATAACCTCCTTCCAATACACAGATATGTTGAGTATTTTTCTCTGAGAAATGTTGCAACTATTCCTGCAGGTCTTCAAAGAAGATGGGGAATCATGGTTAGAACCCACAGCCAGATCCACCACAATTGCATCAACAGGCAGGTACACAACGGTGTGTGTTATGAATGCGTTTGAAACATGATAGTACAAGCTTCCCTCACTCACAGAACAGGTACATCACACCAGCTGTAGTGTAGCTGACACTCACAGAACAGGCACACTCAGACATTAGCAGTGCAAGTCTCCTTCTTTCTCAGAACAGATAAACCATGTGCATCAGTTGGCAAGCTTCCCATCTTCACAGAAAACATACACCACACAATAACTCACACCAAAAGGTACAGCTCGGCATCAACAGTGCAGACTCCCATTCCTCATGGAACATGCACAGCATGGCCAGAAGTACAAGCTTCCTCCTTCAGGGAAAGGGTACATCTTTGTACCTCCCCAACACTAAAGCAGGAGCACAAGCTTCCTACTGTCACACAAAAGGTACAAGTCAGGAAGTATCAGTAAAGGGTCCTCTCTCAAATAACAGGTACTATAAAGTCTAAAACAAGCACCCTACCTGTTTGATACACGTGTCAAGGATGTTTAATGGTTAGTTTGTGTGCATAGGTGAATTAAAGGTCACTTTATGGATGTGGTATATGTGTATGCCTGTGGCATGTTCATGAATGTGTGCAGGTATGTGTGATGATTTGGGTGCATTATATGATATGGCTGTGGGGCATTATCGTGTAATACCCTGCTGTCGAATCGGCAATGGAGCCAGCATAAAAGACCATCGGCTTGACAGTCTTCCATGTATCGCGTACACATCTAAATATGGTGGGCGGGAACCCGTCAGGCTGACGGAGTACTCAGGCCCGCCACCATGGTGGGCTGGCGACAAGACCGCCAAGATCAAAATCAGGCCCTGAGTCTTTCAAGCTTCCCAGGCCACAATTGTTTGGAATTTGGGTTGGAGAGCTTGTACATGGCCTCCACCTACTTGGTGACCCAAGTACAATGCAGACCCTTGCCCTATCTGGCACTTGCCTCGATAGTCAGCCTTGCGTGTTGAAGTTCTTGAAGCACTTGCTTGAGGTATACCAGGTGATGCTCACAGGTGGATCTATAGACAGCAATATCATCCAGATATGTACTCTATTCACAAACCTATGGAAGTTGCAGGTGCATTTTACAACCCAAAGGACATCACTTTGAACTGAAAGTAGCCTGCTGTGGTTGAAAAGGCAGATCTCTCCTTGGCTCTTTGTGTGAGGGTTATCTGCCAATAACCTGAAGTCAGGCCAAAGGTGTTGAGATATTTTGCAGCCCCCAACTTATCAATGAGTTCATCAGCTCTGGGTATGGGGCGAGGCTCAGTCTTGGAGACTGTAATAGGCCTCTGTAGTCCACACAGAATCTTAATCTGGTTTTCATCCTCTTGGATTTGGTTTGGGCACCAGAACTACTGGGCTGGCCCAATGACTACTAGAGTGCTCAATCAGCCCCAATTCTAGCATCTTTGCAACTTCTGTTTTAATGCTAACCTTGACTTGGCCTGACAACCTGTATATCTTACTTTTGGCAGGAAACAGTCACCTGTGTCCACATCATGGGTACATCAGTCATGGGGACAGGATGCACTCCATATATCAGACTTTTCAAACTCATCCATTTTATGCCATAAGTGCGTGCAGACTGGTAAAGTGCCATGCCCAGATGGCACTGAGGAAATCAACAACATTCGTGATGGGGCGTCATCTCGCCCCTCCCAATCGCACAGCTAAATTGCGCCATCGTGGCGACAATTTGAGTCCTTCACGATAATCCAAGTATTCCTTATTTTCAAACATTTTTACTCATAGTGCTTTTTATCCAACTTTTCTTCAACTTCTCATCTGAATCCACACGCAAAGTGTAAATGCTATTTCCCAAACTTCTAATGTTCCAGCTGTGTCCATCCGGACCTCTTGAAAGAACACGAATGAAGCAAACTTCATAAAAGGCAGCGTTTATTCAATAAAAATACCCAATGCATTTCGGGCATGAGTGCCCTTCATCAGGGGTCACTGTAAATAATCATAAAAAACACTTGATCAACAATTATTATCTGTCATTTATCATCTCGAATTTCTATGTGATTTATTAAAAATACTATATTGTTTTTTGGCCCAAATACATTCCCACCATGAGCCCCTCTTTTCTACAAAGAAACTGGTATCCACCTATGCACATGACGTACTGACTCAAACTCAAACCTTCACCAAATTGTATCCCTGAGTGATTTAGTTGTACAACGATAGCAAGCAGGTATGAACGAGGAATGTATAAGAACTAAATCACTCAGGGATACAATTAGGTGAAGGTTTGAGTTTGAGTCAGTACTCAATGGCAGCAGGCACATCGATTGCGCGCGTGGTGAGAGTTGTAGGGGAAGGGAAATCCTTTAAAGAGAGTCATTTTCTCTCTGGATTTCCCTTCTCTTTTTGAAACTCAGGAGCAGCAACATTGTCGTGGTGTCGCCAGGGCTTTAAGTGGATTTTTTTTATTATTATATACAAGCCATAGTTGCTGCTTATTTATGTTATGCAACTAACAACCATTGACAAAGCCAATAGTCCTGACTTGTAGGTATGATGTGACTTGTTGTATCATATATCTGGACGCAATGACAGGAACAGCAAAATACAAGTCGGGCGGCACACTGTGCTAAACACAGATTTTTAGCTTACGTATTTTTAAGCCATGCCCTTAATTACATTGACCACGCCCCTTTGAGAGACCCCCCAGTTTTTTCATCCCACTTAAAGCCCTGCCTAGGAGTAAGTAACCATTGCATCGCTTTGCTTTTCCGGCACCTCCCCTCCCCTGCGCCCGTTTCCGTCTTTGATTTTGTAGCACCCAAGGTACTTTGTGCTAAAACAACTGCATCCATATATTTCAATGGTCTTCTTTTATTCAGCTACATATTGGCTATTTTTCTAAATTGGTGTGGACTCATTTTGTAGCGTTTTCACTGTGTTACTGTGTGTGTATGTACAAATGATTTACACATTGGCTCTAGATAAGCATGACTGCTTGTGCCAAGCTACCAAGTGGGTGAGCAGGGGGTTATCTTAGTTGTTTGACTCCCTTATCCTGACTAGAGTGAGGTTCCCTACTTTAACAGGGTGCAAACCACTGCCAACTACAGACCCCATTTCTAACAATTCTTTTTCGGATAACCCCTACCCTTCGATTGAGATGTGGCTCTGGGCGTGCCCCCTTTGGCTTCTCATGGGGTCTCTTTAGGCTTATCTGACTTACCCCCATCTTTCCCCTGAGGGGGCGATTGCCCTCCTTTCTCAGGTTCGCCACTGTGGGACTTTTTGGGCACCCTACTGCGTACCCACTCATCTGCTATCTTCCCCAGCTCTCTAGGGCTAGATAACCTGGAATCTACCAGATGCTGGTGTAATGTCTTTGAGGTAAAATGTGTAGGTATGTGCACCTTCACCACTTAATTGTATAAGTTTGTTGTAACCTTGATGGTTCATTCCGTCACCCCCCATGCTCCCTTCGTAAATGGTTTCCCCCACCCAGAGCTTACCTTGGAATGTTGGGGATGTGGGACTTGTGGAGAGTGGATGACCAATAAACAAGTATCCTCCTGAACCTGTCTGGTATTCATTCTTTGATACTTTTAACACTGGCGACGATTTTGCTGCGCAAGGGGCAGCATTGGTCATTTCCCTTTTGAGTTCTCTCCATCTACTAAGGACAGGCGTGGGTGAGCTGTCTCTGCGTACCAAGGATATCCGGCGTCCAGTGATCCGTATGCGGAAGGTACAGCATACTACAGTACACTTCTGGACTGGCAAAGCGAAGCGGAGTATCGGCGGAGCTGGTTTGTGTCTTTTTCTCCCCTCACGCTGGAACTGCGTGCTTCAAGTACACCGAGTGCCCACCAAGGTTCATGTCCAGCGGGGCAGGGCGGCTGCGGTGCTAGTTCTAAGCTGCAGACAGTTGCTGCTTTCTGGGACGTTCCTGGTACAGTACCGTGGGGTGCTGGCATTGCGCAGGGCACACCTCCTGTCAGAAGCCGGGTTGTCAGCTGGCACTGAAACGGACGACCGGCAACGAGCAGTCCTGTGAGGAAAGAGGCATACTTCGGTGGGCTGACCCTAGGAGTGCAGTACCGCTTATTCACCTGCAAGTTGGGCATTTCTAGGCTGAGGGCACGACGTCAGGCTACCTCGATCTACGCCTGTCACAGCTGTTCACTTTGTTGATGAGAGCGTGTTCTGTGGAGATTTCCTGACGAGAAAAGTGCAGTACCACATTTCTGCCTGCGGGGGAGGAGTTCTTCTGTCAGAACGGCACGATTATCAGCTGATTCCTCGAGCGTCGTCCGTCTTAAGCTGGATCATGAGCCAGGAAGAGTAAGCCGTGAGCGTGAGGAATGTTCCAAGCGTCACTTTAGTCCAGGACATCGAGTGGTGAGTCAGTGTTTCCCCTGCTTTGCGCTCTGGAGGCCGGCTACGTGAGGGAAGCCTGCTCCATGAGCTGCGTTCTCCAGTTACGGCCAAGGCGAGTCAGCGTTTCCTCCGATCGCGCCAGGAGGCTGGTTCGGAGGGGTTTCTCCAGACTGGTAAATACCTTATGGTTGAGACATTCCTGCATTGGATTTTTTTTTTTTTTTTTGATCGTGACTTTGGCCTCATTTTTGGGGGACAGGGTGTAGTTTTATGACAGTTGTATGGGCAGTTGCAGTTAGGGTGCAGGGGTGTTTCAGGTCTTGCAGGGGGTCACCTGTGCTGGGTATTGTCTACTGTCTAGATCCCTCATCCAGGGTTGCCCCGGGAACGTGCTTCCTGTCCCTGTCCTGTTCCCAGTGCTAGCTTGTGTCTACCTTACTGTGCTTTAACCCTATTCCTTACGTCACCATGATGGCTGCTGCAAGCATGAGTCAACCCCCTCCTTTCTTAAATGAGCTAGGGGAACCTGAGATATGTTGGAAAGAGTGGTTCAAACTGTTTGAATCGTACATCATAGCTATAGGGGGGGAACGTTTTTCTGCATTGCGTAAACAGCACATCCTCCTACACAATCTAGGTGTGCAAGGGCGTAAGGTCTACGAGACTCTGCCAAAAACTGTGGTAGGTGCTGGTGGGGAGGAGGTGGATGTTTTTGCGAATACTGTGGGTAAGTTGGAAACACATTTTGGTGACAAAATTAATGTAGTGCTGGAGCGGCATAAGTTTTTTAACAGGGCGCAAGGAAAACAAGAGTCAGTTCAAAATTACATTGCTGTGTTATGGGGTTTGTCACAACTGTGTGAATTTGGTAATCTCACTGATTCTCTAATCAGAGACCAATTGGTGCGTTGCACTAATAACACACGTATCCAAGAAAAACTCCTTTTGAGGAACCCCGGGTTGAGAGAAGCGGTTGAGATTGCCAAATCGGTTGAACACACAGCTAAATGTGTAAAGGAAATGAGGCTCAACAGCGAAGTAGTTGCTAATATTCAAAATGAGGAGGAGTCAGAAGGGGTGTACAAGGTAAAAGACAAAGGGGGATTTGTTTATAGAACCCCGGAGAAAGGTCACCAACCAAAGTGTTACAGGTGTGGGAGTAACAATCATTTTGCTAATTAACCCCAGTGCCCGGCTAGAAGTGTGACCTGCAAAAAGTGCAACAGGAGAGGGCATTTCGCTAGGGTATGTAGAGAAGGAGAGGCACACACCAAAGAGAATGATAGAGAACAGGTGAAGGCCCAGATTAAAGAGATAAAATATGTGGTACAGAGTGAAAAAAAATATATATTACAGTTGAAGGATACCACTGATTCAGTAAATGTCATCTATCCCTCATGTGAAGTGTTGTTAAATGAAAAAGCAGTAACAATGTTCGCTGATTCGTGTTCTCCGTTTACCCTACTTAACAAGAAGGATTACGAGAACATAGGTGAGGGCGTGGTGTCCTGTTTGGAAAAGCCTGACATTACTCCTACAGGGTACAGTAAGGAACCCATAGATTTAGTTGGAATGAAGGAAATGGACATTCAATTCAAAAACAGAGTGACCGTTGGCAAAGTATACATCGTGGAATCAGGATCCAATTTGCTTGGCTGGCAGCACCAAAAAGAACTGGGGATAATCCTGGATCCCAATGGCAAGGAACAAGTACTACTGACTGAAGGGATTAGTAGGAGCGACAGCATCTGCGAGGAGTTCAAGGAACTGTTTAAGGAAAAATTAGGATGCCTGAGGGAATTTCAACACAAAATCAAACTCAAATCGGGCGCCAAACCAGTAGTCCACAAGGTGCGTCCAGTACCCCACCAAATGAAAGGACCGTTGGAGAAGGAGCTGCGTAGGTTAAGTGAGATGGGAGTCATTCAGCCAGTGGACTGCTCGGAATGGTTGGCCCCAGTAGTTATCGCAGCCAAGGCCAACGGAGAGGGCATTCGGTTGTGTGTGGACCTTCGCAGTTTGAATGAGAGTATCTGGGTGGAACGGCACCCACTGCCAAAGATTAACGAGATGCTCAGCACCATGGGGAGCGCCAGATTCTTCAGTGTCATCGACTTGTCCATGGCCTATCACCAAGTGGACCTACATCCGGATTCCAGACCTTTGACTGCTTTCGTAACCCCTCAAGGAGCGTTCATGTTCCGTAGGATGCCGTTCGGCTTGGCTTCAGCGGCGGCGGTTTTCCAGAAAATAATGCAACAGATTCTGGAAGGGGTAGACAGGACTATGTGTTTCCAAGACGATATCTTGGTATATGGGAACAACGTAGAAGAGCACGATATCACCCTCAAGACGGTATTCCAGAAACTCACAGAGGCGGGGTTAACTGCTCAAAGGCACAAGTGCAAAATCAGAGTCAAGTCAGTGGAGTACTTGGGGCATTCCATTTCCGAGGAGGGTTTCAGGCCAAAGTACAGTCTTATGAGTGCTGTAAGAGATGCACCGTATCCCAACAGTAAAGAGGAACTCAAGTCCTTCTTGGGTCTCATGGAATACCTGGCGAAGTACATAAAAAACTATGCTTCCAAAAGTGAGCCGTTGCGTAACCTCCTAAAAAAGGATGTGGAGTTTGCATGGGAGGATGAACACAGAAGAGTCATGAGTGAACTGAAAGAAGAGATTTTGAACTCACCGGCGTTGGGGACTTTTGACCCTACTAAGAAAACCATCCTCACTACGGATGCGTCAAACAAGGGATTGGGTGCCACCCTCATACAAAGAGAAGACAAGAGGGAGAAAATCATTGCTTTCGCGTCCAGGAGTCTCACGAGAGCTGAGTTCAACTATTCCGTCATTGAAAAGGAGGCCTTGGCGTGCTTCTGGGCGGTGAAGCATTTCAAATTTTTCTTGTGGGGTATGAATTTCACGATCAGGACGGACCACAAACCGCTCACGTCCATATTCACAGTAAAAGGAATGGAGAATTGTTCACCACGAATCAGCAGATGGATTTTAGGGTTGGAAAATTTCAATTTCAGGGTGGAGTATGTGCCTGGTAAAGAAAATACGATTGCAGATTACTTGTCAAGAGCACCTCTGAGCAATGAAGAACAAGAAGAAATGTTGGACAGCCCCATAATGGTGGTGGATGATCCGGCCATTACGGAAGAGGAGTGGGACAAGTTCATGGAAAATGATGAGGATTTGAAGGTCCTTAAAACCATTATGAGAGAAGGACGGCCAACCAAAAGGAATGACCTCGTGGAGGGATTAAAGGATTTCTGGGAGATCAGGAATGAATTGTGTGTCATAGGAGACAAGATATACCGCCAAAACCGAGTGGTGCCCCCCACGGGTCTCAGGAAAAGAATCATAGAATTGGCGCATGAAGGTCACTTAGGGCGGAGCATCACCAAACACAAGGTCAGAGCTAACTTTTGGTTCCCCAAGATGGACACTTTGGCTGAACAACTAGTCAAGGACTGTTTGTGCTGCGCCAAGAGCGACAAGTCCAAAGCCTTGCGGAAAGCGCCTCTGTCACCGGTGGAAGTACCTTCGAGACCATGGAACAAGTTAGCCATGGACATTATAGGGCCAATGGACAGTTTGGGGGTGCAGAAACGGTTCATGATTGTGCTCGTCGATTACACTTCACACTGGATCAGTCAAAAATTTGTGCATCGTGTCAACACCAACACCGTGCTGGAATTCCTTAAGGAAGTGTTTTCAAGTGAAGGGATTCCATCAGTGTTGGTCACTGATAATGGTGTACAGTTTACTTCTGAGTTAATGAGAGAGTTTTTGGAGAACATGAATATAAAACATGAGTTAACGGCACTCTACTGCCCTAAAGCAAATGGCCTAGTGGAGAGGGCCAACAGAATGATCAAAGAGCATATCCAATTGGCGGTGGCCAACAATCAGGATGTAGAATCTCACCTACGCAAGTGTATGTGGGCATACCACACTGCCCCCAATTTGGTGACGGGTATCTCTCCCTTCATAGCTCTACGGGGAGGGAGCCTTGCACCAAGTTCAATCCTGGGTGGTTAGAAGGAGGTAAAAAGTCAGTTCCTGACATGGAGGGGGCCACTAGGAAGGTTGAATCACATCAGTCTAGATACAAGGCTTGGTATGACAAGAAACATGGGGTCAAAGCAGGGTTAGGGAAGGTGGGAGATGTGGTACAAGTAAAAAGGGGTGGGAAGGACGGGCGAAAAGAAAGTAAATTCTACCCCCCTCGCAAAGTAGCCAAGGTCTTGGAAAATGTGGTTCAATTAGACAATGGGCAATGGTGGAGTTTCGACAACATTGTAAGATCTGAAATATAACCAGGCCGAACTGTATGTTGTGTCAACCTTGGAAATTAAGAGTTGTAAATTTTCTAATAATTGTTATTTGGTTTGTTAGGTAAGGAGGTGTGTTGTAACCTTGATGGTTCATTCCGTCACCCCCATGCTCCCTTCGTAAATGGTTTCCCCCACCCAGAGCTTACCTTGGAATGTTGGGGATGTGGGACTTGTGGAGAGTGGATGACCAATAAACAAGTATCCTCCTGAACCTGTCTGGTATTCATTCTTTGATACTTTTAACAAAGTTCTTATAGGTTTAACTTTGTTACATTTAATCCAGCCCTTTAGTGACTTCACAGAGGCATCCACAAAGTCCACCCATGTCTGTGTTACCCCCATGTGAATGCTCCTCAACTTTTATCTGTACTCATCCGGGGAAAGACAATCTCAATTAGTGCCTCCTTCATGAGGATGTAAGACTCTGCGACCCCATCCTCAAGTGTAAGCAGTCTATCTCTCCCTACTGTTGGTACCAGTTCCCAAAGTAAGGACTCCCAATGTTGTGCACCCACCCTTCTCATCCTTAGAGCTCTCTCAAAGGATACCAACCATTTGTCTTTGTCATCCCCCTCTGTGTTTTTAGGAACAATAACCTTGGGTAACCTGGGGTCAAAGGCACCACCTGTGATTACCTCTGCTTCTCTTTGATTGCTGCCATCATTTCCTGGGGTCTCAACCCCAGCTTGGCCGTCCTCAACTCTCTAGGGCAAGTTTCGTCTCCTCCAGTGACAATTTTCTCTCCTGGATGTATAGGAGGCTCAGCGGTGCTGCTAGGTTCAGTGGTTTTCTATTCCTCACTGAGGAAGAGCTCTTCTCACTCCCTGACAGTAGTGGTGGATGACTGCTTTAGAAAGTGGTAGGGCGATCAGGCGGGCACTCCACGAATACCCTTGGGCGTAACCCCAAAGCTCTCACTTGTGGCCTGTTATAAACAGTGTTTATAACAGGCCACAATTAGGAGCTCTGGAGTGGAGGCTAAATTCAGTGTGAGTTTTAGTTTCAACATCCTTAATCACGTAGGCCATGCCTCTTGAAAAGGGTTCCCAGTTACACTTCTTTGCCAATGCCCCTTTTAAATATTCCCTACTTTTATCATCCCACTTAAAGATTATCACGTGATCTGATTTGAGCAAAATGTTGCAGCATCACACCCCTCTGAGCCCTTTTGTGTGTGCTTGGACTCTTGGGATACAGTGCATCAGAAATTGAAGTTTGCTCATAAATTATGTGTTCCTGCCTGTAGCATTGGTTATCTCTCAGAACCTGCTGGTGTATGTAAGAAATATCAGCCATAGGATTCACATTCTAGTGAAATGTATCTGGCACTTTCGGGTCCTAAGAAAATCCAGGTTTGTTGACTTCCCCAAGCACTGCTTCTCTGCTTTCCCTAGGGTCGGTCTGGACTGTCACCTATCTGTCTGTGCAGTGTGACAGTGGATCACTGCTTAAGTGTTTGTGGTGGTTCCATATCTACTCATAGAATAGGTCAATTTTTTTGATTGTTTAGTTAATTAAAACCATAACAATTATTTACTGTTTATGACAACGGTGAGTAAAGGAAAAAGTTTTAAAATCAATTCATTAATCCAATATATCACCAATAAATATGTCACAGGTTAATATCTTCTGTTGGCAGTAAATACTCTCTAAAATCCAGTATGATGGTGCCTAAACATATACTCTACTGCTTAATTCATGGCGGGCAGGAGTGAACCGGCAATTAACAGGTGGCACCGGTATTTGCTTCATTTCCAGCAAAAGTTCATGATAATTATGGATATATGTCTCTAAGTCCGGGCTGATCATGTCTACTTGCTACCAGCTTAGGATATCTTCCTCAAGATGGCTGTTCGAACAGTTCAGTTTTTGCTGGCGTTAATCCTTCTGTGGGTATACTCTCTCGTTGAAGCTTTAACTTAATTGCCTGATCGTTTGTACGGAGTAACTTAACCAATTTGCAGTTCATCTGAGGATCAGATGGATCAAGCCCTTGGATAATAGCCGCCCGGCACTTTCGTATTCCTCTGTCCAGGAAAGCTTTCCTTAGTTAAGTGACTCGTGCTAGGTAAAGTTTCTTGCAGATGCATATCAGGTGGATAAGATCTTCTTTTGGGTTTCCACATAGGCAACGCATTTTTAATTCAATGTTTTTCCACCTTGGAACATCTGCCAATAAAGGATATTTTCCAAAGCGCAGAGCCATTAGCTGTTTTTTTAAGTGGGCCGTAAATGTTAAATCTAAGTAAGCTGCCGGTTTAAGAACTTTGTAAATGTTGAGTACTGTCCAGGAATGTGATCTCTGGCTAAAAATACTTTTGTCTAGCAAAAGAGAGTGAAGTTTTGCGGCTTTGTTTAGTGTTGACTTAAATGTTGCAAATGACAAATTTTTGTTCCAGAGATCTAAGGTGCAAGTGGATTTAAGCGCATTGTGCAAATAGCGCGTATATGATAAGTACAGCCCTTTCTCTAGTTCTTGCCACAAAGCCCCGTTCAGTCTCGAGTCCACCGATTTTTGCTTTAGCGGTACCAAACTCTAATTGATGAATATAACCTGCCCACTGTTTAATTCATTCTGCCAAATTCCAGACGCAATTGTGCTGGAGACGCCATCTGAGGGAGCTGAAAGACCTTTTTGAAGATGCTGGTCGTTAGGTTATTAAGTAAAGTTGCGTCTTTTCCTTGCAAGGCTACGATGGCATATGTTAAAGTTGGAAGAGTTTTCGGCGTTATTACTGTAATCAGTGGTTTAAGTGAAGGACCTTCCAATTTTAATGCCAATGTCTTATAGGCAAAAGTTAATGAACTTGCCCGTTGAGCCATGTAGTTTTTCTGTTCTTGATGATTTATTTTATTATCAAGGTAGAATCCCAGGTATTTATAGCTAGACACGTTCTCCAAGGCTTTACCTTCGAGCCAGATGCTATACAGACGAGTTGGCCGGTTGCTGATAAGCATTGTTGTTGTTTTTGCTATATTAATTTCTAACTTATTTACGGTTAAGAATTCTACGAGACCTGTTATTAGCCTCGTGAGACCAGTCCTGGTCAAACTGAGTAAGACAATGTCGTCGGCGTAGGCAAGGTGCGAAAGGGCTAAGGATCCCAAATGTGGGGAGTGAGAGTTGATTGTATTAAGTTTTACCGAAAGGTCGGATAAAAATCGATTAAATAGATGGGGAGCCAGCACGCAACCCTGCTTCAGGCCCTTATCGTTGTTCCATTTTCTTGAGACTCTTGATCTGTCTCCAAGTTTCACTCTAACCCACGTATCAGTGTAAAATAGCAGTAAACCTTTTAAAATTCTTTCCAGAATGTTCCATGATCTTAGTTTCGCCCACAATAATTTCTGATCCACGCTGTCAAAAGCGGCTTTTAAATCGATAAAGCAGAGATGCAAGCTCTGTTTGTTTATTTTGCATTTCGCTGCTATTAGGGAGATAGATAATATGTTAGAGATTGTACCAATCCCTTTTTTGAAGCCCGTCTGATTTGTAGGGATCAGATTTAGGTCTTTGGACCATTCGACCAAGTCTTCCAAGATCAAGGAGGCTAGGTATTTTGATTCCACGTCCAGCAAAGCAATAAGTCTGTAGTTAGATGGGTTAGATCTATCACCCCCCCCTTTGTAAATTGGGGTCATGATTGAGCCTTGCCAGCTGTCAGGGATTTGATTTAAAAGCTCAACTTCGGCAAAAAGATTCTCTAGCTGGGAGCTCCAGAAAGCTGGATCATGTTTAAAAACGGCTTGAGGGACACCGTTGGGCCCAGGAGCACCATCTCTTTTACTTTTATTTATTACACTTTTTATAGCATCTGCTACATATTGAGAGTTATTTGAGCTGGAATCTTTTAGTAAATTGAGGTTATCAGTTGTGACTTTAACATAGGTGAATTGGTCACTAGCACCTTGTTTTGGAGAATGGCTTGAAGAATCCTGCAAAGTCTGTGCCTGTTCAGGAGTGTGATGCCGTGTTTTAAATTTCAGGGCTATGTTATTAGCCCAGTCCTGTTCCTGTATGTTGGATGATAAGATGTTTCTTGGCCGGTTCAGCTGGTTTATTGTTAGCCAGAATTTATTAGAGTTATGACGTCTCGTGTTGTATATTAATTTAACCCAGAAAGTGTCTGCACTTGACCTTTTATTCTCCAATAGGTTCTTTTTGTAAACTTTTCTCTGTTGCCGGAATGTTTCCCATGAGTCATCGGTGCTGTTGTTTTTGTGTAATTACCTAGCAGATCTTTGTATGTCCCTTCTTAATTTTTGTACCTCGCTTGAAAGTCCGGTGTATGGGTTAGAACATGGTGCCTTGTGCCATGGTTTTGTCCTTATGGTTGGAAGACCTGCAAGAAAATAAGACCATGCTTTTACCCAGTCGGTGTTCGCTAATACAGACTCTCCAAGATGCTCTTTCATTGTAACAAATTGCCGGTGAGTCGTTCCGTTTGACCAGTTTAGGCGTTTTGAGCTTGTTGTGTTCAAATTGCCTTCCTGTACTGTCGACGTTTGTAATCTTGGCAGCATCAGATTAAAAAACAATATGTTGTATTGAATGATCGCTTAATGTGGTGTACTCTATATGAAAATGATCAAGGTGCTGCATTAATGGGAGCGTTATGATCATATACTGAAGTGTTGATTGAGACCATGGGCCGCGATACGTGTATTTAGGTGGGTTGTCTTCTTCGGATCTTCCGTTAATCACCCGCATTCCCTGATATTCTAAGGCTGTTACTAGCTGTTGGCTGATGAGATCTGTGCCTGTCTGCTTGTTCAAAGCCTGTTGTTTTATGCTCCAAAAAGTATTAAAAGGCTGTCAAGGTTTCGTCTTCGTCAGGAGTATGAAGTAGGTTCGCATTAAAGTCTCCGGTCAGGACAATAGTCCATGCTGGTTATGCACAACGTAAATCCGAAATAGTTTTAATTTGAAGAGCATTGTTGTTCCTTTTTATTTTGGACCGTTGGTTGTGTATAATAATTAATCAGTATTACTGTTGTGCTGATTCCCTGACGGTAATACGAGAGTTTGATAAGTTGAATACTAGGATCTGGAGAAGTCAGCTGCTCTGATGTGATTTTTAGGGCTAACGCAACGTAAACTGCAAGGCCACCCTTTGCTCGGCCATAGTGATTACATCTTTCTGCCGCCACTGATTAGTGAGTGAAACCCACTATGGGAAGGTCTTCCAATGCCCATGTCTCTAGCAAGGCAATTCTGTCACAGGTGTCCCACTCTTGAAGGGGAAGACCTTCCTCAAGAAGCTTTTTTGCACCGGCTATATTCCTGGATATTATATATGTATCACGTTTTCATGCGTATTAGTACTTTTAGCTGTTCTTTGTCAAACCATCTTCTTGTTAGCGAGGGGGCCTGGAAGCCAGGTCCATTGGTTAAAGCTTGACTTGGTTACTGCTTGCCAGTCTGTAATTGATCTGTCGAGAATCCCATCTGCCCTGGTGCTTCACTTAGCGTTCTGTAGTATTGAATAAACTTGTTTGTTTGCCTGTGATTATTCGAGTCTCATTTTGCTTGATGAGGTTGGGGTTCCGTCAGTGGCAAGGGGTAACGAAGAATTGTTTGTGTGGATAATTTTATACCCCAAGCTGCAAATTGTTTGGAACTATTTAATATTCACTGTGCTGCCTCTGCTGACTGCCATGTGGTTAGTGTTTGTTCTTTGGCATCTTTTTGGCCTGGGGTAAGGAATTGGACTATCAACAAGTCGGCCGTGCTTATCTGAGTTAGATCTGGGATTTCTGCCATGAGTCTTACTATGTTACTTCTGTTTAAGATATCATGTCTGCCTTGCGATTCGTATTCCGGACTCCAAATTATCTGCTGCTTAGTGCAGTTGGACTTTGGTGCATCTCTTAAGTGTTCCTTAGCAGTGCAGTCCCTTGAAACAGAGTTTGTCTGGTTTATAATGTGGAATCTTAATTGGGGTTGCAGTAGCCGGTCCTCTTCACCCGCTTTCTGGAGGGCTGCATGAATTATGGAAGCCTCTGGAAGTCCTGAAGACTAACTCTCTTTTATTTCGGGCTGCTGAGAGCCCGGAATGTGGTCTGGGCTAGTTGGATCTTCCACTATTGCTGAAAGTGTTTTTACATTCTTAACCGATGTAGTACGTTCCATTAGTCCGGTCGAGCTTTTTTGAACTAGAGGGAATGGTTGATGGGTTGGTGAGTAATGTGAGCCTGAAGGCGCCTGGATGGGCCATTTCTTATTTCCTTCCTTGCCAGTATGCGTTTTGATGTCTTGTGTAAGCAAGCTCACTCTTTTTGCCAACTCATATGTTTCCATTTCAGCTTGGGTGTTGTCACAGGCTGTAGCATTAGTGTTGCTGGTTTGTTTTTTATGAAGCCTTGATGCTTCTGTGTTTGTTCCTACGGACCCCTTGTTTATGTCAGTTTGGGAGGCAAGCGGAATGGAAGGTGTTGGCGAAGAAGTACACTTCTCTGTGAGATTTGATTTGTGTTGTGAAAATCGGGTATAGTTTGGTTATACTATCAGTCTTGTGCTCCCTAATTTTATTTCTTGCTTTTCTTTCTCTCTTCTTTTGTCTTCTAGATTGCAACAAGGGTTTCGGTTGCCCCCGGAGCGACCTTCGGTTTCCCTGTTTGCTCGGCATCTGTTTGATCGACCATTTCTGTGAAAGACGACTGGCTGGAGTTGTTAGTCCCGACGCGTTGGTTGTTGCTGCTGTTAAAAGCTGCTCTTTTAAAGTTGGGCCGGTATGGTTTTTGTCCATGGGTTGACTGACCAAGCGTTTGTTAAGGAGGAGTATCTGTTCCAGCAAGTTTGGTAAAAAGCTTAGCTTTTCTAATATTGGGCCGCATGCACATGCGGGTACCTCGGGGGAGTATGTGGATTGCGCTCTCGTTATTAGATTGGTTACATTGTCCATTTTCGAGTTTATTCCGGCAATGTATGATGCCATGACATTCATTAGGACAATTTGAATGTCTAATTTGTCTGACTGCAAAATTAAAGAGTCTGTTGATGCTTGTAGCGCTTGCAGCATCGAGGCAATGAGTTCCGTCTGGGTCAGTGACCTTTCGCTTGCCCCGTTAACTGTTGGACCGTAGAGCCTATCCTTTTCTTTAGCTTTGGGTAGAGTCTGTTTGCTTGCCCCATTCCCTAGAGGACTAGTAAGCCTGTTCTTTTCCTTGAACCAGTTTACTGCTGGATAAGTGAACTTGTTCTTCTCCCTAGTTTTCGGTGGAGCATTTGTTTCAAATTCAGGAATTACAGTGGACTCTGGATGAGGGCAAGGTTGATAATTATATTTTAGGTGCAGTGTTGTTTTTATGCCTTGCCGGTTATTTTGACTTTGGTTAAGTTGAGGGTCTTCCTTGTCGTCCCTTATTGACACCTCATTTGGCTCCTCTTCAGAGTTTACTTTGGAGTTACTGACGTTTAGATCTTCCTTATCTGTTTGTGTTTGCCGTAAATTTAGCCATGGCAGGTCAAAGGCTTTGTTGCTCCAGTGTGCAATTTGTGAGTTAGATTTATAGTATAGCTTGGCTTAAACTTAGTCCTGCGGCCTGTGAGATTGTGCCTGGTGTCTTGTCTTGGGCTTCGCTCTCTTGATTTGTGCCTGGAGTGGCCGAGATACTTTCACCATCGGTTGTGGTTTGGCTGAGTGACTGCCCGCAGATTCCCTTTTAGTCATTTTCTAAGTATACAGTATGTAAAGAGCTGTTGTTATTAAGGTGTGCTGCAAGGCGGGGCCCTGTCAGTATTTTCCCTGCTTTGATCTGCAGTTTGGTGGCCTAATGCACAGGGGGCTTGGTCTCTAGCAGGTATAAATGGGTTAGTTGATCCTAAAGCATAATTGGAATAGTTCTCCGACGTTTGCATAACCTGCCGGGATGCATACTTAAGGGGGGCCAAGGGAGTCATCAAGCCAGGAGTGTCACCTGTTACTGCGAAGATTACTGATCCCGCGTCCTTCAGAAATTGAAATTTGGAGCTTTGAGTCCCCAGAGTGTGCTTAGCTGGTTTTCGAAACATAGAAGCTATTAGGGAGATTAATGGGCTCCTTAGTGTGGAGCTAACTCCATTTGTGCTTACTACTTCCTTTGAATTCTGTTTTGGTTTTGTTCCTTTTTTGTAGGCAGTTGTTTTGTCCCCAGGTGTCTTCCTGACCTTGTCAGAACGCATGGTTGCTTAGGGTTGGTTGGGGTATTGCCAGTGCTTAATTTGAGCCGGTGCTTTCCGGTGCTCGGCACCGGCACCAAATTGTCAACACCATACTTAGAACAGTCTACCACATGGTGGCGCTGCTCATCTAATTTAGAGATGAGCAGAACAACGGTTGTTTAGGAATACAATATACATTAAAATAGTGCTAATACCTGCCTCCCCAGCCATTCCTTTAGCTTTGGGGACCTGGAAAAATCTGAGCTGTCGCATTTACATGCGAGAGAGATGGTTAGTAGATGTTTTGGCAGCGATGACAAGGGCGATGGGTGGTGCAAGCTGCAGTGGCCTCCAGGTCAGAGCCCAGGCACTTAATATTTTACAAATTAAGCACTGGGTATTGCCCCTCTGTAGTTCCTTTAGTTCTGCTTTTATCTTGATTTCCTTTGTAAGTCCCTTCTCAATTGCCACTTCCTGACTCTATTTAGTTCGCTGTACGTAGGGTGATAACCCCAGCAAGGAAGACCTGGGGTCTAGACGGCTGGAGGGATCGGTAAGCAGCTACTGCTTGCACTGGGTGCGCACCTGCTGGAGTAGATGGCAAATAAATACCAACGTCGGGGATCTGTGTCCCTCAACGCGGGGTAATAGGAGGCTCTGGGCCCCCTCGAGGACCCACTGCAATCGCTCTTATCAGTGACCTCAATCCAGAGGCCCTCTCCGTTCTTGGTAACACCTCCCGAGGGCCGGCTGACAAGCGGGGACTGCATGGCGACCCTGAAAACCGCACCTGAACCTAGTCGGGCCACCTTGGCAGGTCACCGGGTCACGCACTTAGTGGCCACCTGCTAATGGTGGCTGCGCTTGTCTGGCCTCGTTGCAACTTCCACAAGTTTGAGCTTCCAAGTGGTTGTGGATCAGAGGTCTCAGGTACGCAGCGGGGCTGAAGTTAGACGCTGCTGCTTGGGTGGGACCAGGGTGGAGCAAGGGTAGGCAGAGCAGCAGAGGCGGGAGGAGGAAGCCAGCTGTTCGAGCTAGGGGAGATCGGAGACTTGAGGCGGGAGTCAGGCGCCGAGCAGGAACTGGGGCGTGAGTCTAGAGCGGAGCGGGAGCGGGCCGCCAGCAAGTCTCCCAAGAACGCTCGTGCTCGGTGCTCCCCACCTCGCCTCACCTCTACCACCTCTCATTGGCGCCAATGCCCGTCACCACCGATGTCGATGTCTGCAGCCGGGCTCCCGAGTCTCTTCTCTGCCTTTCTCTCTCCGCTCTCCAACGCGTACGCAAGCCACCGACGCAGCCTCTGCTTCAGCCGGAAGCGCTACTCAATTGACCCGGAAACAAACAGCGTGTACTCATAGAATCGGTGATTAAGAAGGTACACATTACTGACAGGTCAATACTATCCCAAAGATTATTTCTTATAGCGCTTCATATTGTGTCATTCTGAAGCACTCTAAATAATTAATATTCTAATAAATCGGGGCACATAGTAAACACAATTTCTAGAGTCACAGCTGCATGTGTGAACTTACAACTGGAACCTACATGTCAATAACACATCATTCTTACATCATTCTGAGATGGTTAACTGCTGTTTATTTCTGGTATAGGCTTCTCTTACAGCCAGCAGTGGCCAAGTCACTGTGTCATATCAAAGACCATCATGTCTGTCATTGTAGAATCTTAAATTACTACGGTATGCTCAGCATGTGCACAAGGGAGCACATTTATTTACACATACATCTGTCTGGTCATACACACACGCTCACAGACAAGACCCATGCATACTGTAAGAAAATTCCTCTTTTTGCATGTTCACCCTCACATTTTTGGACTGATGCTGCTGTTTTTTCAACTCCTAACACTTAACCAAAGTATGTCAAATTGGCTCTACCCAATCAGCAAGTACTGACTTACTTATAAGTCCCTGGTATGTGGTACCCAGGGCATGTAAGGCAGAGTGTGCACACACTGCTGCAGCACTGGTTGTCTCACCCCGCGTGTGACAAATGACAAAATGGCTCCCAGCCTGCCACTGCAGACTCGAAGGGCAGTGTGTACACTGCTAGTTCGACTTTGACATTAAAACCAATGGCAGAGCCACCACTTTCTTAACCTCATATATAAGACTCCCCTAAGGAAGGCCTATGAAGACCTATGGCAGGGAGCTGCATATCGTTAGGGAGCTGTATATTGTTAAGTAAGACATATCTTTTCTATGTGTCGCAACAGCAACACCTCAAAATTGTCGTTTTGCTGGGGAAACGTTAGTAGCCCCATTGGCTAACACAGGGTTACCGTCTGGCATCCCAGCCAGGGTAACTTCTTAGTGGGACTACCTATCTGGGTACTGTAAGGTTTCAAATTATTTGTGGCATTAGATCCAACTTGATGCCCAAGTCGCGTTTATTTATGTCACTTTTACAGTTAAGCAACTTTTAGAAAGTTGCCAGTCTGTGTCCAGCTAGCACAGTGACCTCACAAAGGTGTTCGCACACAGACAACTTTAAGCCCGCCTGGGGAGACGTGTGAACGACTTCCAGGCTAAGGAACAAGGGCAGTTGCAGCAGAGTGAGGTGTTACCTCCTCGCCCAGGAAGGCTACTTGGGATGTTAGCCCAAAAGGCAAGCTTCAAAGTGGAAGCCACCTTTGAAGGGCCGCCTGCAACAACACTTCCAGGCAGGATGCCTTTTGTTCCTGTAGACATGCTGGAGATAGGGACAAGGAGGGAAAAACCGTCCCCATACCGGTTTTCTCGTGGGCGTGTACCCAACAGTTAGCCACACCTCTAGGGTGGGCTACCAAGCTCCTGGCAGCTGAGGAAGAGGTCCGACATTTTGAGTGTGGGTAGAATAGTGCATTCTGGGATAGCCACACTTTGCAGGAAACATGTCACTAGGCGGGAGGGGACCCATCAGCCCATTGGCTAGTGACCGCGTGGTCCCCTAAAGGCATTTTCCTGGGATTAATATGGTACCCCTGGCGCCGTGCTCACCAGATCACTCGACTTTAAGAAAGGACCGAAGAAGGACTGCCCTGCTGCCCTTGAAACTGCGTGGAGAAAGACTGCAGCGTCAGAAGGACTGCACCTGCTAGACTTTGGCTAGTAAAGTCTGGACTGTGCCTGGGGCTCCTGACCCAGGGAAAAGTTGATTCCCAGTTTCAACTCACTTCAGTGACTCCAAGGATCAGGTGGCTGATCCCCTGGAGCCAGCTCCAGGGACATAAGAGCTGTAAGAGCCCAAACCGACAAGTTGGTAGCCGCCGCAGAAGTTTTACATCTACCAGTTGCCGGGCGCACAAAAGGACAAATCCGAGATGGCCAAAGTCTGTACCATGTCTGAAGGATCTGAGAGTGCCATCAGAGTCTAGATTTGTCACACTTGAAGGACACTAGCCCCCACCTAAGGATTTTGCCCCAGCCGAGCTGCAACGAGATCAGTAGCCCAGCATCGGCGGGCCTGCTACTGCAACTTAGAGGACTTAAATCGCTGTGGCCACAGTCACCCTTTAATCACCCAGGGACGAGGGACAACCACAAAGACACCCCCATCGATCGCACCTCAAACGGAGCATCTTTAGTCTGCATCCTCAGCATCAGGACCACTCCGTTATAGTCTATGGCGGTCATCCTGTAAAGCTTGGAACTTGCCCTAAAAATGCTCTGGTAGCCAGCTAACTGTTCAAAATATCCTCTCTTGCCACCTAGACCTCCATCTTGTCAGATTTGGTCGCTCAAGCAGGGCCGGAGTTGCCAAACTAACTCTTTCAAATGTTTAAAAAGTTAAAAAATCTTTTGTTGACCAATGCTTGTTTGAAGTTGCATTTAAAACTATTTAAAAGTTCTAAAATCTGTATCTCCAGAACCCTCCAGTGAATTTTGATCATCAAAGTCTCTAAAAATTCATAAAGATATGCTCTATTTTGATAAATTGTTGATGTGTCTCTTTCTTGCTTTGTGACTTTCTTATTTTGTTGCTCACATTGTTCCTTTGCTGAGCCTTGCTGCTTGAAGCCACAGCTACCCAGGGTTGAGCTTAAGATTTACAAACAAGCCTGACTGGAACCAAGACAGTGTTTGCAAGTGTATTACACGATAAGGCCCTGCAGCCATATCATATATTACACCCAAATCCTCACAATCGTGCCTAGCGGTGGGATCCAGAACTTGTATTTAGCTGTACCAGACAAGGAATAAGTTAGTAACCACTGAAAGAGACCACCAAGTCGAGAGCGGCAAACGTTCAACAAAGTTGCCTAGTTTCGATATTCCAAAGGCACCTGTTCTTCAGAAGAAAAGTTCCATGTAGTAAAAGGTTTTTTCTACAAGTCTTCAAAGATGGAGACCAGGGGAATCAACTCGGCTTCATTGCCCACACTCAAGATCAACAACCTGAGATCATAGTGCTGGGAGTGAAAACATTTCCCAGGGAATACTAAATCCAAGGAGGATCTCAAAGCGTGGAAGGAATCAAGAAGGGCCCAGCTCCAGCTGGAAGCGGAGATCACCCCCACTGACAGTGGAGAAGAGGGGGGATGATGTTGAATTCAAGTAACTGGATGGGAATGATGCAAATGGAGTCCCCACAATTCGTTTCAGGGTCAACTCTCTATCTGGCAGTGGCGGTGCCTCTATAAGGGCGGAAGAGCGTTGCCCACCCTGCTGCCAGCGTAGCAAACATGAAAAATAAAACGGTAATGAAATGATTTTATTACCGTTTTAATTTTCATGCCAGCCAGCCAGAGCCAAGTGTTTGGGCTGGGCCATCACTGCTGACTGGCAGCAGGGGAGGAGGAATGGAGCACACCTAAAGTTTAAAGTGTGCATGTCACTGACATGCACACTTTAAACCTCTCCTTTCCGAGCTGTCTTAGACAGCTGGGTGGAGAGCAGGCACAGGCCTCTAGTGCATGCAGAAGCGCTGAGCCAGCTCACTCCAACCACCCCTGGCTCTTCTCTCATGCTGGTTAACAGCATGAGAGCAACGTCTGGATTTCTATGTGCAGTTGGCTCAGAGACCCCTTGCTACCGAACTGCGGGTCCGGAGAGGACTAGATTAGGTAAGTAAGTTTTAATTTTTTTATTTATTATACTTTTTTATTTATTTCTACAAACTGGGAGGCAGTGTGAAAAATAGTTATCAGGCAGACACCCCATGTTTTCACTGTGAGAAGTTGGCCTGGCATATGCTGTCCACTAATTATAGTGGGCACCTTGCACCAGTCCAAACAACCCCTTATTGGAGATAGGTTAAAGACAACCTTTATTGAAAGCTATCCTAGTGGTAGCTATGGAGAGCAGCCTTCAGGCTAAGTCTTGAATGAATGTAAAGCAGCTTGTTTTACCAGCCTATAATCGCTTGAGTGACCAAATGAAAGAGGACCACACCAGGTATATATTCAAAATATATGTATTTATTACTAAACACACCCCTCTAGTCTCTTTATGAGGCTAGAGTTCGAAGTACATACGTTACGAGTTAGTTATCTACAGTAATAGCACAAATACACGTTTGAGCCCCAGGGGCGTACCAAACCATATACCAATAAAGTGGTATAAGAACCACGACTGAGCTAGACACAAGGCCTAGAGCCTGTAGAAGTGCTTGGACCACAAGGAACCACCCAAGGCAGTGACACAGGGGACCCACGGGGGACGCGTGCAGTGTATGAACACAGCCGCGAACCACTGTTAACTTCTATGGGGAAAGTCGCGATTAGAATTTAAGAGAAAAGGGACACTTAGAGGAGGACTTGGAGCAAACCCTTTGAGAACTAGGCTGTTCTAGTGTCTATACCCACGGGAGCACCGGAGTACTCGAGTTACCTCACCCAGGGAAGCCGGGTGCATAGGTGTCTTTCGGGGTCGGGTTTCGTCTGCCGCTTTCTATGGCGATCTGCTGCAAAGTGCTGCTGGCGGCCAAGTCGAAAGTGTTCGGGTGGATCCAAAGGTGGATCGAAGATCTGAAGAACCTGAAAGCAGAGGGGACAGAGTTTGGGTCACTAGCCAGTGACCAGGAAGGCGATGAGCAGATGCCCACCGATGTCGAGTGCTTTAGGTAGGTTGACAGTCATCTTGACTCTTCAGCCACGAGGTCCAGGAGGCGTCGACGACAACCAGGAGCTGGATTCGAGCTGTCCCACGACGTCTGTCGATTGCAGGGGTGTCGGCGACCGGATTGGACCCAACAAGCCTTGGCAACGGCAAGTCTCGTGGAAAGCGAAGAAGGACGATGTTGCAGACCAGCAAGGTCTGGGGGACTCACCCAGCGAGGATAAGTCAGGGCACACCTGGAGCAACCAGGGAGCCCAAGCAGAAAAAGATTGGCCTTCGGGAGGGCCTACTAGCCAACGGACTAGCGACCGCGAAGGAGCCTCGAGACGGTACTCGTGGAGTGGAGGCCAGTGATCTTCGGTGCAGTTGGTGCTGGAGGCTGGGGCTACTCGGAGCCCAAAGCACGACTTCGTGGGAGACCCAGAAGAGGATGCTCTTGCAAATGCGTTCGGTGTCCAGGGGTCATGGTTCCACGTTACCCACGACAGCTACGGGCCTCAGCTTTGCTGGGGACTCAGGGCAGCCTCGGGGAAGTCTGGAAATCCACCTCTGGTGATGCAAAGACTTCGGCGTCCGACGGGAGCTTCGGCGATGCAGACCGGACAATTGCTTCTTTGGTGCCTGCCAAGCAGGGGAGTCACTCCTTGACCCCAAGGGAGATTCTTCAGTCCTCTAATCTTAAAGTAGAGCGTCGAAGGTCCAGGATTCTGTATCAGAGTTTCGTCCAGGTAAATCTAAAGTCCTAAGGACTGGGTTCCCCTACTTATACTAAGGTAGGGGGTTGGACATACTCTGTGGCCCCACCTATGGGAGGGCCAGGGCAGAGGGGTGGTTACACCCCTTTCCCTTTGTCCAGTTTCGCTCACAGAGCAGGGGCTGGAAGCCCCTGAGCCGGTTTGAACTGGGGTATGCACAGGGACACCAAGTGTGCCCCCAGTGCAGGACTTCAAAGCACCAGAGTGTGCTCCCGCCCAGCCCCAATACACACTATCCTGTCTGGGGAGGTGGTCACACCTCCCTGGGACAGGAAACCTATTGTCCAGGCCTCCCCTGCCGGAGTTTCGGTCAGCAGCAGGAGGCCAGACTCGTGTCTGTGGCAGCGGCATCCATTTTGTGATGCCAGGGCTCTGGAAAGTCAGTACCGGGCATACCGGTGTGTACATGTCTTTCCCTCTAGAAGGGTGGAATGCTACCCCCGCCGCCAGAACTGGCGGGGGGGTAGTATTCCAAGATGTTTGACACCAAACACGACATGTTTCCGTGCAGCCATCCCAAAGTTAGCATTTAACGCGAGGTTATAATGCGCTTAAGAGTATATGGTCAGGCTGCACTACAAACAGCATCAGAGAAGGGTCTCCGAACGCTGCAGAGGGGCCCTGCTCATGCAGGGGCACCCTCTCACATAGGAACCACGCACTCTGCCTTCAGGATTGATAAGGCCTGCCATAGGAGTGACTTATAGGTTTATATGTGTGTATGTATATAGTGATATAGGTAGCCTGCATCACAGTAAGGGGTGCATGCACCACCTTGCCCAGGCTGCAGTAGCAGACCTGTGGTGTCAGTTTGGATGGCCTTCCAGGGGTGGCACAATACATGCTGCAGCCCCTGGTAGGCCTCTGAGGTACCTATGCCCTGGGTACATAGTATACCATATACTAGGGACTTATAAGGGCACTCCAGATTCCAATCAGAGATGTGCCTAAGGCACATGGAAACCATTTTAAAGAGGAAGCAGCTAGGCTGGGGTTCTGATTAGCAGGGCCCCAGCCAGACTAAGGTCGAAAAACAGTGAAGCATCAGCAAAAAGTGGGGGTACCCATGTGAAGCAGATCCTACTCTCCTACATTCACTGCAGAGGTGCTCTGTTATGATGAACGCCGCTGACAGTATGCTGAACACTGCTGACAGTGTACAACAATCTGAGATCAGACATTTCGTACTCATGCTTGGTAACATTCACATTATTGAGGCTATATGATATCAGCAGAGGAAATACATGCTCCATCTTCTCACTACATAGGTGCTCTGATATTCTGCACAATGCTGACAATGTCTAATATAATACGGTCAGGTCGATACCATATGCTTTCCTCACAGAGATGCTATGATAGGTAGGCTGCACATTGCTGAATGCATGTCATATGAGATGAGGTAGGGCCGTCAGTACCTCACAGTACGGATGCTCCGATAGCTGCACTTTGCATAGAGTATATATTAACTCACCAGCAAATCTCTGTGCTTTTCTCCATTCTGAAAGCATGAGACAAAAATACAGTCAGTAAATGAAACAAAATTAACACACAGAATGTGTAAAATAATCACTAGTAGGTCAACTTACCCAGTTCTGCAACAAAGGTTTCTGATATAAAATAAAAGAAATATGTTAGCACATATATTATGTAATATGATGCAATCCTAATCTCTGTTTTTCCTTTTGCTGTAATCATAAAATATTTTTTCTAGTTACATCCCCACATTCATTGTTCTTTGATACCCTTTTTTCGATAGTTGTGCCTTTGAAGACATCATAAAGTAGACACTGTAATTGTAGGCTCATAAAAGTAGATTAAATATATCCTTTTATACTGGTACATATAGAGGGGTTAGATGAGCTATCATATGGCGTCTGGATACCCTTTCAAGTGCCTGGACACCCTTGCGGGTGATTTTTGGGCTCTACAAATCAACATAAAGTAACATAACATAAACTAACAAGTTTTCTATGGATACTAGATATTCCTTACAAGATGCATACATTTCCACAAAAGGGAAATATTAGCATAGGGTTTCAATATTGTCTCATACAATGGAGGGCTTTTTAAAGAGTCAGATATACCTTACCTGAAAAGAGGATTTTATACAGGCTGCATATATAGCTTCCTGGAGGCCCAGAGCATGTCTGCAGTGCCTCTTCAGTTGTTTATTAAGGTGCACAACTATGTCCCTGGCTAGATGGAAAAGCCTACTTCTGACTCAGAGTTAAGGAAGGTCGAGCAATCGTACAAAGACATGGTTTGGTATGTGAAGCCAATCTGTCAGGTTCTCCCTACATGAGGGGCGCCTAGTTAAATGCCTAGAATAGAGAACCGCTAGTGGATCTCTACAAGGGAAAATCAATGCTGCTTCATTGTGACCTTTTGTGTATAACCTAGACTAGTTCTAAAGAGAAGTCGAATGAGCATGTAACTAATCATTGTGCCATGTCTTAGAATGAATCTATGGATTTCACTCTTGTGTGTAAACTGCCTGGAAGCAAGACTCTAGTCCTTTTTTAGGGTTTCCCCTGCACTATGGTTCAAAAGCATGGATGCCCAACAGTGACACAAGAACACAGGATGAGATAAATACCGACAATGTAAATATGTCCTATTTACATCAATCGTATTAAATTAATTTCACATGGTTCTTATGAGCATAAAACATTGATGCAGCCCTCTGAGACCAGTGTTGGGCACGATGTTCTCGGGAAGAGGTGTTCAGCATAGGTTCAGAAGGGCCATATCCATGGCAGGTGATATGTAAATAAATTCCACTGAGATTCATCGTATGTAAATGTTTTTATGTGGTTATTCTGAAAATTTGCACTTACTGCACCTACATTGGACCCCAATGTTCTAGGATATATTAGCATATGGACTGATGATGACTAAATAGAGTTTAGTTGGTTGACTCAGTTTATACAAAGTTCAGCTCAAGAAGTACTTTTTAATCTACCCAACAGCTATAAGCTGTGACTTTAGAGACCCCACCTTCCATAAAAGGTCAAGTGATGCCAACCAACCAGAGTGTGGGCCAAGAGACTGCTCCAACTATGGTACCCATCAAGGGATGCAAGCATGAGGTCTTCAGATCTAGACATCCATCTGATGATTGCTTAGAAAAGGAACAGCCTATTGGATCAGCCAGTGATCAATCGGTACATGAGGGTTTGTCAGACTGTGGAGATATGGAGTTTATCGCTCTGTTGATAAGGTGACATTCGTATGCGAGTCGCACAAGTTACTAACTTGTGTAACGATATATCTGTAAGAGACAGTAGTTAGTGACAGATTCCTTACCTTAGAATATCCCCAGGCGTCAGGCTGGATCCGGAAAGTTTTTTGCGTAGCAGTACCCTTGCGCGTCGGTAGGCGGCGTCGTGCGGCTCCGCGTCCGTCGTCGGCGTCGTGATCGCCGGGATGACGTCGCGGACAGTACTTAGGCGCCGCCCCTGCGCGCTGACGTCAGTTCTGTACACGACTTTCCGCGCCAGGAACGCAGAGCCATGCAAGAAGCTGACATAGGTGTCTGAAAAATACTAGGGCCCTGAAAGGGATGTCCTTAACCCTAGAAATCAGTTCGCAGAACGGGGAGGATGGTTAGGGCGGTAGTGAATCTGTCACTAACTACTGTCTCTTACAGATATATCGTTACACAGGTTAGTAACTTGTGCATCTGAAAGAGACACGTTAGTGACAGATTCCTTACCTTAGAATAGATACCCCAGCAATACCAACCCCGGTGGTGGGTCTGCGAACAAAGATCAGACAAGGAAGTCCTGGAGGACAGAACGGCCAAAGAAGCCGTCCCTCCGGACCTGACTGTCAAGGCAGTAATGCTTTGTAAACGTGTGCAGCGAGGCCCACGTAGCTGCCTGATAAATAACCGGCAGCGGAACACCGCGGCCCAAAGCCGTGGTAGCAGCCGTTGCCCTGGTGGAATGGGCCCGCAGCCCAACAGGAGGCTCCTTTTAGCCAAAGAATAGCAGGTCTTGATGCACAAGGTAACCCAGCGGGAGATGGTTCTCTTGTGCACCGCCTGACCTGTTTTGGCGCCCACGTAGCCAACAAAGAGCTGGTCATCCACCCGGAAGTGTTTTGTGCGGTCAATATAGAAGGAGAGCGCACGTTTTGGGTCCAGACGGTGGAGCCTCTCTTCCTCTCTGGAAGGATGCGGAGGCGGAAAGAAGGTGGGCAAAGTGATGGTCTGCCCAATATGGAAAGCAGTAACCACCTTTGGCAAGAAGGACGGGCGCGTCCGAAGAACAACCTTGTCTGGATGAACAGACAGAAAGGGAGGTTTGCAAGATAGAGCCTGGAGCTCACTCACCCGCCGAGCGGAGGTGATGGCCACCAGAAAGGCTGTCTTCAAAGTAAGAAGACGAAGAGGACAGTTATGTAGAGGCTCAAAGGGAGCGCACATTAAAAGGTAAGAACCAAGTTCAAGTCCCACTGAGGCATCACAAACGGAACAGGAGGGAAGAGGTGAGTAATGCCTTTTAAGAACCTGTTAACAACAGGGGACTTGAAAAGGGAGGGCTGATCAGGAAGCCTGAGGAAGGCCGAGATAGCACAAAGATAACCCTTGATGGTACCCAGGGCAGAACCCTGTTGGGCCAGAGAAAGAAGGAACAGAAGGACCTCAGAAAGAGGGGCAGAGAGGGATTCACAGCCTTTGCTGTGCACCATGCCACAAATTTGTTCCACCTGCAGGCGTATACCACCTTAGTGGAGGGACGCCTGGCTGCCAGAATCACATCACAAACTTCGGGAGGCAAGTCGAAAGGAATCAACTGCCGCCGCTCAATCTCCACGCAAGCAGGTGTAGACTGGACAGGTTCGGGTGGAGGACCGTCCCTGCTGCTGCGACAGAAGATCCCCCCGAAGAGGCAGACGGATCGGGGATCTACGCTCATATTGAGTAGCTCGGGATACCAAACTCTTCGAGCCCAGTCCGGAGCCACAAGAATGACTTGGGCCCGGTCGTGCCGAATCTTCTTCAACACTCTGGGTAGAAGTGGTATAGGCGGAAAGGCGTACAACAGACCGCAACTCCACTCGTGACGAAAAGCGTCTCCGAGCGAGTGCCGCCTTGGAAATTCCAACGCGCAGAACTGATGACATTGCGCGTTCTCTTCGGTGGCGAATAGATCTAACCAAGGCTCTCCCCATTGTAGAAAGAGTCCTTGCGCCACTTCCGAGTGAAGACGCCATTCGTGATCCATCATGCACCTGCGGCTGAGTTCGTCCGCCCTGGCGTTCAGGGAACCCGCCAGGTGTTGAACCATCAGGAACATGCCCTGATGTTCCAGCCATGTCCAGAGGCGCAGAGCCTCCTGACAAAGGGTCCAAGACCCCACCCCGCCCTGTTTGTTGCAGTACCACATGGTGGTGGTGTTGTCTGTGAACACCTGCACTACCTTCCCTTTGACAGAGGGAAGGAATGCCTTGAGTGCAAGTCGGATCGCCCGGAGCTCCAGAAGGTTGATATGGAGCCGGGACTCCGCCGGAGAACAGAGGCCTCTTATCTCCGCCTCTCCCATGTGACCGCCCCATCCCAGAAGGGACGCGTCCGTCACAACTGTGTGCTCTGGCTGGGGAAGGGAGAGGGATCTGCCCATGACCCATTGCCGGTTCGAGAGCCACCACTGCAACTGTCTTGCAGTCCCCTCCGAGATCTGGACGTGATCGGACAGGTTGCCCTGGTGCTGCGCCCACTGGAACTTCAGGTCCCACTGCAGAGCCCGCATATGCCATCTGGCATGATTGACCAGCAGGATGCAGGAGGCCATGAGGCCCAGCAGCCTCAGGGTCATCCGTACCGAAACCCAGGATAAAGGCTGAAAGATTGGAATCATAGCCTGAATATCCCGGACTCGCCGTTCGGGGGATAGGCCCGAAACTGCGTCGTGTCCAGAACCGCTCCGATGAAAAGGAGCTGTGGAGAAGGAATCAGATGCGACTTCGGCACATTGATGGAGAACCCCAGCGAGTGCAGGAGTTCGGCCGTAGTCTGGAGGTGGGAGACGACTGCCTGGGACGAGCCCGCCTTCAGCAGCCAGTCGTCGAGGTAGGGGAAGACTGAAACCCCTGCCCGGCGCAGATGAGCGGCGACCACCGCCATCACTTTCGTGAACACCCGAGGGGCACTGGTAAGGCCAAAGGGGAGCACGGTGAACTGAAAATGCTCGGGGCCTACCGTGAACCGAAGGTAACGCCGGTGGGCCGGCAGGACGGGGATGTGGAAATATGCGTCCTGCAAGTCCAACGCTACCAACCAGTCTCCAGGGTCGAGGGCAGTCAAGACCTGAGCTAGGGTGAGCATCTTGAACTTCTCCTTCCGGAGGAAGCGATTGACGTTCCGGAGGTCCAAGATAGGACGCATGTCCTCCTTGTCCTTTTTGGGCACCAGAAAGTAGTGGGAGTAGCAACCACGCCCTACTTCTGGGGTCGGAACACGCTCGATGGCCCTCTTGGTCAAGAGGGCCGCGACTTCCTTCTGTAGAAGCACCAAGTGATCCCCTGACATGCGGTGGAATTGAGGTGGCATGGCTGGGGGGTGGTCTCGAAGGGGAGGGAGTAGCCCCTTCGGACAATGTCCAAGACCCACCTGTCCGAGGTGATGGTACGCCAGTGGGGAAGGTGATGGCGGACCCTGCCCCTACTGGCGTGCTGTGCACCTGAAAGGAGGGACTAGGAGGGCTTGGAGGCCGCGGACGGGTTGGAGGTGGTGGCCTGACCCGCACGCTGGTTGCCCGATCCGCCACGGCGGAATCCACGTCCTCGGCCACGCGAAGACGCCTGCTGCGCGGGCCGGTGGCTGGGCTGCTGACGTGAAGGGGCGCCCCTACCGTGGCCACGATAGGGGCGAAAAGCAGAAGTCAGCGGAGGGCGTGTAGCAGAAAGGCCCAGGGACTTGGCAGTAGCCCGTGAGTCCTTAAAGCGCTCCAACGCATGGTCTGCTTTGGACCCAAAAAGACCGACTCCATCAAAGGGCATGTCCATGAGAGTATTCTGGACATCCCCTGAAAACCAGTGGTTCTCAGCCAGGCGTGGCGTCTGAGCGCCACCGTCGTTGCAATAGACCTGCCCAGCGAGTCGGCGGTGTCAAGGCCACAACGTATTGTGTATTTAGCCGCATCCCTTCCTTCCGCAATGGCGCGGGAAAGCAGTGTCTGGACCTCCTCAGGACACTGGGGCAAAACATCCGCCACCGAATCCCACAGGGAGTGGGTATATCGGCCCAAAAGACAAGCGGTGTTAACGGACCGCAAGCCAGCACTGGAGGAAGAAAAACCCTTCTTCCCAAACTGATCCAGGCGTTTGGATTCCCTATCCGGAGGAGCGGTAGGGAAGGCGGTTTGGGAAGCGGAGGCTTGGACAACCAAGCTCTCAGGAGTGGGGTGGACAGAGAGAAACAGGGGTCGCCCGGAGCTGGGCGATGGCGTCGTGACACGTTCCGATCCACAGGAGCCCCTGTGTTGGGCTTGGACCAGGCGCCCAAAAGAACGTCAGTGAGGGCGTTGTTAAACGGCAGCACAGTCTCCGCAGAGGAGGCTGCCGGCTGAAGCACCTCTGTCAAGATGTTAGGCTTGACCGTCAAAGTAGGGAGTTGGAGACGTAAGGCCCCAGCCGCCCTACGCAACACCGTACCAAAATTGGCTCCCACCTCCGTAGCCACGGGAGGAGACAGCATGCCAATGTCAGGGGAAGTATCCAGACCAGTGGCCTCCCCTAGACTCTCTGTCCAGTCCTCATCGTACTGACAGTTTCGTGTCAGAGGGTCATCAGACCCCTCCCAGTCCAACTGGTCCTCCTCTGGTTCAAAATAAGGAGGAGGAGGGACAGTTGGGACCCAAGGTCCCATTGGCGCCGGAGCCGGCGTCGAGCGACGTCGGTCCGGAGCCATGTCCGGAGCCGGAAGGAACTGGGGACGACGCCGCCCGGAGCCCAGGGCGGCGTCGAGAACGGCACCGGAGACATCGGCGCCGGCGGAGGTGTCGTTAGGTTGACCGGCGTCGATGGGGGTTGTGGAGCCGGGATCGAGGCCGGGGCCGGAGCCGGGATCGAGGCTGGAGGCACGGGCGACGCCGGGGCCGGAGCCGTCGGCGACGCCGGAGCAACCCCATCAGGGCCCGCGGGGCCCGAAGGCGCACCGGAGGGGCCTGAAGGCCCGAAGAGGCGGGCCATGGCCGACAGGAATTCCTGCACTTTGGCCGGATCCGCCCCCGAACCCGGGAAGGGCGGGTATGGCGGGGGCGACTCCACAGGCATGTCCGGGGCCGCGGGGGCGGGGACGGTGCCGGGAGGGGCCTCAGCCGAGTCGCGAGACCGGCGAGGCGAAGTCCTAGAGCGATGATGCTTTTTGGACTTTTTGTGTTTCGACTTACCGGACGAAGAAGACTTCGACGCCGACGACCGGTGTGGACTCCGCGATCGACCCCTGGACCTCTCACGCGACCGGGGCTTCCGCGGAGCCGAATGCCGGGCCTCCAGGAGCTTTCGAGACCGCTCTCGCAAAGCTTTCGGGTTAAGGGCCTGGCATTCGGGACAAGACTCCGTGTCGTGGCCTCGGCCGAGGCAGAAGAGACACTCCCAATGCGGGTCGGTGACGGACATCATCCGCGCACAGGCGCCGCAACGTTTGAAACCGGGCATCCCTACGACACCTTGAGAGATGAAAAAACAGTGAAAAAATTCACCAAAAGTATGGTCAAAACAATGACCAGGGCACTGCTCTTCCCGGATCTGCGCTTGCTGGCGCGGAAAAAGAAGAACTGACGTCAGCGCGCAGGGGCGGCGCCTAAGTACTGCCCGCGACGTCATCCCGGCGATCACGACGCCGACGACGGACGCGGAGCCGCACGACGCCGCCTACCGACGCGCAAGGGTACTGCTACGCAAAAAACTTTCCGGATCCAGCCTGACGCCTGGGGATATTCTAAGGTAAGGAATCTGTCACTAACGTGTCTCTTTCAGATATGTAGCCTAGCCCAAATCAATGGTCCATCTGCACACAGATGCAAATCATGCCTCTGAGAAATATAGAGTATTCTCCATCCTCACACACCTTACTCCTATATTGAAGATGAAATGGACTTGGCACTAAAACCTCAATGTTCCTTTAGAATACTTCTGAACAATTGCTGATGATTGCTGGAGGCTATGACCAGAAGTTGATGACAAACTTGCATTAGTGTGCCCACTCATGAAGAGAAGTTAGTGTGTCCTGATGTTCATGCACTTGTCCTCTATGATCCTATATCCAACTTCACATTATTAGTCAAAGTACTGAAGAAGGAGATCATCGCCAAGTAAGAAGGTTATTAATTCACAACTGCCCTGTCTATCTTGGGAGATGGTCATGAAGCAGAGTCGGCCTTAATCTGTGGGGTAGATTTGCTCCCCAGTCTATCAATATCTGCTGTATTTCATTGTTTTTATTTGAACCTATCAGCATCCTTTGACACCATCGATAATCAGGTGCTGTTCTGATAGCTGAGAAATCGAAAAGGCATCAAGGGAACTATATTTTCATGGGTCTCCAAACTTCATTAGGATTAGTACACAATCACTGTCTAGAGATCCTATGTATTGCATAGGGGACCACTCTGTTTCAGTCCCACAGAATTTGGTGTTTTTGACCATGAGATTCACAGTAATTGCTTGACTTCTGGGTTCTCTTAATTAAGAGTACCGTCTATCTTGGCATCCCCATGCTAATGATACTCATGGTCTTTCAAAGTCAGACCTGCCTTTGTCTGTCAAACAAATGTGCAAGAAGTCAATTGTAACATGGCAGAGCTGATGATCATAGATTCAATTAATTGTTAAAGATTAAAATGAGGAAAATCTGACACCAGTAAGGGTATCATTAAGATAGGCAGGTGGGCCATGAAGGTTGCTTTTGTAAACAAGAGAGACATCATTACTGATTCTTATGTGCTTTTGCACACAAAAAAACTACAATTTTACCTCTGGCCCTTAACAGTGTCCTCTTCAGGTTGGGATAGTGCTGGTAGAAGCTCATCAGATTATTTTCCTGTTCAGGAGAATCTTCTTCTGGCATCGGATTTCTGACATTTTCACACCTGGAGAAGAATCAGTGAAATTTAGGCACCCATTCTAAGTAATGTGAGTACAATGCATCAGTAATCCCGAACCTGAAATTACTAATACATGGGTTACAGTAATTCCGAGATGCAGGAGTAGTGCAGTATTTCAAATAGTACTATTAGGAATGTGGAATAATTGTAGAAATTAGTGTTTGCAATCTGCATTCTGTAAGTTTTCCAGGTATTCTGATCAATTTTTCCTTCACATATCTCTGCATAAGGAAGTAATCTCTAGCTATAGTATTTCCAGAAAACTATTCAAGTTGGAGTGGGATGTTTCTTTGGGCGGTGCGTGCTGCAGCGTCAAGTTCTAAGAGAGGAACTGGCAATGTCATCAGAAAATTGGTTGGGGACAGGACTGACTGTAATATAAATGGATAGCTTTTGACTTCCAATAGGGACAATGGCCTCTACTGTGAGAGGAAGGAGATACCATTGAGGTAAGAATGGAAAAAGACATCTGCTGCTGGAGAAATGCAAACATCAAGGTGAGGAGTTTCCTGTCAGAGAAAATAGAGACATCTGGGGAAAAATGATTGCACAGAAGCCTCTACTTGCAGAGACACTATAGAACTCCAGGAGTTACAGGTGGACAGGGTGGGTATTTGGTTACTAAAATGACAGATCACCGTGGTTAAATATTTGACAGGAAGGGATTTCTGTTTTATGCCTGAAAATCTTTGCAATGGAGATGACTAAATTGTGAGTATTCAGAATGGGAGTTGCAGAGCAATGCATGAGAAATGAGAAATCTCATCTGAAATATGAGTGAGTGGTTTGGTAAATAAGGAAAGGATTGACTAAGGAAATGAATGGAAAATAATTCATTGGGCAAACATGTTGGTAGAGGTTCAGCAAACCCTTTAGGAGTTGAAGTCATAAAATCAAATAGGTAAAAAAGTAGAAGACATCAGATTTTGGAAAGTCCAATTAAATTTTTATATGGTCTCTGTTAAAAATAACCATGTTTTGTATAGCATTGCCCCAGATTTTTACCTTCTGTAGCTGAACCCAGTATTGTTGGCCACAGGACTTAGTGCACTTTACTCTTGCTAACCAGTAGTAAAAGTTCTTGTGTTCTTCCTTTTAAACATTATTAAATTAGTATATACCTAATTGGCCCATTTAATTGTAAGTCCCTAGTATACAGTAAAACATGTAGCCAGGACCTGTAATTTAAATGCCAGTATTCGGCTATAGCATTCACTGTGCCACCCTTTAAAGTAGTGCTGTCAACATGTGTACAGGTCTGCCATTGCAGCCTAGGTAGGCAGATTTTGACAGCAATTTCGACCTAGCAAATAAATATTTTGCCAGGCCTAATCCTTTCTTTTTAATACTTATGAGCCACCCCCAAGGTAGGCTCCATAGGATGGGGTGCTTGGTATTTAAGAAGTAAGACATGTAAATTTAAGGTTTTACGTGTCTAGGCAGTGAAAAACCTCCAAAGTTGTTTTCACTGTTGCAAGTCTCTCTCTCCCATAGGGAAAAACTGGGTTTCATTATTACAACTTATAATGCTAGAATACGGTGTGGGAGCATCTAGAACAAGGTTCAAATACTTATTTTAATGGTCATTCAAAATCCAACGTAGGGGGCGATATCGATCTCGCTAGGAAAGCCCTCTGTACGACTCAGATCCGGCGGACTTTCCTAGCAAATCGCGCAGTGAGAGTCCGACCGAACGAGTATGATGCATCCATATGCTGACAGACTCGGTTCGGTCGGACTCCAATTGAACTCTATGGGAGCCTGTATACCGAACGTGTACACAGGCTCCCATAGCAAAAACGGGGGGGTGGGGTGGGGAAAAGTGTACACCCTGTGGCGGGCACCCCATGGTACCCGCCACACTGTGCAAGCTTGGATCGGGGGGACCTATGGGCACTCCCCCGCGAGCGATTCGGAGGGCCCCAGGTTAAGGGGGGCCTGCTATGGCCCCCCGAAGTCCGATTCCCACAGCCGTTTTATCTCGCTGAGACCGAGTCGATACGGCTGTCCGAATAGTGCATCATACTTGCTCGTTCAGAAGCCGGGTCCATTGCACGGCACGATTCGGCTGCGAACGAGTCGGACTGACAGGATCGGGTTCGGAAACGATTCGGTCGACGCGGACGAGATCTTTGCATCGTACTTGGTTGTTCGGAACGGGGGATGACTCGGTCGGAAACATAGGCTCCGAATCGGATTTGCTCATTCCGAAACCCGTCTGGAGGCCTTCCTAGCAAGATCAGAATTGGCCCCTTAGTGGTGAAGTTGGATCTTATTTTACTATTTTAAAAATTACACTTTTAAAAAGTTGTCATTTTGCTGCCTAAGCCAAATGTGCCTCTCTGCCAATTTCCAGGGTCATCTGACTGGTGAACGGCTCCCCTGTGGTGAGATGTAGATTGCTCTCAGACAATGGACAAAAGGCTTGTGTGTGGAGAGGTGTTTACTTTCTTTGAGGAGGATGGCCTGGGATTATACCCAGCCCTTTTCTGAGCTTCAAAGGGTGCCTACCCTTCACTGGCAGATGTAGCTCACACCTAGGCCTGCCTCCGTTTGTCGTCCCAGTCAGCTTGCCTCCAAACCCAGTGGGAGGGGGGAGCTGCCCAGAATTGGTTTGGAGTGACCACAAAGGAGGGTTTGCCCATGTTCGTAGCCACACCTGGGGAAGAAGGGTTCTACCATATCATTTACATTCATTTCTTTACTTTATTTCGACCACAGGGTCATAAAAGTATACACAGCACAGTAAAGAAGACATATATAGAGTGCACATATAAAGTACATGATTAAATATAATGCAATTAAAAGGGAATAAAATTACAAAAATAAAGGCGGCAATCAATGTAATTGAGGGAGCGAGGAAATCAAAACAAAGCATCAAGTAAATCAGTTTTAGAATCATAAATGATGTCCAGACTAAAGTGCATTGAGATTGATCCAGTGCTGGGCAGTGGTCATCACTTCAAGCATTTGAACCTTTTCAGCCATACCGTGTGCCAGAATCTAGATAGACCAAAGACCACGAGTCTACTAGTGTCCGTGCTTAACAGTCTGAGCACCTCCAGATAGTGACCGGGGCCAATGATTTTACAGAGCGGGATGATCCACTTGGCCCTCAGTGATTTATAGAATGGGCAGAAAAATAGGAGGTGGGTGATGGACTCAGGACTCGCATTGCAAGCGGGGCAAAGAAAGCTATTTTCAAAGCCTGACCTCCAGTTTTTGCAAAAAGTTTTAAGCGGAAGCGTTTTATAGCGAAACTGGAAAAACAGCTTCCGGGCCAAGGGAGGAACAATTTCATCAACTGTGTCTTCAAAACAGGGTACACACTTGAAGTCTAGGAAATTGATAGTCAGACTGCCCTGAGCGTCAAGTGCAATTTGTAAGGATGTGGCTTCCCAGTACTGTTCCTTCAGTGCTGTTCTTGAGACAGTGATCATGCTTCCTGGGTCAGACCAGAACCTCAACATCCCTAGCTTCTCTAGAATTGCCCTCAGAGCTCTAAACCATGGAACTGATTTGATAGTAGATGATTTCATGAGCTCGCAAAGAAGCTCCCGGTATGGGGACAATTCCTCCACGGTCCACAATCTATACCAAAACATCAAGACTTTGTAATGGATTTTATGGACCAACTGTCTGTGTGCCAAATCAAAACAAAGTGGAACTAACGGGGTACTTGCTGGGAGATTAGTCAGAGATCTAAGGAATCGATTTTCGACCAATGACAACGGTGCTATTTTACCAGAGCCCCAGAGTTCTGCTCCATATAGTGCACCCCCTAAAATTTTCATGTTGTAAATTTCCAATGCTGGCGCCAACTGCCTAGTAAAGGTATTTCTGTGCATGTTCGCCAGGTTTGCAGTTTGGAAAATAAGTTGCAGCTTTACCTTGTCAATATGTTGGTCCCACCTCAAAGTTGGAGTTAAGCGAATGCCCAAATAATCAAAGAATTCCACATGCTCTAACTTGTTGCTGCCTTCAAGGACCTGTCTTTTGTTTCGATTGGCCCTGCCCTTCCTAAAAATCATGTATTTTGTTTTGGTTTCATTTAGCACCAGACCTCGTTCCTCACAAAACAAAATAAAATCATTTAAAAGCTGCTGGAGACCTTGGGGAGATTTTGCAATCAGGAGTGTGTCATCAGCGAAGAGGAGGGCCGGAACTCTTCGACTACCCACCTTCGGTGCGTCGCACCCATCCCTGTCCAGCCATTTTATTACATCGTTTATAAAAAGAATAAAAAGTGTGGGGGCAAGGACACATCCCTGTCTCACACCACAATCCACAGGGAAAGTGTTCGTGACTTGGTTGTTCCCCCCCCACCTAACCTGTGCTGTGTTAGATGCATGCAGTCTGATTAAAATATCTAAAAGGTTGTGTGGCATACCTAAATCTTTGAGGACCCTCCATAGTTTAGCCCGGGGAACTAGGTCAAAGGCGGACCGCAAGTCTACGAAGGCCACATAGAGTTCCCCCCCTTTAATGTGCACTTCTTTCCAATGTAGGCATGACAAGCGGAACGTTTGATCAAGGGTACCAATTTTAACACGAAAACCTGCCTGGAGATCGCTTAGGATTTCAGCCTCTACAATCCAATCCTGGAGTCGGGATAATATCCGTTTACAAAAAATCTTTTGCAAAGAATCGATGAGGCTTATTGGCCTAAAGCTAGAAGGCTTAGTTCTGTCCCCTTTTTTGTATATTGGAACGATCTCAGCATTTTTCCAGGAGGTGGGTATGGGGCTACCCCTTAAAATGGAGTTTGTTAGGACATTAATATACCTGCCCCATAAGACCACATCCTCCTTATAGAGATCATTGGGGATACGATCGGGCCCAGGCGCACGTGCTAAAATGCAAGAGGCAATTGCTGCTAGTGTCCTCAAGCGAGATGTGAAGGGCATTTGCGTCCAGGGCCTCAGGGGCCAAGCTTACGTCTTGTCCCACAAGTATCTCATCTCTTGATGCATATAGGGTACCAAAGTGGGTTTCCCAGGCTTCCGGTTGGACCGTAAGTTCCAACTGGCACTTATTGTCCTTTAGCCAGTATGCAGCCACACTCCAAAACTTTTTCGAATCCCTTGCTAACAGAGCACTCCTTAGCGATGACCAGACGCTAGCCGCCTCCCATTCCTTTTTGGCTTTTTCAATGGTTCATTTGTACTTAGTACGGCAAAGCATTATATCAGGGCGAGATTTAAGCTTGACTGCCTTTAGAAGTTCCTGTTTTGACAGCCTGCATTCTTTTGTATACCAAGCTCCCTGCTTATTTTGTATGTTGGTTTTCACTGTCTGCGGCTTCCCCTGGCTGCCCAGTAAATCCCTGATTTCTCTATAGAGGAGGTCATGGCTCGTGCCTATCTCATCGTCAACCTGCTCCATGGTTGAACTAGCGGCTTTTTCAAGGAGTGCGGAGACCTTCCCCTTAACTGAACCCAGAGCCTCCGGGTGAGTCTCAACCCAGCTCCACTTGATTCTCCTCTGATTGTTGGCAACTGAGAGGAGACCAATATCCGGGCAACCCCGATCTACAGTGCACCCAGGTGCTTGGTTTGCGAGGGTCAGAGCTAGAGCATTGTGGTCGCTATCAACCCTTTTGACCACAGCCATGTCCAAGACAAGATGCCAGTGGTTAAGGGAAACAAGGCAATAATCAATTCTGCTTTCCTGGGCGAACCTGTTAAAGGTGGGGCCCCCTTTTGAATCTGAGGGCGTCCTGCCATTTGTTGCTCTAAGATCATGCTGCAGAGTAAGTGCCAGCAACTGCGCTCCTCTTGCACTCCACCTAACCAAAGGCAAATCAAGCTGGGGAACCTGCCATTCGCAGTCCCATTCATTGGTTAGGTCGTCGGGGACTGAAGCCAGAGGCTCAAATGTGCAATTAAAATCCCCACAGACCAATAGCTGGGAGTTGTGAGAATACTGGTTCTACCATATCAGATTTAGGCAGAGAAAGGCAATGTTGGATAGCTTACAGTAAAACGCACAGGAAGTACTGCAAAAGGAACACCCCCGGGAACTTTTACCCCATGGGTTATACCCCGTTGGACAGGAGCTTTCCCAAAGCACAGATGGACACTAAGCATAAAAGTGGCATCCCCACTACCTCTTTCAGAACACTCTTGGACCTGTGAAGAATTAGAAAAAGGGCACCGTGCTGGCTGAAGAACCTGAAGGAAGAATTGGACCTGCTTGCCTTGAATCCAGGCCCCCAAAAGGGACTTGAAGGGTCAATTTGCTCACCTACTGTTTGAGCTACTGGGACACAAGAAGCCACTTGGACCTGCTCTGGATCCTGCTGCTGACCTCTGCTAGAGTGAGTCTTGAACCCCAAGAGCTTTCCCTAAGGACCTGAACCCTTGGCTGGGGTGAAAGTGAGCTCCTCCTATGGATTCCTGAAACATGGGACTTAGAAAGTTTTTGCCAACTTTTTGCTTTGAGAACCTGTTGTATTCCTCTTAGGGTGTCCATAAACGGGCTTTCCTGTATCATGTCCTTATATAGGCACAATTCGCCCTGCCCTTATATAGGCATAAAATCCCAGCCCTTATTTAGGCATTAAACCGTGCACTCCAAATACAGGCATGGTCTCTGACATCCGTCCACCCTAACGTCACAACGAGTTCATGAAGAACAGACCCTTAGGCTGCAGGAGTTTCCCTAGCCCAGGACTATTGATTTCTTCAAGGCCTCATATATTATGCATGAACCATTATTCCTTAGGGGTTCATTCATGACGTCTTTCGCTGTCCAATTCACGTCAATGCTAACATTGTGAGGTACTTCTAAGGTATAAATATACCTTCCCTAGCCCCTGTAAATCAGAGGAGACCTCGACTTCAGAGGAGCCCGTTTCCTGGCCTGACGCACTGAGAAGACGCTGTCATCCCTGCACGCAGAGAGTCCAGCTTCCAGTGATCTGACTTCCCTTGCGGGGTGTTGGAGTTCGAGTCTGGCAAAGAGATTCCTACCTCTCTCATTCTTCAGGTATGGAGCTGACAAGAACCTAGAGGGACTCTTGGCATACTAGGCATACTAGGCATACTAGGCTTAACATACTCTTAGTATACCATAGTAAGGAATACTTCACCTACTTCATACCTCTCCCTACACCTAGGTTAGGTTAGGTACATTGGGGTAGAACTAGATTAGAAACGCATCGTATGAGTACTCGCATTTTTAGTCTGTGTTATTTATGTAACAGCATATGTACTAAAAGATAATGCTAACGCAGTATTATTTATTTCTACTGCTCACACTGTACATTATTTATCTCGCATACTGTCTTGTGATCGTAACAGCACATTTTACTTACACCAGAAACAAGACTGTTCAATAAACCTTTTATTGAAACGCCCGTCTGTTCTTTCTGTGTAACTTTGAGGAAAACTAAGCATGCACGATTGAGCTGAGTGAAATAGTTATCTATTGTTTCCACGACTCTGGGACACGTTCTGATTCTAAAGGGAAACACAGTGGTCATGTTTTGCGGCTGCCAGAAACTACTCCCTTCTTGTTGTCAAGGAGTTTCTAGTGGCCTCTGAGCTAGCTGGCACAAGTAATTAAGTTTAATATACTCGATAGGGACATACTGACCTTAGTCCTATGTCAAACCTATAGGATATATTATTCCAATGCGCAGAGCCTATTAGGGAAATAGGAGCTACACTACATGGCGCCCAACGGTTTGGTAAGGCGGTAATTCAACGTTAGATACTGAGTAACTCAGCCGTGCTTTTTCTCTCAGAGACCCCTACCCATATACTCCAAAAGACGTCTGGAGTGGGCAGGGTTAAGTATCCACCAAGGCTACATAGGGAAACACCCTATATATTAGCTGTTTGGTTTGCTCAACGTTGAAGGATACAGTGTTCCAAAATATTGTGCACCTAATCTTTGTTTCCTTGAAACTTGTTCTACATTTTTCAAAAAACAAAATGACTGAAAGCCGGAAACGGTGAAGCTGCGGCTGATCCAGCCCAAGCAGCAGTTTTTAACATTACAGGTTTAAATGAAACCGAGGAGGGTGTTATAGACATCGCTCCAAACTTAAGAAGAGCCATTACTCTAAAACTTATAAAACATGGCCTACCACCAAGAGGCGGTAGAGCAGTTTTCGTGATAGAGGCACATGAATCCTTTCAGACAGAGGTATTCTATTCATGGGTAATATTTCCTGAATCCAATTCAGTAACACACATGTTTCACTTCTACAAAGAAGATGATCCACCAGAGGAATACATTCCTTTCGAGGATATAGAAATTCCATTAACATACCAGGAGCATCAGCTCTGGTTTAAAGGCGCCCTAAAACATCACAAAAACATTACTAGGCTCGGTCCACTAGGTAGACCAGGAGCAACATGGCCGATTCTAGCCGGCTACACACCTCATCCTGACATTGAAGAGATGTCAGACGAGGATTTACTTACTCAACTCACAGAGTTAATAAAAATCTACAGACAATTGGTTCAATATGTCATGCGGACTTTCACAGTCCAGCAACCATTAACAATTCCAAATCAAACCCCTCACCAGGGGAATACACTAAAAATTACACCACAGACTCTATACGCAGTCATGGGTAAAATGCCCACAAGACGTGAGCAAATTCCATTTTGGATAGCTCAAAAAATTACTCAAATCGAAGCAGTATTTCCAAATACTAGCCCGTATGAGAAACACAGAATACTGACAATAAGTTTACCAATGGGGATCACACCACAACTGGAAGACTGCACCACTTGGGGCTCAGTCTTTGCTGCCATCTATACTAAAACACATGGCATTCCGTCAATTGCGGTAATACCTGATGTCCTAAAACAAATTCAAAACGAATACGGGGCAGAGCCTGCTCTAAATTTAGGTATGAAATTACTGAAAAATTTCGACCAGGTCTCAACAATAATATTATCTAATATTAAAGGGGAGGCAGCAGCAGTGGCGATCCGCCAAAAATTAAGGGAATTTGATGTTACAGAACATCAAACTGAGCTACCCAGAATAATTGAACAATCTTATGCAGAATTAGGCAGAGATAGTTTGGGTGGAAGACCAGTGAAGCCGAAGCTATCTGAAAGTCCTGAGAAGGACTCAATTAAACAAACTCCTACATCTTCTAAAAAGAAGTGGGAGTCTACTAAACAAAAATCAAATGGGAAACGATCTCAATCCCGAGGTAGGTCTCCTCAAATGGAGCCCTCTGAAAGGTGGTATAACCTCAGGAATAGGGATAATTTGAGAAAACCTGACAGGTATCAAGATACTGATACACGTTCCTCTCGTCCCTTTCAGATCTCATCACAGACTTCGGAAAGAAGAGGACGGTCAGAACATAAAGAAGAACGCGTGAAATCGAAAGACGACAAACACGCTCCAAAAAACAAAACAAAACCTCAATTCTCCAAAAAGAAAGTAGCAGGTCTGAAGATCAGACATGCCGAGAATACTGAGAACACAACTCAAGAACGGAGAATGGGCTCAGACAATGCTGGACAGTGCAGCAGAAGTCACAATAGCTCGCCAGAACCTGAAGGAACTTCTGGAGATAGTAGACTTGAATGAGTACATCACAGTTGAGACTGTAGACACCAGGGTTAGTACTCCACAAAAGTTATATGAAATAACACTCCGGATGGAGGGAGACAAACCTAGACAGGTGAAAGCACTTTTTTGGGAAAGACTATCGAGGGGCTATGACATACTTCTAGCAGAAAAGGACTGGCCACCACAATTTGTCAGGGAGTGCCCACACGGCGAGGACATTATTATGCCTGCCTTCTCCAACCATATTCTAATTCACCTAAAATATACATATGCCAGGAAATGGGCAGTGGCCCAGGCCCCAGCATTATATAAAAATCATGTAGGATGGGATGAGGACTCACCTCACCATAAAATACATCTGAAACATGAACCTACTGCACAAAGGCAGTACCCTATAAAGCAAGAAGCTAAAAAACAGGTCAGGGAGATCTTAGATCAACTTGAATATCAAGGGGTGATTGAAACATGCACCTCCTCAATGAACAATCCTTTGTTTCCTGTCTCCAAACCAGACAATACATATCGTCTAGTTTTGGATTACAGACACCTAAACACTTGTTCTAAAACTTTTGCAGTGCAAAATGCACATAGCACAGCATTAATGAATAACATTGTGCGTAAAAATATAAAACAACATTAGACATCTCAAATGGTTTCTTTTGTCAAAACATAGCACCTGAAAGCAGGTACTTAACAGCATTCTCCATAATGGGGACCCAGCGTCACTTTTGTCGACTCCCACAAGGGTTCAAGAACAGCCCAGGTTTATTCTCAGCGAGGGTAAAGGAGTTACTACAAATTTATGACAATGAGGCATTGTCCTATGTCGATGGCATATATCTGACAGACGATGACCTGGACAAACACTTGAACAGGGTGAGCACCATTATACTGGGTTTCGCCTCTGAGGGCTATAAGTTCAACTTTAAAAAGTCCAGACTTGCCCATCTCAATGTCCTATTTCTAGGATATGAGCTTTCAAGTGAAGGCAAGAGCTTGGCAGCTAACTTTTTAGAAAAGTGTGCGCTGCTTCAACCTCCAAAAACGCAAAAAAACTTACAATCCATCCTGGGTTTCCTAAATTTTGGAAGAACTTACATACTAAATTATGCAGAAAGGGTTAAACCTCTCTACGCATTAATCAAACCTGATTTTTCGATCAGAAACTGGACACAGGAACACACAGAAATCTTGCGTTCACTCCAGGCTAACATGTTAACAACAAATCACTTACAAACACGCGTAAGTCAACGCAATTTGGTGATCCGAATAATTTCGGGACAATGTGGATTCACCTACTTAACCTTCAATGAGGGTGACAAAATCCCAATTGCATACAAATCCCATTTGTACCCACAAGCGGAAATGCGCTTCAGTTCAACTGAAAAAAATCTGACAGCAGTTCCAACCGCTGTAGCAAAAGAAAGAGCCTTAGCCCAAGGGAAACGCATTATTGTCATAACCCCAGTACCGGCTTTAGAAGCGGTCACAAAAGCGAGCATTCCAAATGCTAAAGCATTACATCCAAGATGGATACAATGGGTTAATTCTCTTGCTGCAACAGATGTTGAATATGTTTTTGATCCAGATTTAAAAACACAAGCATTCCTGCAATATGAACAAGAATGTCCTCTGCCTACTGAAATTCTGCCTCTCGATCAGTACGAATTCATAATTTACACTGACGGATCCGCACAACCCGCAATAGGGAGTAAGCAAGCTTACAGTGCAGCGTGTGCTATCGTTAAAGGTCGCATGCGAGATGGCATCTTCAGACCTATGGTCACTAAAACACAATCTCTAGGGGATTGTACAGCTCAGCGAGCTGAACTACAAGCATTCAAACTGGCACTTGAAAGTACAGATCGAGAATTCCCCACACTAATAGTGTGCGATTCCTTTTACTGTGTTCAGTCGTATAATGAATATATACAAAACTGGCTTGAAAATGGTTTCAAAGATGTGAAAGGTGGCACAATAAAGCACAAATTGCTTTGGGAACAAGTAGTTCAGTTGAAAAACGAACTACCAAAGGCTCACGTGATTCACACACTGAGTCATCAACGTGATGGCGTTCACGTTGCATGGAATTCATTGGCTGATGAAGCCGCAAAGGGGGCTGTTCAGACGGCTTCCGTAGCTGCGATCACTCGTTCAAAAACAAAAATAGACGGTGAGATAATGTTGGCTGTCAATGCTTCAAGCAAAGGCAGCAGTGCAGCGTTACCAAAAAAGTTTCCACTCAAGTACTCTTATGTAATTGATGCGAACAACGTTCCTTTTGCTCGAATCCCTGGAGTGGGGGATAGGGTAATTCCAAACATGGAACGTAGAGCAGCCTTGATTTATGAAACACATTTGGGGGAGGGTCTGTCACATCAAGGGATATCTAAAACAATTTTGACGTTAAAAGAGATGTACTGGTGACCTGGGATGAATACAGAAATTCACATATTCATCAACAACTGCTTAGACTGTAAATTACAGCGAGAGAGCCACCAGACACCATGCTGCGAATGCGGCAACCCAGTACAGACACCATTGCTAGACAGCATTAGACTATCTACGCGCCTGCGTCCTACTGGACAAAGGCATTCCCACAAATACAGAATCTAGGTTCCTATGGATATGGCCACAGCGCTCAGCTGACGCTCGAACTGTTATAAAAGATTTGCGAGTCTTTATCGGCACATACGCAATAGGCACGCTACATTCTGACCAGGGTCCTGCGTTTAGCTCTCGGGCTTACAAAGAGGCCATGGCCAGTCTGGGCGTTGCATTGCGGTACTCCTCTCCATTCCATCCTGAGGGAAATTCGGTTGTGGAAAGGAAAACCGGGACATAAAGCAGTCTATAACAGCTAGGGTATTAGGTTCGGGTGATGGGTGGGTCAAACACCTTAGTGGGGTCCAACGTGCATTGAACAATCTGCCAATAAGTTCTCTAGGGGGGGTCACTCCATATGAGGTCCTATTTGGGACAAGAATGTGGGTACCAGACCTTGAACACGTAGGCACAGTGGTGGAAAATAAACCCTTTGATATCAAAGATCGTTTGGCTGTTTTACAGGACTTAAACAAATTAAGAACGAAACAAAGCAACGTATTCCTACAGTCAACCACCACTGGGGATCAACCGGCTGTCCCAGCAAGGCCTGTCTGGATTCCAAAAGTTGGGGATCTAGTCAGAGAAAAGATTGCGGACAAGAAGGAATTTGGCCCTTCTTACAGACAACCAGTACCTGTCCTAGCAGTTCAAGGAACAAGAACAGTACTTCTGCCGCCCCTTGCTGGAAGAAAGGAGAAAAGATTTGTGTCCATCGACCTCATCAAACCACAGTATGTGGCCAATACTAAATAGTAGGCCTCGTGGACTCCGACCTAGTAGCAGACACACTCCTCTCGCTACTATCCAAGAGGTTCAGACTGAAAGACTGATAACAATCGAGAATTCAGCTGTAACAGATGGAGGACTAAGCAACAACGCTATGGAACTCATCCCTCTTGAACACCAACTAACAGTTCGTCCAAATACACCTGTCTACACCAATGTAGCAAGTGATGAACTGGTTCCAGTGATTTCTACAAATCCTGATGCAATTCCAACAATTGACAGAACTGCTTCTGGCTATTTCATTAACTTTGATACGTTCTCAGAAGATCCGAGTGAACCTGAAACGACGCCAGCATCATTGAAATTCAAGCAGCAAGTACAAGACTTTCTTTACTTTCTGAAAAAGACTTATTTGGTTTCTCCATGGATTGAACTCTGGATTACATCTGGACTTTTTGTTTTCCTGCTCTGGCTAGCTTTGGTAACAACTGTGAGCGTGCTTATAAGTGGCAGATACATCCATGTGAACACTGAAGGAAAAGGCGTAAACGTACTTTTGAAACCTCATAAATCTTCCCATCGTGAAGCAAGAGACTTGTCATCAGTGAACATCACAGCTGTTCCTATACAGGATGGTATAGTGTGGGACAAAACAGATTTTGAAATCTTCGGCCCGACGGAACAATTGAACATTCCACATTTGTTTAAAATTTCACTAAGTGATCTAATTACGTCCAGTACCTATTCGGATGATTGGGACTTTGAGACTGTAAATGACATTATGTTTGACCTAGAAAAATCTGCTGCATTTTCTAAAAATGAATATTTAGAGGGTTCATCAGACTATGAACAACTGTATTGTTATAACCACTATGGTCATCATTATTTGCATAAATCTGTATATCCAAGAAATGTGTTTATGTTTAACCAATGGGAGCATTGTCCTACACCACCATACGGTAGTTCAAAAACATTTGCTAACAAGTTTCCATATTTTTCAGGTTACAACACATCTGATCCAGAAATGTTTTACTATAAAAATGTAGACAAGACAGGACTGAAAATGATGTTAACAAATACTAAACAGATTTATTCTGCATTATTTAATGCCCAACTGTCTAGACAGGGTTTCGACTTTTGGAAAGACACAATAGACACAAAAACTGTCTGGGGTACTAAAGATTGGCAAGTGCAAGGGATGGAAGCTTTATTTAGAGCCTGCATCATCCCTGAACAAATAATGTTTTTGAATGAAACTGTCCAACAAACATCTTGTCTTGGACTAGCCAAGATTAAGGAGATGAACAAACCTTCTGTACCAACACCTGCCAGTGATAATGATACAAAGGCAGTGGTGACAGTTGACAATATACTACAACTCAACAGATCTAATCCTGATTGGAAAAAATGGTTGATCTGGCCCATAGACACGAATAACTGTCAGGAAAGATTCCTGAATAAAACTCAGGGCTTTACTATTAATAGGCCAGACCCAAGATACGTCCAAAGACAACATCCGGGGGTAGTAACAACATACAGTGTAGGAAAATTATGCCTCGATTGGCTGCATAAGTCTACACTACAGGATGTGAAACAACACTTAACCTTACTTAAAGAGGACGCAGACCTTAGGGAATTCTTGCTTGGACCAAGAAAACCGCGTCAAAAACGTTTCATATATGCCGGCATTTATGCTGCCTATAATGAAGCATGGAAAGTATCACAGATGGAGGTTGCAGAACGAATACATGAACTTGATCGTATTAATTTAGAGAAAACTCTCTCTGTGGTCGACAATGGGTTAACAACTTTGTCCTCCAGAATATATTCATTGGATGGCATTGTATCCTCTGCTATCGACATACTAGAACAAGATTTGGCGATGTTACAACAAGGCCAGTCTCAATTACGTTCTATTGTGTTGTTAAGCTGGACGCTGCAATCTTTGCGAGCGGACTATGTGCCTTGGCGTTTTATCAACACAACGGCTCTGTTTGCAGAATACAATCTAACTGATAAACAGATCGAATTGGCACAAAGAGGAGCAAAGTATACAGTGCTGAGCATTGAAAAACTGGAAAAGTTACCATTCACAGTGGCAGAAAAACCAGCTACAGAATGGCTTATTCATGGCAAAATAACATTACCTCTGAGTACTTTTCAGTTTCAGTATTGCCTCAGACAAATGCAAGCAGGCAAATATGAAAGATTGGGTAAGGAATACATTAAGACATCTTGGGATTTACCGTATGCATATAGATGTTGGAGTGGGGATCGTGAAGTGTTTTTGAGCGGTACACACTGTAAACGTGCACTGAGCGGTTCACTTATGTGTCAGGACATTTCCTTGCACGGGGCTTGTAAAGGTTCTGTGGCAAATTTGTCTTGCCATCAGCAGGGTACACCAGCTGCTGTGATTAATCCAACGTTTGGACAACTTTCTAATGGGAGTTACCTCATGTTGAATGATCAGAGTTGCTGTGGCATGCTGCCAGGCATCCCATATCTAGTAACGGTCAACTCGAGGGTCACTTGCTGTATGCAAGTATTGTTTCCCCAATAGACACAGTCAGGAGTCGCCTCTATGGCCTTCGCTGAACGTCTCTTTTATAAGATTTGATACTTTGAGCAGAATGAAAGCCATGCTTTTACAGCAAACAGTGCCTTTGACCTCGGCCAAAGAAACCTATGATCTACAAGTAGCAAGGACTTCAGCTGAGATACAGACTTTAATACGTACAAACTGCCCTATACATTTCGTAGAAATGATAGGACGTATCTTCAACATGTCTGATACAAGTGGAATTGTACATGTATTTAAGAGCATCTGCTCCTGTCTGTTAGCACCCTTCCAGGCAATACTCGGAATCATCCCGAACTTTGCACATTCGGTGTTTGGTGGCATACCATTAATTCTAGCACTTGTTGCCGGAATTCTATTTCTCTTCCTGCTATTGCGCTATGGCCAGCCTATTCGCAGATATCACTCCGAGCGAAATGGAGAAAGCTCTCCTTGAACGAAAGTGCCGTGAGCAAATAGTAAAGCTTTTGGGCATGACTCGTCTACGGGACCTTAATACAACTTGGTTCCTGTCATTCAGACCAATCTGGCAAGATTGCATCTTACCTGTTCTACAATGCCTGCTATGCGGTGAAGAATGCGGGTTGGACACCTGTCTAACATTTCCATCAGCAACGCCAACGGATGTCGATACTCTGCTGGTCCCGATAACGGCCCATGCTCTGTGTTGTCCCCAGAGGCTTCCTATCCTGATGTCAGCATTCATTGAGATCTCACAGACGCTTCCGGCTGCTGCTGAGGTACGAGAAAGATCTACAGGCACACAGGTAACAACGGACGCGAACATTGCTGCGGCAACTTATGCTGGAAGCGATGCTTCCCATCTCTGTGCAATTGATCTACTACACGAGGTGTTCCAAATGACAACGACTACAGTGGATGATGTTTTGTCTATAGAAATAGATGATCTCATGTTTACACCAGACCCGTAAACTGACTCTGATTCAGCATACAGTGTTCCAGAGATGCAGTGACAATTTGGCCTTCATTTTTCAAAACAACTTGGAACTCTGCCAAAATTGAACTTTTTGCCATTTTTTTTTCCGAACGAAAATGGCACTTCCGTCTGCTTAAAGTAGAACTAGCCTTATAATACAGACTTCAAGGTACTTCCACGGACACTTAGTCATCTTGTGTGTCTAAAACAGTTCATTAATTTTCATGACATGAAATGACTGATTTTTGAGAGACTTATCGATCATTTTCTGTCACATGTAAATATTACTGCTTATTTCATTCCAATTGCATTTATTTTCGAACTTTATGCCTGAAATGAAAAGCAATGCTTCGAATGTACAGTACCTTTTGCATTCTAATAAGTTTTTTAAATGCCTTTTTTAAATGGTTTTATGAAATATTTTAGAAATATGCGGTACTCCATTTTAATGTTTAGCATTTTAAATGTTTAGCATTTTAGTATTATCGTACACACGAAAGTGGAGTGGGTGTTGTATTCCTCTTAGGGTGTCCATAAACGGGCTTTCCAGTATCATGTCCTTATATAGGCACAATTTGCCCTGCCCTTATATAGGCATAAAATCCCAGCCCTTATTTAGGCATTAAACCGTGCACTCCAAATACAGGCATGGTCTCTGACATCCGTCCACCCTAACGTCACAACGAGTTCATGAAGAACAGACCCTTAGGCTGCGGGAGTTTCCCTAGCCCAGGACTATTGATTTCTTCAAGGCCTCATATATTATGCATGAACCATTATTCCTTAGGGGTTCATTCATGACGTCTTTCGCTGTCCAATTCACGTCAATGCTAACATTGTGAGGTACTTCTAAGGTATAAATATACCTTCCTTAGCCCCTGTAAATCAGAGGAGACCTCGACTTCAGAGGAGCCCGTTCCCGGCCTGACGCACTGAGAAGACGCTGTCATCCCTGCACGCAGAGAGTCCAGCTTCCAGTGATCTGACTTCCCTTGCGGGGTGTTGGAGTTCGAGTCTGGCAAAGAGATTCCTACCTCTCTCATTCTTCAGGTATGGAGCATACTTGGCATACTAGGCATACTACGCATACTAGGCTTAACATACTCTTAGTATACCATAGTAAGGAATACTTCACCTACTTCATACCTCTCCCTACAAATAGGTTAGGTTAGGTACATTGGGGTAGAACTAGATTAGAAACGCATCGTATGAGTACTCGCATTTTTAGTCTGTGCTATTTATGTAACAGCATATGTACTAAAGGATAATGCTAACGCAGTATTATTTATTTCTACTGCTCACACTGTACATTATTTATCTCGCATACTGTATTGTGATCGTAACAGCACATTTTACTTACACCAGAAACAAGACTGTTCAATAAACCTTTTATTGAAACGCCCGTCTGTTCTTTCTGTGTAACTTTGAGGAAAACTAAGCATGCACGATTGAGCTGAGTGAACTAGTTATCTATTGTTTCCACGACTCTGGGACACGTTCTGATTCTAAAGGGAAACACAGTGGTCATGTTTTGCGGCTGCCAGAAACTACTCCCTTCTTGTTGTCAAGGAGTTTCTGGTGGCCTCTGAACTAGCTGGCACAAGTAATTAAGTTTAATATACTCAATAGGGACATACTGACCTTAGTCCTATGTCAAACCTATAGGATATATTATTCCAATGCGCAGAGCCTATTAAGGAAATAGGAGCTACACTACAAACCGATGGGTGACTGGGACCAAACTACCAAGCCAATCTGGCGAAGGTGCATTGCCGCTGGGCCAAAGATTCAGGTTACTCCCTCTACGCCCTTCTCTGCAGCAGCAAATCTGATCCAGCGGGACTTCGCAGAGAAGGTGTTCGGGATCCTATAGTCTTGCCCAGCTGGAAGAACCGAAGCTCCAATAAAGTGACTAAGTCCAAAGATAGAAATCATCACTGGGCAAAGGAGTGAAAAGTATGTGGCCGGCGAGGGACCTTCTCTGGGCACAAAATTCTAATTCCTCCCGCTCAGAGTTTTCCCACCAAAAGTTAACAGTTTCACAGAGACATGGTCCAGCAGCTATCTGACTACTTGGAGCCCTCTTCGGCCACAGCCTGATGCCACGCCCTGCTGAGGATTTTCAACTTCCATCCCAGAGACTTAGAAGCCTATTTATGACCCAGTTTGTGTTGGGTTTGCATCAAGCCATGTGGCAGATGCGCGACACAAGCCTTAAGTGAGATTGATGAACCCATGCAAGGCCACTTTGCATGGCCCTTAGTGGCTCCATAAATCTGGAGTAACGCAACGCAAATCGATGCATTGTCTTACTCTGCCCTGGGAAGGCGTTCCATGGGTGTTGCATGTTCCCATGCAACTCCCATGGATTTTGATGCATTCCCAGATTAACCAGAATGCTGCAAAAAGATACGCCTTCCTAGGGGAGGCGTAAAGAGGAGAAATTTCTTCATTTCTCCTCGGTACTTCCATTCTGCAGCACACAGAGAAAGAGGAATATGCCTCTCAGGATTGTTTTTGTGCAGGAAGGTGCCCCTTCCTGCACAAAAAACAATTGTGCATGTAACGGTGCACCCATGCACCATAGTCGCCAGTGCAGGGAAAAGGCTGGAATGTGCCATAATGAATTAAATATGGTGCATTCCTGCCCGTTTCCTGAGACGAAGTGCAGCGCAGCAAGGTGATGTGCTGTGCAGAGCTGCACTGTGTGACAAGTTCATAAATCTACCCTTAAGCCCGAAGGTAAAACTTTCACCGGGATGAACCTGGTGGCTGTATCTGACCTGTGCTCTATTGCTGTTGACTTTAACTTTTTACTTTGTCCCAGTCAAGTGCAACCAGATAACCACAGTTGGCTTTAGCACTTTTTAGTGCTACTTTTGAACCTAAACTTTAAAAGTTCATAATCCCGGTTCTACTAATTGGATTTTTGATATTTCAGTGTCATTTTGTTTATTAAAATATACTCTTCTAAATTGGTTTGGGAATTTTCTTGCATTGTGTTTTCACTTTATTAGCGTTTAGGTACTGCATAAATACTTTATACATTGCCTCTAAGTTTAGCTTTTGTGCCATGCTACCAGAGGGTTAAGCACTGGTTTATTTAGTGACTTTTGTGGTTCACCTTGACGAGGATTGTGATTATTATTTGTGGTAGGGTTCTCACAACCTTTAACTAATACGCCAATTTGTTACAGTCTCATTTAGACATTAGTGGTCAAATTGGTTGTAATGACTCCAGTTTTACCGTTTTGCAGGGAAAAGAAGCATAACGTGCTAATAATTTTAGCGCCTGTTTTGCATGTGCTATCGCCACATTTTTCTATCATTGGTACTTGGATTTAAAACCAGTTCTATGCAGGTGACTTCTAGTGAGTGCCAAAATGGGTGCGATGAATCATATTTAAATTGTCTCAGCTCGAAAAATAGCAAAAACATTATGACCATGCAGACAGTATAGCATACATGCCAACCCTCCCAGATCAAATGGGAGACTACCGATTTCAAGGCTAGTCTAACGCCTCCCGATTCCTGCTTGCAAAAACCCGATTTCTTGGCGGGCTTCAGATGGCAGGTACTGGTCTTGTGTGACTCGGAATATGCACTGCCAGTAACCTGCTGCTGCAAGCAAGTGCACAGCATTTTTGTCACGCTTTCTCTGTCTGACATAGCGATTTCGCAGTGCTCCTGACAGGTATGGAAAAAACATATTTGAATTTCTGAGATCCGATCCTACAGCAGCACACTTGCAAGTCCCACACATTATATTAGACCTGATGCAGGCTGCAATAGAAGTCAGTGGGAGAAATACATTCTCCTGATTATATTTTTTTTAAATCTCCCACTTTTCTCTTCCAAAATGTTGGCATGCATGATATAACAGCCAGTCATTTTGTGGAGACATAAAAAATTAAGAGGTGGACCCAGTTAGATGTTTCAGGGAAAACAGGCCATCAACAAGATCTCATGTCCCAATTCTAGAAGTGATATTCAAAGACCTTTGAAATTTAAGTGCCTGATTTAGATCTTGGCGGATGGGCTACTCTGTCACAATGGTGACAGATATCCCGTCTGCCAAAATATAAATCCCCTAGGATATAATGGGATTTACATTTCGGCAGACGATATATCCTTCACCATTGTGACGGAGTAACCGGTCCGCCAAGATCTAAATCAGGCCTTAAGTATCTTTTTGTCTTCCTGGTTCTTATTTTTACTATTTTTTGTAAAAATTCTGAGCTGTTTTTACAGCACATGCTGAGGATCTATAGTAGTTGTCTTTGTCATATACAGATATTGCAAATACTTGCTAAAGATTTTTTGGGGAGTTAAGCTACGCAAAGATCCTGGTTTACTCTTTAATCTGGATGGAGGAGACATGTTTGCCAAGAAACACTAAGGTGATCTGAGCACAGTAGAAGTGTTGCAGCGTTCATTAAGAAAAACGTATAGGTATAGAAATTGCGATATTCATTAATATTATGCAAATTAACTCTCCTATGCAAACTACCACTGACTTTTTTTTCCAGCTCTCTCAAACGTAGTTTATAAGCAAAGTTTGAATGAACCGTCCTTATAAATAAAACAAAGCACCACAGAATACACAAACTTTTACAGACATGTAAGTATGTAAATGCAAGCAGAAGGAATGAAGGATACATTCAATGGTAGTATATTCACATGCATTATACCCGTAGTTCTGGATTGCGCACAAGCAATAGTAGTCTAATGTGAAGGAAAACTCTAGTTGAAGATAGCTGCGATTTTGCTTGATAGCTCAGTTTAGTGTCATCAACAGAGGTGAAGAGTGATGCAAAAATAACAATCTATTGGCTCAGCACTCTGTGTTAATTGCCATGTTTCCTAAAGATTTTTTGTGGTTGGAATTCAAATCAGAAGAGATTCGTACCTGCTCAAGTTGTTTTTCGCTTCCTAAAGGTGAAGAGAGAAGGGAAGTAGTCAGTGAGCATGTCAAAGGTAACTCATTAAAGCTTTGTAATGAACAGTGTGTTAGCTTGAGAACCGTAACTGAAAACAAGGTTCAAGCACATTGCAAAGATATTCGAAGATAACCAGTACATCAAATGTAAGCAAAATCCTATTAAGATTCATATTGTGTCTGAAAGAAGTCCAAACTCAAGCATTATATTGCTATCCTCCAAACACTCGAAGATAGAACATGAGGAGGCTGCCTCCAAAGCTGTGTAGACCTTTTGCTAAAGATGCAAGTCTTTTGCAGGGCAGCATCAGAAAAACACCATTACAAACTGGTTCACAACTGTTGAAATTGCAAAAGCAAACAACACAGCGAAAGAAAAAGTACCTGGTCCAAATCTCATAGCAAACCACCTCTTCAAAATAGCTCAAAGACTGATAGAGCCAGATTCTGCATTTCCTTTTCATCAACTAAGTGGGCTTCCTCAAGTGTTCGCACTCCTAACCAAACTTTGTAATCATCTTTATTTAAGGTATGAAGAAAGGGTAAACAAATGACCACCCAGCTCATAGAGATCCATACGACTGATGACAAAACCTTCACTAAAGGTGCACTCTCCAAGACTGAGGGCCCGATTCACAAAAGTAATCTGAGGCAAAATCCTAACTTTATGACTTTCGGTATTCACAAAGGGCATTTAGTAGTACAGTTAGTAATCCTAACTTTACTACTCCTAAAAAGTTAGGATTCCTAATTTAACTACTCCTAATTGCCCTTTGTGAATACCAAAAGTCGTAAAGTTAGGATTTTGTCTCCGTTAAACTTAAGTTTTGGTCTTAAGTCTAACTTAAGACCAAAACTTAAATTAGGAATCCTAACTTTACTACTCCTGAAAAGTTAGAATTCCTCAGTTAGGATTCCTAACTTTACTACTCCTAAATGCCCTTTGTGAATACCGAAAGTCGTAAAGTTAGGATTTTGTCTCAGATTACTTTTGTGAATCAGGCCCTGAATTAGCAGCAAGAAATTGATTCTACCAACCCAGTAGGCTTCCCACAGACCTAGACATCGTTAAATGAGCCTTCTTCTTAATCAACTCTCGACATATGATTCTTGTTAAACTCTGCACTGCTTTGTAGACGTTTCTTCCACTTTCTTTTGCCCCATACCCCAACTAACCAACAGAGTAAAACAAGTATGTCTATTTGCTCCATTATTTTCAGTATATAAATAGATGATCTGATATTTAATGATGTCTCTAAAATAAGAGAAAAAAATGATATCCAGCCTTTTACATTAAGGTAATTGAGTGCTTTCTGCAAGAACACAGAGGATCTTGCTTTAATTGCAGACTGCTGTGGTACTCCACAATATCAATCACATAGCTATCAACTACAGTAAATCTAAGATACCGGTATGCAAAGCACCAAACAAATAAGATAAACTAATAAAATTCAACCAGGAAGGAACGCTGCTGCTATAAGTGGCCCTACTGTGGCATATGGTTTGCTTCACATCAGTCTTCCAAGCTCACCAAATACAAAGAAACAGCAAAGATTATAGAAAAAAAGCATCAACAGAGCCATTGCTAGGATTGTTCTCTGCAGAACCACAACTAATAATATCCAAGCCAAGACTGGCTCAATATCACGTAACAGGGCAGAAAACTGGGCTGCCACAGAATCTCCGGCCAAAGCCCAAAGAAAACTATGGAAAAAGTTATGTCTTCTTCAGGCTTTTTCCATTCTCATTGTAAGAAAACAGGGCTCTTTGCAGATTCTCCCACTTTTTGACCCCATTTGGACAACTAGATGCTGGTTTTCGACTCTGATGGTGCACTGAAGCCTGCTAACCAGGCTCCAGTGCTCTCTTCCTAAAACTGTTGTGTGAATTGGCAATCCCAACTGACAAGGATTTTACCTCCTTATAAGTCCCAAGTATATGGTACCAGGGGAACCCAGGGTATAGATGGTAAAGGGGTCCCCCAGGCTTCAGCATTATTTTGTGCCACTCTGGGTGACCCAAGCATACTAATGACAGCAGGCTTGTCATTGCAAACTGCAGAAACAGTGCAAACTGCTCAAATTCAACTGTGCCCTCAACATGCGTGGCACAGTCAAATTCACTATCTTTAATGTATGTCAGACACCCCTAAGGTAGGCCTTCCCAATCCAGGAGGCAGGGTGCAGTATATTAAAGATGAGGACATATAAGTGCAAGCCTACATGTCCCTATAGTGGCGATCCCCATTGGAAACTACTATAAATGTAAGCAATCCATAGGCTACCATGGGCTACCACCCGGGTAGTCTCAGGGTTGGCAGCTCCATTATGGTACCGCTGAAATATGTCATGTTTGGTATCAAGAAATGTGCCTTCTCATCCCGGACATGAATTTCGTGCCTTGGGTGATGTGGCATGCACCCAGGTGGCTATCTTAGAGGTTGCCAACCTGATTGCCCTAGCTTCTCTGTGCTATGGCTGGCCTGCTCACACTTTACTACGCCTGCTGCAGCCAAGAAAGGATTCTGACCTCCTGCCAGGTGGTGTGATCACTCCCAGGAGTCAGAAACACAGGCTTGGGCAGAAAGGAGATCACACCTCCCTCCTCCCAAGCAGGCTAGTGAAATGGGACATCAAAGCGGTGAGTGTCAAAGGCTGCACTGCTTCTAATATGCATCGGTGCTCACTCCCAGTGGAGTAAACAGTCCTGCCCCAGGCACATTTGCACCCAGCAGGCAGGAAATTAGCTATGCAGGGAGGTGTACACCCCCAGAAGGCTAGGCACACCTCCAGGTGAGCAGCCCAGTCTGTACACCACAATTTGATTTCTACCATCTATAGGAATGACAGAATAGAGGGGTCTGGGCATAAAAAGTGACCTACACCCCCGGATGTTGTTACCTCAGGGGAAGACTAGTTGCAGGGACTAGCTGCCCATTGGCTACTAACTCCCACACCCATACTGTACCTAAATCTAGGATTTAAGGGACCCCCTGACACCAGAACCTCCGATCTGAACAACTTGGATCAAGGAAGGACCAAGTGGAGACCTGTGTCGCTGACAACAGGACTTTGGCCACAGCACCAAAGCAAAAGAGGGATATTTTGTCCCTGTGGCACCAGACTTCGAACTGAGTGAACAACCCTCATCCTTGGCTAAAACTCGCCACTCCCGAAGTGGGGAAACTCCTGTGGAAGTCAGAAGTACCCTCAGACTCCCCTGGACTAGTGGCACTAGTCCCCTGCAAACTGCAGGTAAAAACATTCACTAGATCCGAAGAATCGCTGGCCATCGGGCCCTCCCTTGGATTGCCCAAACCCAGGTGGTCCAGCGCATTATGGGAGTTGTAGTCTTGCATCCCACAAAGTTTCAGGCCGCTACCTCACTTTCGGGTGCCCAGTGAAGTTCCAGTACCTTTTGCTGTGTTTATCCCTGCCAAGGCTTCTTGGTCACCATTCCGGCAACTAACCCCCACACTTGACGCTGCATCTACAGGGAACATCATGCAACTTTCATCCGACGTCAGGAGATGTGTATCTGTTGTGTTTTTGCTTTCTGTTTCTTACAGCCCCGTGTAAGGGATAAAATCAGCATCCCTGCGGCTCCCATTAAGCACCAGGGACAGCGAGGACAACTGTGCACCTGGACTCCAGGGGCTAGGAAAAATTGATCAGACTGTTGTGGCCTGGTCCACGGGCCCCATTGACCTTTACCCTATAAGGGTTCTACGTAACTGGAACTGCAAGTGACAAATTGTCACTAGTGGATTTTGCCACTGACCGCAACGTTATATTTTCTATGTATTAACTTGCACTGATTTACTATTGCTTCAAAAATCTATAACTCCATACATTCTGGTGTCTAAATTAAGAGACAAAAATACCCTATTTTAATAAATTGGTGTTGGATTTCTCTTGAGTTGTGTCAATTGCTTATTGTTCATTTTTGTACTCTGAAAGGCTTAACACATGTTCTTCTAGTAAAGCCTGGCTGCTCTTTGCCACTCATCGGTCGTCTCACCCTTTCATCTTTCGGAAGGTGAAATAAGGAGTGCCATTTAGTTGGGTAACAATAAACATCTGTTATTCAGCGCTAAGATACCCTTTGTGGTGAATGTGCATTTCACAAATATTTTCTTATAATGTTGCAAGGAAGGCCGTCAAACACATTATACAGCATCCATCTTAGCCTCCCTGGTAGTCCTGGCATCTTTTGGTGTGTTTCCCCTGTCTTTTTGCTTCTGATCTCCTGGTTTTAGCGGTACTCTGGATATTGTTTTGGATGGTTTAGTGTTTCTGTGCACTTTAATACTGCTGATCAGTACTAAAGTGCAAGTGCTCCTACTGTATTTATGTATTGGTGTTTCCATGATTGGCTTATTTGATTTACTACTAAGTCCCTAGTACAGTGTACTGTATGTGCCCAGAGGTAAACCAAATGCTGCTAGTGGGCCTGCAGCACTGATTGTGCCACCCACACAAGCAGCCTTTCAAAGGGTTCTCAGACCTGCCACTGCAGTGTTTGCGTGCAGTTTCTACTGCCATGTCGACCTGGCAAGTCGACCTGGCAAGTGCACCCACTTGCCAGGCCCTAACCTTCCCTTTTCTCAACATATAAGAGACCCCTAAGGTAGGCCCAAGGTACCCCTGTGGGCAGAGTGCAGTGTGAGGGAAAGGTAGGACATGTGCTGGTGTTTGTTACATGTCCTGATGGTGAAATACTGTGCATTTCGTTTTCACTGTTGAAAGGCTATCTCGCCCATAGGATAGCATAAGAGCTGCTTTGTAACACTTTTACACATGCAGTTTGCCAGGGGAAGTTGATAGAAAAGTGGAGCTTGGTAAGCCAGAACTCAGGATTTAAAAATGCATCTTTTAGTAAAGATGATTTTTATATTGTGTGTTTGGAAATACCCCTTTTTAGAAAGTGGATATTTCCTTGTCTAACCATCCATGTGCCTCTGCCTGTTTGTGTATTAGGTGTCTGGGTTTTAGACTGACAGGGGCTGGTTTGTACATTCACACTAGACAGGGACACAAGGGGGGCTGAGGTGTGTCCTGCATTTCCTGGGTGACTTATAGCCCAGCTGATGGGCCTGTCCTGCATCTAGAGTGATGGGAGGAGTTGCCACATTCACCTGAATGGACTGTGTCTGCCTTCCACAATGATGTCTCCATCTCCTGTAGCGAACCTGGCCGAGCAGGACAGAACTGGATTATGTTTGTTTGTGCCAACACCACAGAACTTCAAAGGGAAATGTGGTATAAATATTGGGGTACAGACCCCAGGATTTTAAAACTCTTTTGGATCAAGGAACCTGCCAAGAAGAAGTGCTGGAGAAGCTGTGAGGAGAGACTACCACTTTGCTGTGTTGGCCTCCAGTAGCTACTTCTGTCTTGGGCAGAGAAAGGACTGGACTGAACTTTCTGCAATTTCTTTCCGAGTGTCTCCAAAGGTTTGAGGTGGAGCTTGCCCCCTGTATCAAAAGTATCAGGAACAACAAAGACTTCAAGCTCACCTGGGTACCTGATTCTTGAACTAGGTGTTTCAGTTGCCACAGAGGAAAAAGCAACACAACGCCGTCCCCGATGCCACTGCCGAAGCAACACAACGCCGTCCCCGACGCCGCTGCCGGCTCCATGATCTGAAGGCACCGCAGAGGGCATCGTCACACTACGCACCGCAGTCCTGATCTTACTGACGATGCCGTTCAACGCCACCACTGAGCCGCTGCTTCCACTATGACTTGTGGGCACTGCACTCCGCAGCGCCTCGCTTCACTCCGCCGCCCTGGTATCCCTGACGACACAGCAACGACATCACCGACGCCGCTGCCTTCACCGTGACCTGTGGACACTGCTTGTGGCAAACATGGAGCACCGTCCCGCTTCGTACCGCAGTCCTGGTCTCACCGAAGCCGCAGCTCCAAGCTGACCTCGACGCCGCTGCCCGCACCGTGGTTCGGGGGCACCGCTTGTCTGTTACACGATGCATTGCGCCATCCCACACCACAGCCCTGGCCCACCGACGCCAGCGCCATCAACTCCAGATCGTCCACCGACGCCACTGCTTGCACCGTGACCTGTGGGTCCCGCACCCTGCATTAGCTTGTCTCTCCTGAAAACAGCGCCCCAGCAATGCCACCGCCACTGCCTGCACCGTGACCTGCCTGCACCAAGACTAGCACCACCCCACTTCGCAACATAGCCCTGGTCTCACCGACGCCACTTGACGACCACCACCTCCCCACTGCCTGCACCCCAACTTGAGGACACCGCACGCTACACTTCGCACCGCAACTCCGACGCTCGCCTGCGCTCCCAACATCAACCGCACGGAGTTTGATCTGCAACGCGAGTGACTTCAAGGGCCCGACGACTCCTGCACCGACCTCTGGAACAGACACCTGCTGACGCCGGCTCATCGGAGCTCATCGCAAGGTCCCCGACGCCCTGCATTTCTAAAGGTACTGTTTTATGGGTCTTCCTGACACTGTAGTTGGCCCGCGACACTGCGGCCGGCCAGAACTGTGGGATTTGTTTGTTCACAATGGCACGAGAACCCCCGACAGAGCTATCTACTTCAAGGAGTCTATTCTTGCTTATTGATATTTTTAAATAACTGTATGTTGGATTCTTATCATTTTGGTCTTGTTTTACACAGATAAATATTGGCTATTATTCTAAAACTGGTGTGGTGTCCTTTTGTAGTGTTCTCACTGTATTACTATATGTTATGTGCAAATGCTTTACACACTGCTTCTGAGATAAGCCTGACTGCTCGTGTCAAGTTCCCAAGAGGGTGGGCACAGGTTGTTTTAGAGGTGTAAGTCCCTTATCCTGACTAGGAAGAAGGGTCCCTACTTGGACAGGGTAACAACCTGCCAACTAGAGACCCTCATTTCTAACACTCCCTCTCTCAGGAATCCACAGGAATGAATCCTGACAAGGGACCATCAAGCTGCACATAAAGACCACCTTGAACATTGCATACAACCCAGGACACAAAGTCTGAAAGGAAACAATGATGAAGCTGTATGATGAAAGGAATCTTCAACAAAGAATACAATGTCTAGTTCTATATATTTTTTGTTTATTTTGGAAGCAGGAAGCAGGGCAATTTGAATCGTGAGCTTCTTTGGCTTTTCCTGAACAGGGCGTGGAGGGGAAGTGCTTTTTCGCTGAAAGATTGTGTGGTCAGGATGCAGGCACTGTGCATCCTCACTCATGATTACACACACAGAAAACCAAACCCCCTGGATGTCCCACTCACCAGCACGCACACACTGTGATGATACTCATTCATTACATCACAAATAGCACATCTACACTCTTGCCACTGACTGAACACCGTCAATGGTAGCACACACAGCCTATCATCAATCACCCTTCATAACTCATTCACATAACACAATGTAACACACACACCATATCCAGCCTTATTATAACATATAGTGCACACCTTCCCTCGTAATGTACACCACGGGAAACAACCTTTATAACACGGTTGTTAAATTGCGTTCCGTAACAACGCGGTCGTTACAACGACCCGTTGTTACAACGCGATGCCATTACATCGCAAGTCATTAGATCGACTTGCACTAGATGGCGCTCCAACACCTTTCCTACTGTTGAGCAGGGTGGAGTTGGAATAGTAAATTATACTATTCCTAATGTTGGAGCGCCATCTAGTGCAAGTCAAACTAATGACTTGCGATGTAATGGCATCGCGTTGTAACAACGGGTCATTCTAACGACCGCGTTGTTACGGAACGCGATGTAAAAGCATGCGTTGTAGCATGCTATATTCGTACACCACACGCTTTTGAAACACACGCACCACAGATCCAAAATTTTATAAGACACTCCATACACATCCTAACTCATCTTTAAGAGAACCTACTGCACATCCTGAATCATTATAGCAGCCTCAGAATGCATGCTTATCATAACACACAAAGGAGTATTTCTAGAGTAGACATACTCCCACAAGGAGCTCCTTGTGGCTACTGGCAGAAGACAGGAGTTTATTGTTACCCCAACTCTAAAAATATTCATTTTATCTATCTTGGAAGGATGTGAAAGGCTGAGTGGACTCATCATGATTCTAACCTGCTACCATTGGGTGAAACACATATCCTGGCAGTGGATGTATTAGTCCACAAAGTCATCAGACCTACCTACCCCCACACTCACTGTAAATCTCACACACCATATCACACACTTTGTTTTGCTTAGAATACACACTGCAGATAATGATAGCTTATTCAGCATTAGCCACAGATCGCACTCTCGCTTGTTATCATACACTCACACTCCCAAACGTGCACACACACACACACAAGAAACTGTTACCCATAAATTCCAAATCCAGCTACTACCTTTCAACATCTATTGCTGGAGTGCGTTGCGCTACACACACATTTAGAAACTCAACATGAAACGTTTCACAGTGTCCCTTATTTTAATTGTAGGCCACACAAAATTTTCCTGGTATGGTAAAGTAATTTGTGCAATTTCACGTTACCTAAATTATGTGAAAGGTCGAAAATTGGATGGCTTGTTGAAGTAGAAAGTCTCAGTTTCTCTGTGAACCAGACTTCTTGCCAGTATATTGAGCAAATTTTTAATGTGCGGTATGTCCTTGCATTCATTTATCACTTTAGATATTCCAAACACATTTTGTGTAACTTATGCATAATTTAGCATACTTTTCCTGACATTTAAAGTTAATTTGGGGAACGAAATTATGGGATTTCACGCATCCTTAAATGCTGTTTTTTTAGAGTATATTTTTCTGGTAAACCACCACATCTCACCTTCAGGAACTCCAGGTCTGACTTGGTCTCTATGTCTGTGATCAGTTTCTGCAGGGAGGACTGATGCTCTTGGAGTTTGGTGAGTTTCTCTTGAAAGTTGTTTAGAAGCTCTTTCTTTTCGTCCTCCAGGCTGGTGAGGAGCAAACGTTTCTGGCCATTCAAAAATCTCTGGAACTCTTCAAACTCACGCACAATGTTCTCTCTCTGGATTTTGAATTTTGCCTTCAATTAAACGTTAAAGAAGATGTTACCATGTTGGCTGACTTCTGAATGGAGAGGGGGGTGCAGTGCTCTGGTGAATAAGTGGGTACAGAGGGGCGGTAGCTAAGTGGTCAGAGGTGGTAGTGGGTTCCTGTGATTTTGTAGTGTAGTGATGGTATAGAAGTGCATTGGCGAGGTATGCTACGTGGCAGTAGGTGGAAGTGGAGTTCTGTGAGGTGGTAGTGCTGTGTTGGGGTGTTTTTTTTAGAGGAAGGTTCTGCTGGAGTTTGGAGTTGCGAGTTCTGTAGTGTGTGGTGGCGAGTCTACTGTGCTTCAATGAGCTCACTGCAACATATAGCATGAGGCAATGGGGCACGGGGTCACCCACGTCAGTCACTGTCACTAGTTCGGGTGTGGAGGGGTTAAAGGTATGCCATTTGCTGGCAGTAGAGAAGGAATTCTGTGGAGGGGATTATCCTGTATAAGGGGTGGTTTTGGCAGGAAAGCAGTGCCCACCATATTATTTTGCCCCAGGCACACAAAGGTCATACACAAAATATTTTTCTTATAAGAGGCCCACAAACATAAATGTCTTCATTTATTCACCCATTTGTTTACTAATTCATTTAATTGTTTAGTCATTCAGTCTATCACTCACTAGAGAGTGCTTTTTTAAGAGTCTTCCGAACAGAATTAGAAATGCCATTTAAAGTGCTCTATCACTACATTTAGAAACAGGCATTTGCAATGGAATCGGACTTGCATTTGTGGAAGTTTGAGTTTTTGGAGTTGTAAATGATTTAGTTTTTGATTTATGTTTAGTTATTTTGAGTGGAGTGCATGTATGTTTTTTGTAGTGGAATTATGTAGATTGAATTGGAATTGTTAGTTGTGAAATTGTGTAGTGTATTTGATTTTTGTAAATATGTGGTTTGGTGAATAGGTAGGGCTGAGAGCTGTATAAAATAGATAGAAAGAATCAGAGGATTAGGTAGTTTGTGTATGTAGAGGTTTAAGGAAGGAAGAAAAGTCAAGGACTTTGTGAGACAAAAGAAGGAATTAGTGAACAAGAAAGAGAGGGAGTATGAGAAGAAGAGAGTGGGGTTGAGGTGATGTAAGTAATGAAGAGAAGGGAAGGAGGTAAGGAAAAGTGAAAGGAATGAAGGAGAGAGGAATGAAGCGCCTGTTTGGAAGGAAGGACAGTGGAGGGTAGCCAGGGCGGAAGTGAAGTATTTGACGGATGCTGTGTAACGGGCATACATTTCCAGAAACAGATGTGTACCCCCCTCCCAATACCCCCTCATGGAAGGTCCTGTCAGGGAAGTAGGAAGCAATGGTGTAGCAAGTGCAGTGGCACCGGGGCCCAGTCGCCTGTTTACGACCCAGCCAGTGAGGGAAGGGGTGGGGGGGTTCTTTGCTTACAGAATGGCCCATTACACGTTTGCTACACCACTGGTGCAAGTTTGTTTTATGAAACATTTTGCTCCCTGCCAACCTCACCCAGCAAACTACGTTTTCTGCAATTCAAGAATGCTGTACTTGGATCCCCAGTTGGACCCGATAGGTGCATTGTGTTATACATTAACCCCCCCCCCCCCTCCCGAGTAGTCCCAAGAAAACCATGCAGTAAAAGGAGAAGGAATGTAGTCCACAAGGACATTCCAACACTTTTACCCAAGTTCATTCACGATTTTAGCACCAGAGAAAAAGTAGATCCCTATTAGTTCTTGGATTTGTAATCAACAACCTCCCCCCCACTGCACTGGATCGTTGCGAGGCTGGAGCAAGCTGAATGACACTACACAACTGAAGCCCCATGACACGAATAGGGATGGCAGGCTAACCATACAAGGCCCGGCCGGACTGGGAAATATGAGAGAGAGGAGAGGAGAGGAAGAGCCCCCACATACAACCACAATGGTGTGCGGCACCAGACTACCAAATGTGAAATAACTTGTCTGTCACAAAGGGTGAAGAGCTGCACATCACAAATGAATTCTATAAGAACTCCGCCACCGAAGAGACTCCAATACTGAGCGGACAAGACTTGAGTTACTGTGAGCTCACTCTAAGCTTTCTTCCTTTTTACACTGATATTTCATGTGCACCACTCAAGTTCAGGAGATTAGTACAGTTCTAGGATTTTCATGAGGTCATTGCGGGTCTCTCAGGGCGGTCAGGGAATGAATCACTTGCAGTCTGCCTTCACTTGTGAATCTGGTTCACACTGAGCACCACCACAGCCCCAGTGAATTCATCATTTTGGAAAGAGTTATGAAGATATGTGCACCCTGTTAGAGGCACACTTAAGCGTTTAAAGCCCAGACTTTGCACTGTGGGTCTCATCCTTCCCCGTGAATAACTCAGGAACCTTTAACATAAACACTTCATTGTGGTTTCAGTGTCATGATTTATTAATTGCATCGCTTGCAAGAGGGTGATTCATGCAGTAAGCATGAATGAAATAAAATAGGTATAACTCCATGAGCTGATGTATTCGGCGATTGTCAGGATTACACGAAAAGTGGAAGGCAAAGACTGCTGCCAACATACCGAATGACTTACAATGGAAGCTTCTATGCAATCAACAAGAAAAAAGCATTAGGCTCACCCCAAACACACACGTGCGCACACAGTCTCTCACACACTGAAACCAATAAGCAACAGACACAAACACGCAAAGGCACAAAAAAAAACACACGCACACATGGAAACCAATAAGCATCAGATACAAACCAGGCCTGGGCGTAGTTCGCTGAGTTTTACTACGCGGAACTCCACGAAGTGACAAACTCTGTGAAGTTCCGCAAGTGGTGCAGTGCAGTGCGAACTACCGTTTACGCTGCTCTTCCTGCCGCTCGGGTAGAAATTCTACCCGAGCGGAAGCTTGTGCTCGCAACTTATCGTGCACGAGCGGGGAAAAAACTCTGCTGCACTACACAAAGTGGTGTTTTCTGCACTCCGCGAGCTCCACGGAGTGCGGAGTGCAGAAAACTCCGCAAACTCCGTGAACGGAGCGGAGTTCACCGCCCAGGCCCAATACAAACATGCACACACACAGAAACCAATAAGCATCAGACACAAACAAGCACCCACAAAGACACACTATACAGAAATGAAATTAAACCAATGTATTAAAGACAATACACACACTCCAGAGCAGGGAAGACGTTAAATAACACACCAATCGAGTGTGGTTAATTAACAACATGCGTACTTACAAAGTGCAGGCAGATTCGTGCCATGGCGGAGCGGGGAGACCCCCGGGGGCGAAGGGAGGAGGTCAGGCAGAGCAGCAAATACTGCAGTGGAGGAGAGAGTATTGAAGAGGTGTTGCCGCCTCATTAAGGGAAAGGTTGCGTTTGTGCAGAGTGGGGGAGGGCTCTTAATGCGAAGTGGGAGGGAGAAAGCAAATGGAGCTTTAAGGAGCACACCGCTGTGTGCAAAACTTAGAAAGGCGGCGCCCGTTTCATGCCCGGGTGATACCGCCAAGCATAAGCCACAACCAAGAGCCATCTCTCTCATGAGCTTGAAGCAAGCCGCGGCGTCCAAAATAAAAGAAAGGCGTTGCCCGCTTTATGCCCGGGTTATACTGCTAGGCATAATCCACAACCCTAGAGCCTTCTCTCTCATGAGCTTGAAGTACACCGCGGCGTGCAAAACTAAAGAAAGGCGGCACCCGCTTTATGCCAGAGTGATACCACTAAGCATAAGCCACACCTAAGAGCCATCTCTCTCATGAGCTTGGAGCTGCGGCGTGCAAAAGAAAAGAAAGGGCTGCCCGCTTTATGCCTGAATGATACCGCCAAGCACAAGCCACACCCAAGAGCCAGGTCTCTCACAGGCTTTATTCCGATATGGAGAGAGGCATTGGAGGAAGGGCGAAGGAAATAGTGCAAGCTGGACTGAAGAGAAGAAATCAAAGCGACCGCCATTGTTGTTAATTAGGAGACGTGCGGCAGTGCTTTATAAAAGCGGGCGCCTGCTAAAATATTAAGCGTGGCGGCCATGTTAATGTTAATATGAAAGCGGACACTGTGCTGAAATCTAAAGCACAGCGCACAGGCAATGAGGATAAGACAGTCAGCAGAGAATTGAAAAGCAGGCCCTGTTGCAGGAAAGCATGTAGTGCTTACAATAGGGGAAAGCCATATAAGAAAACAGTGCTCACAGACTGTAAATAAAACATACCGAGTAACAACACAGGTAAAAGGGCCAGTCATCATGGTAGGTTACAAAAGAAGAAAAGGCGATACTACGGAGGGACTACTAAGCCTATTCACAAATCAAAAGCAACCAGTTAGAAAGGACAGTAACAGGAGCCAATTGAAAAGATGGGTGGAAAATGGGCAGAGCTTCAAGTCCATACCTGAATACAGCATGTCTCGAAGAGACAGCGCAAGCGCTGCCTAAGCGAGACCTAAAAACTGCCTGGAATGTGTGGTTTGTAAGACTTCAAATTTAAAGAGCCCAGGTTACTTTCTGCTCCAGTGGATGATGTTTGCGGAACCCCGATCCTCTGTTATGCACTGACTGATGGAAACTAAAAATGGTTACCTTCATCCCACAGCTGCTGCTCCACTGCAAGAGTTTGCGATCCTGCAGAAAGTCTTCCCATCTGCACACCAAGTTGGATCTTAAAGTTTCAGAGCTGAAGGCTGCGCAAAGGTACTGGGCTGAGCTGAAGAATCAAAGTGCCCATTCTCTCAGTAGTCGTGGTAGGGTCAGGTTTAATCAACTTCGTTATAATGTGGGGAGGGGTCACTACTTGCCTGTCTCTTCTTACATAAAATGTTAATGAACCAATACATTTGACTGACCGCAACATGGCCACTACTGATTGCGCATGTCAGTGTCCACAGAAGAAGTGCCTTTTACCGAAAAGAGAATCGACACGTGTTACCAACAAAGAAGCGAAAAAGGCGGGTTCTGTGACTGAAAGCAGAAAAGTCAGTAAAGTCTTCTCTCCTGACTTGTCTTAAGTCTATCGCCTGCATGTGTATGTGGTTACAAATTTTTCAAAATATGTATATTCCGAATGCAGAGGAAAAGAAAAAACAACCCAAGGCCCTTATTGGTGGCCATTTAGTGTTTTACTTCAACCAACTAGCTTAACCTAGTTCGTTCAGATTTCAATTTTAAATGAAGTGTTAGGTTCATCCATATTGTAACAAGCAACAACGGCGTGAGGGGGCACTTAACAACGATGGGAGGGTGGCCAGGGCAAAAAATGATAGGAGGCAGGCAGGTGCAAACAACACGGGGCAAGCAATGACAAAAAGGAAGCAAGAAGAAAAAAAAAGTACCTGAATTCCTAGGGCGAGCAGCGGAAAACCACTAATAAAGCAATTAATAAATACTTATTCCATGCTCGATGGAAGGGACAAACACACGAAGAGAAAATGAAACCAGCACCCGGTGACCAATGAGAAGCAATGAAATGAGAGTGATGAAGTAGCCAGCTAATGGTAAGTAACGGGAAAGAAGGAGATGAAAATAAAGATAGAAAATAGAAGGAAAGATGGAAGGATACATGATAGATACAATCAGAATATTGTGCTATAGAAATATTGTTGCCAGAATAGCAACTACAAAAATACCATGAAAATAAGTATATATAGGTAACTAAAGATTTATTATAATTAACTCCACTTATATGCACCTTGATGATAAATACATCATCAAGGAGTGTTGATGTGGACTTTAGGAGAGTACATCTATACATACCGTCACAATATTTTGGAAGTCAATATTCTGGCTATGATATTTTTATAGCACAATGTTTATATGCCCTGTACTCAGACATACAACCTACATGATAGCATGAATGACATGATGGAAGGAAGGAAAGAATGATGGATCAATGGAAAGAAAGGAAAATGGAAGAAAACGGAAAGAATGATGGAAGAAAAGAAGGAAGGAAAGGTAGAATGATGAAAGGAAGAAAGGATGGAAGGTGGGCAGCGATGGATGGAAAGTTGGATCAGTGGAAGAAAAGGTGGAAGGAAAGATGCAAGAAAGGATGCAAGGCATACAAAGTGCTATAAAATGCATCATCTGGCATGTTTTTTCTAGGTTTCCTTGGGCAACATGCCAAACCCTCTTACATATAGTGAGGGTTGCTCACTTTGCTAGCATATTGCTATTCAAGATTTGGTTCAAAGGAGGCGTGGTCTGGCCACGCGACAAGATGGCCGCTTGAGCCCGGAGCTCCGTGCCTTGGGGAGCCCCGGACGGCGGCAAATGCTTTTTCACGGGCTCTGTGGCTGAAGAAAACCAGCTGCTCACTTCATGGAAAGCCCGGAATTTGACATGCAACATTTCCTGCTAAGAAAAACGACCCCTGTCATGTGTTGTGGGAGCTTGTCTGGCAAGAGGAGAGCAGCCCTGTGAAGAGCGGGAACAGCACTCTTGACCTGCGTCATAAATCAGAGTGGCTCCGACTAGCCTGGGTATTTCTGGAAACTCTGAGGAGAATTCTTTACTTATGCAACAGCGAGACGCTGCATCGTGGTGTCTTCCACTCTTCATTTCAGACAGGTCTGTTTTCATTTTAATTCCAGTCAATTCTGAGGCGACTAAGCACATCACCGGATGCACTGTTGCTATTAGAACAGACTACACCGGAGCGTACTTCTGCCTGACCTTTGCTACTGTTGCTATTTTACCAGTATAATAGTGTGCTGAACTCTGAATTTTAAACTGACAAAAAAAAAGTGCTGGTCCTACATTGCTATTATACTGCTGAACAACTATTAATATAATACATCTACTGTTTTGATGTACTGGAAAACAGGTGAAAACATGCCTCAGATACAAAATAAGTATTGACTTATATTGCTATTTTACTTAACTCTGGTGTAACAACACAAATCATATGCAGTAGGGACTTTATTTTATTAAAAGTGAACATTGAAGGGGAACTACCTGACTCTTAGAGCTTAACTTACTGCAGATAAATATCAGCTTTACACCACGCTGATTCTGGTCCAGGACAGTTATCAAGATTAATAACTATTAATCACCCTCTACATATATAACTTGTTACCAAACAGGATCTAACTGAATTCAGCTGCGTTCTTAATTGGGACAGCCTAATTCATACACCAGCAGTAAATATAATATTTTCTACTTTGTGTGCCTCCTGCTCAACTACCGCTTTCAGGTTTGGATTGACCCTATGCGACAAGCATATCAGATAAATGAGAGGATCTCAGACAAAATCTCTACAATAAAGTTGATACAAAGTATAGATTTGAATTTACTTTTAAAACCATAAAATAAATTACTACCTACTATTCTCCAATAATCCTTCATGATATAAGGTCTACTACTTTACTCCATGTGAACTATATTTGAAAAGAAAACGGCCCTCACAGTTCTATATCAAAGGACTGCCGCTACAAAGTTGAAGATGCCTTCTGGTAAGATAAATGGGAAACCTGTAAAACAGTCCCTTTTCTCAGAAGCTCTTAGCCAAGGTCGTTCTACATCGGATGTAAGGAATAATACTACTTTGACATTAAACCATCCTACTCCTATGGCATCATCATCTTCAGACTCCACTATGGAACATATCCTCCAAGAAATTTCTACGTAGGTCGTAGCACGCCCCGTCCCGTAGAGGGGCGGGAAGACCCCAATGATGAAGCATGACACTGAATCAGGTTTCAGTGTGTGAGGGGTATTTTACAATTTTTGAAATATTGCCCTTCCTGAAATTAAGAGAAGGTGCTTAGATCTTTTTATGAGACCATCATTTACGTATGATTAACACCTTAAATAAGAATAGCACACACATATGCACGTATAGATCCATGTAATAAATGGTAGAATCCCTGTGTTGAATAACAATATTAAGAGGAGGACGATTCTATCTTTTTCCTCTTCACTCCCCCCCTTTGATTTTTTGATGTATCTTGAACTATGACTGATTAATTGTCTTTCTACATTAATCACCAGGTGGGTGTTCATCCCGTTGATGATCATTGGAGAGGATGATCAGATTAAACAACAGTTGGGAACTTGTCCCATTGAAGTTTGCTGAAAAAGATGATCGGATGAGTACTTTAACATCTCTTTATTTGTCATATGTATTTGTTATATATTATTTGATTTGTTCATCCTTATTCTCCCTCTCCTTTTCTTTTAACCGTGTATCAATGATACTACCTAATTATTATTCTCTTATTTTATCCTATTCTTCCTCTTATCTAATATATTATATTTTATTATATATATATACATTTTTGCTTATCTGTTATAAACGTATTTTAAGTTTCACATACACTACAAGTACCACTATATTCTTTCTTTACACATTTTTCATACACCTTTCTCTTCTCCTTCTTAATTATACTACATATATAACAATACATTTAATTGCTTTTAACATGTAATAGACAATTGTTTTGATATTTAACTATAGTGATCTGTATTCATAATATATCGGTTCTTAGGAATGATACCATTCAATTGTTCTAATAGCAAAATTAGGAAATATTTAACGTTATTTATTCTTCTTCCTCTTTTGTGTAAAGTATGTCTTATTATAACTTGCATATGATATATTATTAACCTGTTCGCTAATATTTTTCCCTCTTATTAGATATTGTTAAAACTTTATAATATAGACATTAGATTTATTGACTAAATAGATGATTGATCGCCTTTTGTTATGAATTGGACATGAATTCATTACGAATTATTGGTATTGCTATGCTCCTCCTTTATCAACTCTTCCTACATATCTTCCCCTTCCTCCCTTCCTCCTCTACTTAAATACTATAAATGATATTACTGATATATTATTTATATATGTTATTTATTATTTAATTGCCTTAATATTTAATTATTTAATTATATTATTGTCTTTTTACATGATGTTATTTTTATGGATCACTGACAAAATATCGAAGGTCAAAAAATCGACCTACAAAAATATCGGAGCAAGAATATCGATGTCAACAATATCGATATCCTATCTACAACATGGTAAGTACAAAAATATCGAGAAAAAAATATCGTTGTCAAAAATATCGTTAGCAAAAATATCGGGTTTTTTTTGTTAAAAAAAATATGTAAAATAAACTAAATAATACTTATAAATAAAATAAACATAGTTAAAAATATTTTATAATGTTTAAAATTAATAAGTAAAATATATAATTTAATAAAACATTAAACATATACATATAATATATAATATATATACTTACTTAATAATCAGTTTTAATAATTATTTTAATAAATTATAAATTAATAAAGAATATTATAAATTACAAATACATCTATACACATAAAACAATAACAAATAAAAATTAAATAATTATGTATAACAAATTAAAAAAATAAAATTGACTTTTAATATTTTTAAAATTAATTATATACTACATAACTAAAATAATACAAAAAATATTAAATAGCGGAGAGAATAAAAATACTATTTCAACTCCCAAAAAAACAACATTAAGAAAAATGTTGGATAGCGAAGAGGTTAAAATTACTATTCCCACTCTAGAGAGTGCAACAGTAGAGAAAGTATTGGTTAGCGTAGGGGTAAAAATTACTATTCCCACTCCAGGTAGCGCAACAGTAGGGAAAACGTTGGATAGCGAGAGGGTAAAAATTAATATTCCCACTCCAGTGAGTGCAACCGTAGGGAAAGCGTTGGATAGCGTAAGGGTAAAAATTACTATTCCCACTCCAGTGAGTGCAACAGTAGGGAAAGTGTTGGATAGCGTAGGGGTAAAAATTACTATTCCCACTCCAGTGAGTGCAACAGTAGGGAAAGCGTTGGATAGCGGGGGGGGGGGTAAAAATGAATATTCCCACTCCAGTGCGTGCACCAGTAGGGAAAGTGTTGGATAGCTTAGGGGTAAAAATTACTATTCCAACTCCAGAGAGTGCAACAGTAGGAAAAGTGTTGGATAGCGTAGGGGTAGAAATTACTATTCCCATTCCAGGGAGTGCAACAGTAGGGAAAGCGTTGGATAGCGTAGGGGTAAAAATTACTATTCCAACTCCAGAGAGTGCAATAGTAGGGAAAGTGTTGGATAGCGTAGAAGTTACAAATAACATACTTATAAATAAAATAATTTTTTTAAAATAATTAATGAATTATTAAATAACTGTAAACTATTTACCAATACCAATAAATAATTATTAAAAACATAATTACCAATATAAAATGTATTAACAATAAATTAATAATAAATACTAATAAATAATAATTAATAGATATGAATTACTAAATAATAAATATTGAACAATAAAATATTTTAATAACAAAAAACATACATTATTAAAACGTAATTACCAATTAACTAATATTGAACAATTAAATGCTTTTTTATACCAAAAATAATAATAATTAAACATTAATTATCAATTAATAATTACTTCTTAATATATTAAATTTATCAATTAATAATATTTAATAATATTTAATTACCAATTGATGATAAATCAACAATAAATTAATTTTTAGAACCAAAACATTCTAATTAAAAAATTACCAATTAATAATTAATTTCCAATAAATTATCAATACCCAAAAATAAATTTAATTACTTAATTAGATTTCAATTACTTCCAAAAGTATTCCCCTATAAACGCACAACACACTTCAATAATAAAATAATACACTTAACATAATGATCAATTAATCAATTAATAAAATTAATAACCAATTAATAAAAATTAATTACCAATTATTAGTTAATTAACAATAAAAGTATCAATACCAATTAATTAAAATAAATTATAACTAAATTACATAATGATCAATTAATCAATTAATAAAAATTAATAACTAATTAATAAAAATTAATTACCAATGATTAATTAACAATAATATAATTATCAATACCAATTAATTAAAATAAATTATAACTTAATTACAATTAAATTACATAATGATCAATTAATCAATTAATACAAATTAATAACTAATTAATAAAAATTAATTACCAATTATTAATTAACAATAATATAATTATCAATACCAATTAATTAAAATAAATTATAACTTAATTACAATTAAATTACTTCCCACCCTATTCCCCTATAAACCCACAACCCGCTACAGAACTTAAACGCAAAAATAATTAAAATTAATTTATAATTCCTAAAAATTAATAATTAATTTAGTATAATTAAATTACTTCCCACCCTATTCCCCTATAAACCCACAACCCGCTACGGTACAAAAAAAAAAAAACAATAACTTAAAAAAAAACATTATTAACATATAAAAATTGTATACATATATTTTTAGACAAGTAGAACACTTCACAAAAAAACATATAACACATACATATTAAAAACAACAAAATACATAACAATAATACAAATCTCGATATTAGTAACATCAATATTAGTAACATCGATATGTTTGATTTCGATATTACTAACTTCGATATTACTTACATCGATATAAAAAAATTCGATATTACTTACCTTAGGGTCGATATTCTGTCCATCGATATTCTGTCCATCGATATTCTGTCCCTTCGATATTGTGACTTCGATATTAGTGTATGTCGATATTTTATTTCCGATATTTTGACTGCCCACCATTTTTATAATGAGATCATATTTAAATGTGACGATAATTATATATGCTATTATTTATTTAATTACTATTATTACAATGTTAATATTAGCTTCCTTGACTGTACTATATATTGGACAATTTCATATTATACTGTTCTTTCTCTTATTTATTTTTTCCCTCTCCTTTCCTTCTTTCTTTCTATTCCCTCATCCCCTCTTACACAATACCCTCAAGATATAAATTTCTCTTCTACACCTCTCTATTTCTATAATCCTTTACTCCTTTATTTTTGTATTTCTCTACTCCTTTAACCATAATCTCAAATTCTATTCTGTTCGAAAACTTATTTTTATTTTTGCGTAGTTGCATTCTTTATCATTTACTCTGCCGCCAGATGGGGCTCCTCGGGCACGAGTAGCCCGAAAGTTTAGACCCGCAGTTAGCAGTTCCTTTCCCTGGTGCTGTGCTTTCTTTACACAGCATATTTACCACTCTTTCCCTTTTATTTTCATTAGTCGTTCTTGATTTAGGACCCCTAAACTCTCTCATTCATTTTAACTTCATTCTATATCCTCATCCCTTCTCTCCTTCTTTATTCCTTCAAAAAACAAAAACTTATACATCGTTTACACTATACTATTTAACTAGTTTGTTTTTCCCCATTCTTGATTATACCTACATACCCACACATTGATGTCTTTGTGGTGAGCCAGGGTACTTCTTTTCTATCTCTCCCTTCCTCCTTATATTCTTTCTAATCTCCTCTTCTCTTAACCTCGACAAGGACATTGTGTACTGTATTATTATTTTTTCCTATTGACATTTCTTTAGCATGACGAGCACTCATCCTCTATGTACAGTTACATGGAATGTCCATGGTCTCACCCATTACATTAAAAGGAAAAAGTGCCTTCTTATCTCCAATCCAAACACGTAGATGTGGCCTTACTACAAGAAACCCATCTAGATACGCTAGAATCTGATAAACTATGCAGAGATTGGGTGGGGAGGGTCATTCACAGTAGTATTCGAAAGGGTGAATCCACAGACGCTGGCCCTATTCGCAAATGTGGAGTTGCAATTCTTATTCGCAAATCACTCCCAATCATGGTCTCCAAAACATGGTCGGATTCTGAGGGATGTTATGCGTTTGCTAAATTGCGTATTGGAGATGCTTATATTTGTGTGGGATCAGTCTACGCTCCGACTGGGACCAAAAAATCATTCTTCCTCCAGTTGAACCGTCTATTAACAGAGATAGATGCCTTACAGTACCTCATTGGCGGGGATTGGAATCTGGCGCGAGACCCAATTCTAGACAAAACTGGTCCATTTGACAAGGGGAATGCTGCAGATAGAGCTCTAATAGATGACGTAATATCGGTTAACGGACTAGTTGACCACTGGCGTCTTAGCCATCCAACAGACATGGAATACACCTTCTTCTCTCCCACCCATGGCACATCTCTCGCTTGGACTATTTTCTGACATCACAGAAAGTGGTTCAATTGGTCACGGAATCCCTCATCTTGGAAACAGCTTTATCTGACCATTCCCCTGTCCTCTTATCCCTAGAACTAGGACTCTTTAGGCCAGGGCGTAAACCCTGGCGTATGAACATCCAACGACACAGGACTCCCAAGGGTAAATCTCAACTACAATCACATCTCCAAGACTATCTTTCCACTAACCAGGGTTCTGTTACCTCCAACAGGACTATTTGAGCTGCAGCTAAAGCCACTATCAGGGGTCCGTTAATGCGTGATGCAGCACTTGTTAATAAACAGAATGCTGCACGGCAAACAGAACTAGAACGCGACATTCAATCTTACTCTTGCCTGTACACACTAACCCCAACCTTGCAGAATCGTAAATCACTCGAGCAAGCTCGCATGGCATTAAATAACCTTTTTACATCTAAAGCCGAATACGCTCTGCAGAGAATGAAGGGGTGACATTACGAACAGGGGGAAAAGGCAGGGAGATTGTTAGCTGCCCAATTGCGCCAAAGAGAGGCAGCTATGGCCATTCCAGCTATTCGAACAGCACAAGGTGATATGCTTACGAGACCTCAAGATATTGTCAATGAGTTCGCTTCTTTCTACCAATCTCTCTATAGCCCAGGTACTCAGATAGATTTGGATAAGATGTCTACTTTTCTTACAAAGGTGGATCTTCCCCGTCTCTCTGATGATGGTAGAACTATGCTTGAAGGTGAAATTAGCAAAGATGAGATTTCCCGAGCCATTGCTAACCTACCTTACCACAAAGCTCCTGGGGAAGATAGATTCCCTGCTGAATTCTATCGATCAGCAAGACACAATGTTATTGATACACTACATGCTGCATTTCAAGAAGCGGATACTGTATCTTCATTGGGGCCTCTTTCTAACAAAGCACTCATCGCTGTGCTACCCAAACCTGGTAAAGATCCCTTGCTATGCAGTAGTTACCTTCCCGTTATTAAATTGTGATATTAAAATATTGGCCAGTATCCTAGCGTCCCGCCTTCGTAAAGTATTGCCTTCCCCGATACACCACACTCAAGTAGGCTTTGTCCCAGGGCGCTCCTCTCGGAACCATCTTCGTACGTTAGCCCATACACTGTGGTCTGCTAAACACCTTCCAGATGATGCATTAGCTCTTTCACTTGACGCAGAAAAAAGCGCTTGATCGCATTGAATGGGACTACCTTTTTACAGTAATAGAACGATTTGGGTTGGGTGATCAATTTATAACCAAGGTACGCTTATTATATGACAATCCATCTGCTCAAGTGAATTGTGGTGGTTTTTTATCCGACACATTTCCGATTCGGAGAGGAACCCGCCAAGGATGCCCTTTATCCCCCCTTCTTTTCCTCTTAGCTATGGAACCATTAGCTGCCACAATTCGCCAAACTGATGAAATAACAGGTGTTCCCCTCTCAATCGGAAACTCTAAAATTTACTTATATGCAGATGATATCCTACTCACCCTTACAAACCTTCCCCGATCTATTCCGTCTCTCCTTCAATTCATCAATGACTTCTCTTCCTTTTCAGGTTATAAAATTAATTGGGACAAGAGTGAGGCATTACCCATCTCTGATGGAACTACAAAAGCAACTATATACGGTTTCCCTTTTCATTGACAACCTTCACGCCTTAAATACCTAGGAGTTCTAGTCAATAAAGGTTTGGAAGACATGGTTATAGACAATTTAACTCCTCTGAGTTCTCAAATGCAGCGTGATTTTGACAAATGGAAGGCTTTAGGGCTTTCTCTTTGGGGTAGAGTCCAAGCTATTAAAATGGTCACTCTTCCGCGTTTCATCTACATCTTGGGCATGCTTCCCCTTCAGATCCCTTTATCCACGCTTCGATCAATCGACTCCAAGATTAAAACCTTTATATGGGGTTCGGCTAAGCCTCATCTTGCCGTGACAAAATTGAAAGCTCACCAGCTATATATAGGAATGGGCCTTCCATCGATTGAACATTATGCCCTCGCATTACACGTCTCTCAAATATCTTATTTGTTACCAGGGATCAAAGATGCTCCACAATGGGTTCATATAGAACGCCATCTTTTATCCACAGATTCAGGTCTTTCTCTTTTATATGGAAGCGGCACTAGTCGTTCTGACCCCAAAAACCCGATTTTATCAGCTATGCATAAATCCTGGCAAAGGGGACATCGTTTACTAGATTCAAACCCGCGCATCCACAACAAGGCTCCCTTATGGAATAATTCAGGTATACGTATTAATGGTCGAACTCTATCTTGGCCTTTGTGGAAAACAGCAGGCATTCACTCTGTAGGTCAACTTCTTCATAATGGCGATTTCAAATCATTCTCACAACTAAGGGAGGAATTTAATCTTCCTGCACAACATTCTTTTAAATACCTTCAACTCCAACAGTGTTTGAAGAAACATTTGGGATCGCCCCCTTGGTCGTTTCAACTCTGCCCAATATTATCCTATTTAAATACATGGGGGAAACATAAAGGAGTGACTTCTGGTCTTTATAAAACCTTCACGTTTCACCTCTTTTCACAATCCCTCTCTCATAATTTTCACCTTAAATGGCAATCCCGTTTATCAAACTCTTATACAGCTAATGAATGGGAACAGCTATTGGAGAATCTGCATAAAGGAACCCGTGAAGCAAGGCTTATATTTTGCTTATTTAAAATACTCCATGATTGGCATTGGTCGCCAGTCAAATTGCATAAAGCCGGCCTACTCTCACATACTAATTGTTGGAGATGCTCCAATTCTGGCTGTGACACAACTCACATTATCTGTGAATGCCCAAGTATACAACCTTTTTGGAACTATGTTGGTAAAAGTTTGCACTCCACAATGCCCTTACATCTACCACTCACACCTGCCAATATTCTTTTACATGATTTACGTCATTCCCCAAAGCTCTCTAAACCACAACACCGTCTTTTCCACACTGCATTGGCTACAGCTAAAATATGTATTTTACGTCATTGGAAATTATCCTCTCCACCCTCACAGGAAGAATGGTTGGTAGCCATGATACAAACGGCTTCACATGAACGCACGATCTATAACCTTCAGGATCAAACTGACATATTTCTCCAGACCTGGTCACCTTTTCTAAAAACGAAAGCTGATGATACTACTAATTCTCCCGTTCCTCTCACTGCACCCACATAAGGAGACTTAACTCATTGTTCTACATCTTTGTTAATTATGTCTTTCCTATTATTACTTGTTCTGTCTCTTCCACTTTTCCCATATTCTTTTCATTATTACCTTCCCTCTCCTCCTATTTTTCTCCCCCACCTCTCCGTACCCTGGCTCTACCCCTCCACATTATCCTACATATTTTATTTTTTCTCCTTTTCTTTTTATTTACACTATTTTACTATTTTCTCCCAAATCTACTTTGTCTTAAACTTTTTGCAATTTGAATATTTTCCTATGATAACACATTTCTCTTTGATTAATATGATGATCTCATGTTAAGCTATTGACTCATATTTATATTTGATCTATTTATATTTAATCAATTAATAATATCTGCTGTATCAGTTTCTTATTTATACCATTTACATATCTATTAATTCTTACCCTCCTTGCATTCTTCCCCTTCCCCTCCCCTTACTTCTCTCTTCTTCTCTGCTTTTTCACTATTTATCTACTTATTTATTTAATTATTTATTCATAATCAGTCTTTTTATATATTACATATTTATATGCTTTTATTCATCAACAAATGTCATGTATTTATTGTCACTTTTTATCATTATAGAATCCCTCATTTATTTATTAACAATTTATTAATGCATCCTTTCCCTTATTCTCTTGATGCATTTTTATTGCAAAATTCAATAAAAAATTTCAACACAAAAAAAAAAAAGATTTGGTTCAAAGTGGGGGTATTTTATATTTCTGGGTACTCTCTTGGTACACGTGGAACTACTGCTACATGAAATGCACATGCCCTGTCAATGTTATTCCACTTCTATATAAAATAAATCAATCAAACAACAATGTCACCAAAATAATCACCTCCAGTGAAATTATTGGATTCCCAACTTAACCTCCCAGTCAATTTACAAACACTCACCTCAAGATCTGCAGATCTAAGTTTCTCCTTGGTGGTCGACCCCTTGAGAGTCTGAAGCTGCCTTTTCAGTGGTTCCAGGAGTCTCTTAAAGGAAGCCTAGAAAATAAACATTTCACTTTTAGGTTCAAGAGAAAGAAATTCATGTTATTGATAGGCTCAAGTCATAAAGAATCATGGCCGAGGTGGCCACAAAACATGCCACCGTGATCAACAAGTCACACAAGACCTCCTGTCAAATTATCACAGAGATAGAAAAAACTGAGGGCCTGATTTAGAGTTTGGCAGAGTGGAGGCCGAGCTGTCGATTGGCATTGCTCTTTCCCCAGACTCGGATGGCTCCACTATTGGAAACCTTTGACCAGCTGCTTATCTACCCTGGGGTCTTAGGTCAATGTATATTGGAAGGAACTCCCTATTTATGGCAGTCCTTCCAACAAACATTACTCCTGCCTAGCAGTCCCAAACAGGAAAAAGTACAAATGACATACGCGCTTTGGTTTCTTCTTCTGAAAAGCAAAAAAGTATGCAGTGTCGGGCAAAAACAATGTGGCGGCGTCTCTGAATTCTTTGCTGCATTCTGCGTAACTAATGTGCCAACTGATGCGCAGAAGGCAATGAGATCCAGCCATGCAGGCCAGGATCTCCAAATAGTTGTCTGCCTGCTGAGGTCTAAATGACCTCCTGAGTCTGTGAATGATTCCATCTGCCTTGGGTCCGATACTTTATATGTAGCCCTTGGGCCACAATTAATGTATGTTGGGTGGCCAGGTTGCTCACTGGAGGCTATTACCTCTGCTCCCCTGGTGAAGAACTACCTGCCATAATCTTGCCTAGCAGGAGTCTATATTCAGCACTAACAGATGCACTGATTGCAGAGCAGTATGTTAAGTGGGTGATATGCTTTTCTGGCCACGTTCAGCAATCTTTGTTGTTTTACTGCAAAAACTTCAAAGGCAGGAGTTTGCTTCAGTAAAACAAGTGCTTCCGCTGATGTCTTCCCAAAATGTCAACTTATTTTTTAAAAGCAGCCACTGTCCGCTTAAGGAACAAGGGCTGCTCTAAAAGTTTTTTGACATGCTGGGAATGTGAATGCAGAAATGGAGGTCTATTGTCCCTCGAAGGCCTCCATTCCTGCATTCGAAAACACTCACAAAAGTAAACTTGTTTCATTAGAATGTTATGAGGTGGGGGTTTTACTGCTCTCTACTAATATACATTTTGTGATGTGAATAATTAGTACATCAATTGCATTGCAAAATGCTGAGCATGTCACAAAAGGCGATGCATAATTGTGCTCACCGTTTGCGACCTCCCCAATAATACATTAGGGGGCATATTTATCAAAGTTGCATCGCTTTTGCAACATGCAATGGGGTGCAAAAGTGACGCAACCCTTATGATGTGATTTATCAAGCCATACAAGGCCACCTTGTGTGGCCCTGACTGGCTTGATAAATCACGAATAACGCAACGCATCGCAAATCGCTGTGTTGCTTTACTTTGCCCCAGGGAGGCTTCCAAGGGTGGAGCGTGGGTGTTCCTATGCAAAACCAATGGATTTTGATGCATTCCCTGATTTACCATACGTGGGACACCTGGGAATGTGCCAAAACTGCTATGCATCCCCAGCGGAGGCATAACGAGGAGAAATATCTTTATTTCTCCTCGTATTTTCCTCTTTCTACTTATCTGACATTTAGCATATCCTAGATCTCCTGCTCCACTTTAAAATAACTTCCCATCTTGGTATTACACTATCCCCTTTGTGCAGCCTATATGCCACTATCCTAACCCACAATGTTGCTTCCTCTCACCCCCTGTATAACCCAACCTCATCACTTCCCCACTTTATCCCTCTGTGACAACTGCACCAGTTTCTGAACTTTCATTTCCTCTTCTTCACCTTGTCAGCCTCATCTTCGACTCGTACTCTTTGCCTCAAATACAGCAGAGTGACAGTCCTTGTAGCAGCACAGCAGTCCTTCTTCCTGGCAGACTATCCACCAGCGCAGCAAGGTTACTTGCTGCGCTGCGTGAAAAAATAATAAATATGCCCCAAGGCCTATATTGCACAAAGTGGGCACTGTATCTTTTAAGCAGTTCAGGGTCTTAAGGCTATTCCTTAAACAAGATGAAGAAGAAGGTCTCCCTTGTCTCGCAGTCTCTGTTGGACTTAAACCAACTCCCAGATTTGCACCAGCCAGCTCCTCAACATACTCCTGGGACCGGAGAGGAACTCCCGTTTACCAAGTAGCCTGCTCTGCCAACCCCAAATGCATGGAGGGTTGCATGACTCTGTAGCTGTAGGACTCAATGAAAACAGAGACAGCAGAAGGAACCCAAAACAAGTTGAGTTCTGTGTGCCTTCGTTCCCTTGCTAGACTATGTACTGAATACATAAAAATCTTTTAGGGCAGGATGAGCATTTCATCGTCGGTTTTAAGCATAAATCTTGGAGGCCTGTAGTGTTTCCCCACAGTGCCAACATCAGTGCTTAGTTTGTAAAAAAAAGCAAATAGGTGCCAGGGCCCTCGTCAGAAAGCCACTCCCGCTTGCACCGCCTATTGCTGTGGTCAGCGCTACCAACTACAAGTAACAACACAACTACCAGGGGCGGCTCCTCCATTTGAGAGGAGGAGTGTCGCCCCACAAGCCGCAGAGCTGAAAAATAAAACGGTAATAAAATGCATTTATTCCGGTTTTATTTTTCAGCAACCCATCCTGAACTAAGTGTCAGGATGGGGCGGGGCGGGGCATGCACTGCCAAGTGGCAGCAGCAGGGAGATGTGCACTTTAAAAAGCGCATGTCTCTTTTGGCCGGACTTCTTGCGACGGCCAGCCAGACATGCGCATTTTAAAGTTCTCTAACCTAGCTGTCTTAGACAGCTAGGCTAGAGAAAGCGCCAGCCTCCATTGCTTTTAGGAGCGATGAGAGGACCTGCTCTATCCAATCCTGGTGCTGCTTTCACGCTGTGAAAGCAGCGCCAGGATTGGGTAGTGCAGTTTCCTGCATCAGGAGCTTCCTGAAGACACCCGAGGTAGGAGGACAAACCCGAAGGAGGAGGACGTGGCACTTCAAAGAAAGGAAGGTACGTTTATTTTTTTTTTTTTGGTGCCCCTGCCTCTCGCCCCCCCCGTCACATGCTAGCCGCCACTGACAACTACTAACTACCACACTCTTACAGTTGTGACAATTCAGGCTACTCCAGACCCCCAAAGCCACCACCAGGATACAGAACTATTAAACCCAGTGGGCAGAAGTCCTTTTTAAAATCTATTCCTAGTTCTTTGGCCGAAGCGATAGCATTCAGATTTGAAAGTGTGCACTATCACCACAGACCTATCAAGCTGACTGACTTTACCCCAGATGTCCTGTGTGAACTCCTATGGTGTGCTGAAGCCCTATAAAAAATATATAGATACAAACATGGCCTCGACTGAACAATTTTGCTAAAAGATGGTTTGGGTTTAATTTATGTATCCTTTCAACATAATCTGTCCAGTAAACACCTCGAGTACTAGTTCTATCTCAAAAGATACTTTTTTGTTATTGTGGTGCTTGGATGTTTGTGTTTTCTACAGTTTCAATTTATTATTTTTCCTCATTTTTTGTGGTTTGTAGTTTTTATGTTCGTTTTTTTGTGAATTTGCTTTCTGGTCTCACATTCAATATTACATTATATGTATTATAGTTTGAGGTGCTGTACCTTATTACACTCTCAGGAATTATTCTTGCACATTAATATTTTTACTACTATTATTATCATCATCATCATCATGATCATGATCATCATCATCATGATCATCATGATCATCATGATCATCATCGCACCCAAAGAACCTTTAGGTGAGGTGCCCCTGTAGGGTCGCAGTAGCAATCTTAGTGTGTGAGTTTAGCCATAGCACCTTCTTATCCCCTTCTTGGGTGTTCCCTCCAGGAGGATTTCTTAACGTGCACTATTAATTGATCTGTGAATAACCAACCTAGCTCTTGAATCTCACAACACAAGCTTGTGCACGTCAAGATACCAATGGCCATACTTTGCTAAAGTCACCCAAATTCTGTGTTGAGGAGGGAAGTCTCCACCGGAGCCTCATGGTCCTTTTGTTAGAAGCCGCTCACCCTTCAGTGCAGGCCTATCAGCTCAACTCTGGCTCACCTCAACCATAGTCTGCTAGTTAGAGCAGATTGGGCGAGTCTTTCACTTTCATATCTAAACGTGCCATAAACATTTTGCCGTTTCTTGCTCCCCATGTGCTTTCACCCCAAGATTGAATTTTCTGTCTGCGACCTGGACTTAGGTCGAGAACACGCAAACACCTCAGTGGTCACTCAGCTGGTTGGCCAATGGATAAACCTGGGGCCACAGTCGTATGCAAAGACCCTGGTACCTTCTGGGCCAACAAATCAAACCTGTATGAGGGTGTCACAATTTATATAGGCCGCCTCCACTCCACTGAACCACCCAATGTGCTTTGCTAAGCAGCAGGGTTTTCCAAAGTCGGTCCTGGAGGGCCGGATCCATGCCAGATTTTTAAGATAACTGTAGTTATCTAAATGGGGATATACTAAAAATCTGGCATGGATCCAGCTCTCCAGGACCGACTTTGCAGAACCCTGCTAAACAGGTAGGAAATTTACTATACAACACTCCCCTATTTTCACATCAGCAAAATGCTGATCTCGCCTAGCCTTATGTGCCCTGTCTATATCCCATCCAAGGGCCAAAGTCCCTTGTCCCCCCTCCTACTCCTCAACTTTCTCCTCATATTTATGATCTCTTCTCTTCCCCTCTGTTCAACACCAGTAAAAATATTTCCCTTCCCACCACTGTTTCACCATCCACTCCTATCGTCCACCATCTTTCCTCACCTTCTACCCTTGCTCCCCAACTCCCCACCCCTCCCTCCCTCACCCTCTGCACTCCCTCCCGTATCCCGTGCCCCCACCCCGCCCTCCCTCACTCTCTGCACTCCCTCCCGTATCCCGCTCCTCCATCCCTCCCCGTCCTCCCTCACCCTCTGCACCGCCTCCCTTAACCCGTTCCCCCACCCCTCCCGGTCCTCCCTCACCCTCTGCACTCCCTCCCTTATGCATCGAGCCACCCAACACTCCGTGCTCAGCTCTCCTCTCCCTGGAAAATAAACTTGATTCTCTTATCTATTCCATTTCCCAGCTTGTAGCGTCCATCTCACTTTTAAGCGCCAAGATGTCCCCCTTCCCTAACAACCTCCCGAGGAGTTCCTTGCTCCCGCCGCCCCAATAAAGCCAACCACAGTCTGTCCTCTGCAGACATCACCAACTTACTGGCCAGCTACAAGACCACCAACGTCACTCCCCCTCCACCTTCCTCTCCTAATAATTCTACGCAGTTCCCTATTCAGACCATCTCCTCAGCCAGACCTTACCAGCCTCCCTCTTACCGGGCACCCTCATTCAAGAACCTTATCCCTATCTCCCTTAACAACCCTGACACCCCCATCACCAAAACATCTTCGTCAGAGCTGCACTGCTTGCTCCACAACTGCAGATCTGCAATCAAACACAAATTGGAAATCTCTGATACTATCACAAACCAGAATCTCTACATGTTCTTCCTCACTGAGACCTGGTTTAATGACTCCTCTCATACTTTGTTTGATCTTCTGGTACCCACTGACTACTCTATCCTCAGAAATGACAGGGCAGACAAAATTGGGGGTGGTGTCGCTATCATCACCAGGAACTCCCTTCAAATGAAAGCCTTCCCTACCACCCTTTTCCGTACATTCGAATGCCTATCCCTAGAATTTCAAATACATCACGGCTCACCCTTTAGATTCCATGCCATCTACCACCCGCCCGGTAACTGCTCTTCCTTTGTGGAGGAACTGACCGACTTCATCAGTGACCAACTTTCTCAAAGTGACAGACAGATCTTCCTGGGCGACTTTAATCTCCACTGGGGCTCATTGGAAGACTCGGCTGCCAAAAAGCTTGCCACCTTTCTCTCAGCCAATGATCTCTTCCAACATTGCTTGGAAACCACACATTCCAAGGGCTCAATTCTGGACCTTGTCATATCCAAAGCAGACCTGCTGACTACTGCTCCCCCCATCCATGTAGACTGGTCTGACCACTTCCTCATTCCCTTCCGTTTTCACCTATCGCACGTTATAACTCTCGGCCAACCTAAAAGAGCTACTACCTGGTTCCGCAACACTAAGAACATTGATCTTGACACTTTTTGTGATTCTGCTATGCGGGCACTTCCTAGACTAGACCCTAACGTGGATGTCAACTTTCTCACTTCTCAGTGCCTCTCAGTACTAGCAGTCGAAATCGACAATGTCGCTCCACTCCAAAGCAAAAGGAAAAGACCCACCCCCTCAGCACCTTGGTTCAATAAAGCTCTCTACGATGAAAGGAAAAACCTTAGAATCCTGGAGAAACATTGGAGAAAATCTCCTTCCACCTCCAATCTCTCTCTTCTACGTTCAGCAAGATCCAAATATCACAAGCACATCTTCCTTGAAAAAGCATCACATTTCAGATCCCTCCTTGACTCAGCCAAAAACAGACCCCAAAAACTTTTTGACCTCATCAAAAACCCAAACTGTTCTTCCCTAACCATTAAGCCTGAGGATTCCACAAAGAAAGCAGCAGATTTCGCTATATTCTTTGATGAAAAGGTCAAAGCACTGGTGGATCAGGTCGCCCACCCCCATTGAGGAGCGGAAATCCTTAGTTACCTGGCAGAACTTTGACGTCATCTCGGAAGATGACCTCCTCAAATGCATCCTCGAAACTAAACCCTCCAACCATTCTTCTGACCCCATCCCTAGCGACATCGCCATCGATTTCTACACCTATACTCTCTCTTACTGGACCAGGCTAGTCAATCTCTTCCTCAGTCAAGGCTCCCTCCCGGTTGCCCTCAAATCAGGACAGGTCACCCCTCTTCTAAAAACCCTCCGCCGATGCGAACGACCTCAACAACTTCCGCCCTATCACCAACCTCCCTTTTCTTTCGAAAATCACCGAAAAATGTGTTGCGAAACAACTTTCCTTACATATTATGGACAATAACCTCCTCGACGTCTTCCAGTCTGGCTTCATCCAAAATTGCAGCACTGAAACAGCCCAGCTGCAAGTGATTGATGATGCGCTGCATATACTCGACTCTGGGGAATCGTGTCTTCTGATTCGTCTAGACCTCTCTGCAGCCTTTGACACTGTTAATCATAGCACCCTCCTCAACACTCTTCAACAGAGAATGGGATTGGATGGCACACTGCTCAAATGGTTTGCCTCTTTCCTCTCGGACAGATCCCAAATGATCAAGATAGCGAACAGTCTTTCATCTCCATTGGCTGTAGGTCAAGGCGTCCCTCAAGGTTCTATCCTGGCACCCACTTTGTTTAATCTCTACCTGGAACCATTAGGGAACCTTCTAAGCAAATCCTGTCCTTGACTGGTAGGTCGCTCCCCCACCACACAGCTCCGTCTGTGTGCCCTGCTGCTGCCCCTGATTGTGCTCGTTTTTTTCCTTTCTGTGCCCCCTTGCTGGCCCTGATTGTGCTCGTTTTTCCTTTCTGTGCCCCCTTGCTGCCCCTGATTGTGCTTGTTTTTCCTTTCTGTGCCCCCTTGCTGCCCCTGATTGTGCTAGTTTTCTTTCCTTTCTGTGCCCCCTTGCTGCCCCTGATTGTGCCCGTTTTTCCTTTCTGTACCCCCTTGCTGCCCCTGATTGTGCTCGTTTTTTTTTTTTTTTCCTTTCTGTGCCCCCTTGCTGCCCCTGATTGTGCTCGTTTTTCCTTTCTGTACCCCCTTGCTGCCCATGATTGTGCTCGTTTTTCCTTTCTGTGCCTTGCTGCCCCTGATTGTGCTCGTTTTTTTCCTTTCTGTGCCCCCTTGCTGCCCCTGATTGTGCTCGTTTTTCCTTTCTGTGCCCCCTTGCTGCCCCTGATTGTGCTCGTTTTTCCTTTCTGTGCCCCCTTGCGGCCCCTGATTGTGCTCATTTTTTTTCCTTTCTGTGCCCCCTTGATGCCCTGATTGTGCTCGTTTTCCCTTCTGTGCCTGTTTCCCGCCGCTGCGCTCTGCGGCCCCGCCCCCTCACTGCCCATTCGCTGCCCCATTCCCTGCTCCTCCCTCCCACCTCCCCAATTATGGCGGCCGCTGCGTGGTGAAGAGAGCGACCCCTGTCCTTGACTGGTAGGTCGCTCCCCCACCACACAGCTCCGTCTGTGTGCCCTGCTGCTGCCCCTGATTGTGCTCGTTTTCTTTCCTTTCTGTGCCCCCTTGCTGCCCCTGATTGTGCTTGTTTTTCCTTTCTGTGCCCCCTTGATGCCCTGATTGTGCTCGCTTTCCCTTCTGTGCCTGTTTCCCGCCGCTGCGCCTGCGGCCCCGCCCCTCACTGCCCATTCGCTGCCCCATTCCCTGCTCCTCCCTCCCATCTCCCCATTTATGGCGGCCGCTGCGTGGTGAAGAGAGCGACCCCTGTCCTTGACTGGTAGGTCGCTCCCCACCACACAGCTCCGTCTGTGTGCCCTGCTGCTGCCCCTGATTGTGCTCGTTTTTTTTCCTTTCTGTACCCCCTTGCTGCCCCTGATTGTGCTCGTTTTTTTTCCTTTCTGTGCCCCCTTGCTGCCCCGGATTGTGCTCGTTTTTCCTTTCTGTACCCCCTTGCTGCCCCTGATTGTGCTCGTTTTTCCTTTCTGTGCCCCCTTGCTGCCCCTGATTGTGCTCGTTTTTCCTTTCTGTGCCCCCTTGCTGCCCCCGATTGTGCTCATTTTTTTCTTTTTCCTTTCTGTGCTCCCTTGATGCCCTGATTGTGCTCGTTTTCCCTTCTGTGCCTGTTTCCCGCCGCTGCGCCCTTGCGGCCCCCTCCCCCTCACTGCCCATTCCCTGCTCCTCCCTCCCACCGCCCCATTTATGGCGGCTGCTGCGCGGCCGCGCCGCTGGCGCGCCGAAGGCGCGCCTAAGGCAAGCCCGTCTGCGCTTGTCCGCGCCGTGAACGCGCCCAGCGCCAGACCCCCTGGTCCGGGCATCCCCCGCCACATCAACAGACGCCGATACGACGCCAGCACCCTCCACGCACTCAACCCCGGAAAAGATCACGCCTGCTACCAGGCCACCCCGAAGCGCACCCAAGGGCCCTTCACCTGCCGGAACTGCAGCTTCGCCAGCACCCGCCCCGCCAAACCACCGCCCAGGAAAGAACCCAACTACCTCAGATGCATCCTCCTCAACACCCGCTCCGCCCGCAAACACGCCATCGAACTCTGGGACCTTCTAGACTCAACCTCCCCAGACGTCGCATTCCTGACGGAGACCTGGCTGAATCCCGCTTCAGCCCCCGACATCGCCATTGCCATCCCGGACGGATACAAGATCACCCGCAGGGACCGCACCAACGGAGTCGGAGGAGGCATCGCCATCGTCCACAGGAACACCCTCAGAGTCTCAACCAACACCGATGACACCCTCAGCACCGCCGAACACATGCACTTCCAGATCCACACCGATCCCAACACCACCCTCAGAGGAACCCTCATCTACAGACCCCCCGGACCCCGACCACAGTTCAGCGATTCCATCGCTGACTTCGTCAGCACACACGCCATCGCCTCCACGGACTACATCCTCCTCGGGGACCTGAACTTCCACCTCGAGAACAACAAGGACACCAACTCCACCACCCTGATCGACAACCTCGCCACCCTCGGACTCAGACAGCTCGTGACTACACCCACCCACGCCGCCGGCCACACGCTCGACTCCATCTTTTCCGCAAGCCCACACGTCTCCTTCAACCACACCTCCGAACCCCACTGGACTGACCACCACTGCATCCACTTCACCTACAGGAAGCCCACCACGCACCACCGCACCGAACAAATGCCTCGCCGCTGCTGGAGCAGAGTCACGGAAGACCAGCTAACCACAACCCTCGCCCTGAGCCCACCCGCCGAACCCTCCGACCCCGACACCGCCGCCCGCAACCTCAGACAGTGGATCGACGACTGCGCCAACACCCTCGCCCCGCTCAAGAATCCGCCCAACAGCCACACCAGCAAGAAAGCCACCTGGTTCACCGAAGACCTCCAGGCCTCCAAACGAACATGCCGAAAACTGGAGAAGATCTGGCTCCACGAACGGACAGCGGACAGCTACGCGCCCACAAGAGCGCCACCCGCAGTCACCATCACCTCATCAGATCCGCCAAAAGGGCCTCACTCAAAGACCGCCTAGACAACAACGCACACAACAGCAAAGAGCTCTTCAACATCGTGAAGGAACTCTCCAACCCCAGCTCCAACACCAACGACATCCAGCCGTCGCGAGACCTGTGCGACTCACTGGCCACCTTCTTCCACCGCAAAATCGCCGACATCCATGACAGCTTCAACACCACGACCGCCCGGCAACCACCGAGACCACTGCCCCCACAACCACCAACCGCCTGCTCTCCTGGACCAACATCAACGACGAGGACACCAGCGAGATCATGAACACCATCCACTCCGGTTCACCGCTAGACCCGTGCCCTCACCACATCTTCAACAAAGCCAGTACAGCCATCGCGCCCCATCTCCGGAAAATAATCAACATCTCCTTCGAGACAGCAACCTTCCCGGAAAGCTGGAAGCACGCCGAGATCACCGCCTTACTCAAGAAACCCAAGGCAGACCCCAAGGACCTCAAGAACTTCCGACCCATCTCTCTGCTCCCGTTCCCCGCGAAGGTCACCGAGAAAATCGTCAACAAACAACTGACCCGCTACCTCGAGGAGAACAACATCCTGGACCCTTCCCAGTCCGGCTTCCGCAGCAACCACAGCACCGAAACCGCCCTCATCGCCGCCACCGATGACATCAGGACCCTGCTAGACAACGGAGAAACAGCAGCCCTCATCCTCCTGGACCTATCAGCCGCCTTCGACACGGTCTGCCACCACACACTACGAACACGCCTTCACGACGCCGGGATCCAAGAGAAGGCCCTGGACTGGACCACATCCTTCCTTTCCGGCAGAACACAAAGCGTCCGCCTCGCCCCCTTCCGATCCAAGGCCACCAAGATCATCTGCGGCGTACCCCAAGGCTCCTCCCTCAGCCCAACGCTGTTCAACATCTACATGGCACCCCTCGCCCACGTCGCCCGACAGCACAACCTCAACATCATCTCCTACGCCGACGACACCCAGCTGATCCTCTCCCTCACCAAAGACCCTCACACCGCCAAAGCCCACCTCCACGAAGGAATGAAGGCCGTCGCCGAATGGATGAGGACCAACCGCCTGAAGCTGAACTCGGACAAGACGGAGGTCCTCATCCTTGGTTCCAACCCTTCAGCCTGGGACGACTCCTGGTGGCCAACATCACTGGGAACAGCCCCGCCACCCACCGACCACGTACGCAACCTAGGGGTCATCCTCGACCCCACCCTCTCCATGACTAAGCAGGTCAACGCCGTTTCCTCATCCTGCTTCAACATCCTCCCAATGCTCCGCAGGATCTTCAAGTGGATCCCCACCGAAACAAGAAAAACAGTCACCCAGGCCCTCGTCACCAGCAGGCTGGACACCGGAAACGCCCTCTACGCAGGAACGACGGCTAAGCTCCTGAGACGGCTGCAACGCATCCAGAACGCCTCTGCACGTCTTATCCTCGACATCCCCGACGCAGCCACATCACACCCCACCTGAGAGACCTGCACTGGCTCCCTGTCAACAAGAGGATAACCTTCAAGCTCCTCACCCACGCACACAAAGCACTCCACAACTCCGGACCAGCCTACCTCAACAGACGACTCAGCTTCTACACCCCCACCCGCCAGCTCCGCTCGACCAGCCTCGCCCTCGCCACAGTCCCCCGCATCCGGAAAACGACCGCCGGCGGCAGATCCTTCTCCCACCTCGCCGCCAAGACCTGGAACACCCTCCCCACCAACCTCCGACAGACCCAAGACCTACTGGCCTTCAGAAGACTCCTCAAGACCTGGCTCTTCGATCAGTAGCAGCACCACCCCCCTCTTCCCCCAGCGCCTTGAGACCCTCGCGGGTATGTATTGCGCTTTATAAGTGACATGATTGATTGATTGATTACCATCTTTATGCGGACGACACTCAAATCTACCTTAAGGTGTCTTCCGCACACGATCTCTCACTACTCAACTCTACTCTCAACTCTATTCACAACTGGATGTTAGCTCACCAACTCATTCTTAATCCCGCCAAAACTGAATTCCTCCTCCTCTCTACCTCTCTCTCACCTCCTCCTGTTCAATCTTGGATGGATCAGCTGAACCTACTCAACAACAAACCCATCATTGTCGACAGCGCTAAATCCCTAGGTGTCATTCTTGACAAAAGACTCAACCTAATCTCCCACATCAACTCTATTGCTAAGAACGCACGTTACCAGTTGCGCCTTCTATGGGGGATCCGTCGGTTCTTCCCGGAGAAAGACTTAAAAACCTTGGTACAATCTCTGGTTCTCTCAAGACTGGATTATTGCAATTCTCTTCTGACGGGCCTACCCAAATCCCACCTCTCCCCTCTCAAATCCATCCTCCATTCAGCAGCTCGCTTCATTTCAGGGTCTAAACGAAGCGACCACGTCACGCCTATCCTGTCCTCTCTTCGTTGGCTTCCGATCGAGGCAAGATCTATTTACAAAACTGCCTGCATCACACTCAAAACCTTACACACGTCCTCCCCTCGTTACCTGGTGAATAAATTGAAATGGTCCGGTGGCTCTCGCCCTTCTCGCAATGCGGAAAAGCTTCTGCTTGAGCCCCCCCGTCTTTAAAAGGGAAAGATCGATGGCTCAATCCTTCTCAGGCAATGCGGTGAGAATCTGGAACTCGCTTCCCCCATTGCTCCGGGCCACCTCCTCTACCCGGATCTTCAAAGCTGACCTCAAATCTCTTCTCTTCCAAAGACACTTTCAGAACTAATACTTTCAGTCTCAGTCCCCTCTAGGAAGTTCGCTCTTCATTGTAAATTTGTACTTTTTCCTGTACATTCCTCACCCTTGCGTGCTGTGTTGGATTTTTTGTTTGTGTTCCCTTCATTTTAAGTCTCCTGTTTAATTCACGCCCTCTCTACTCCCTCAAGGAAGTTCTTCCACTATAGGAAATTCTGTACTCCATGCCTATTGAAGTGCCTTCCCAGTGTGTTCTGAGTGACTGCCACTTATTGCAGTATTATTCCTCTATTTGTATTTTGTATCTTATGTATCATGCACACCTGTCACTTTTTCCTCTTGTAACGTATACCTCTTTTTGTATCTTGCTTGTTTTTGTTATTTGCACAATTGTCACTTTTTCCTCATGTAATGTATCGCTTGCTTTTGTATTATGCTCACTTGTAACCTTCTCCTCATGTAATGTTACTGTTCCTATTGTGAAGTGCTCTGACACCTTCGGGTAAAGTCCGCGCTATATAAAAACGCATAAATAAATAAACAAAGACTTTACGTTTCCCTGAGCGGATGTACACCACCATCATACGCACCCTTGTAGCTCACACACACACAGTGATATGTGTCATTTACAAACGTACCACACATACGTGTATCTGTCACCCTGATTGTGAATAGTGTAAAAAGCATCTGTTACATGACTTAACTCCCACACGGAGTACACAATATGACAACAACGGAGACCTGTAACACATTCTCTGTACCCTCCTCTGGAGCCACCTATGGTGCTGCCCGGTGTAACAGTTAACTCGCGCGCGCCTACCTTGTAATCTTCAATCGCCTCGTTTATAGGAACTACGGTATGAGTTCTGTGCTGTACCGACCGGTCACACACCACACATATCGGAGCCTGATCATCTTGACAGAATAACTTTAACTTTTCTTCGTGTTCCTGGCAGATGCTGGCGTCCTCGGCGTTTCTGGGGGATATCTGAAGCTGCTGAATGCTAGCCACAATGTTGGCCAGCAAGGTGTTCACCCTCAGGATTCTCAGCACCGATCTGTGTCGACATTGGGGACAGGTGCCGTTTCTGGATTGCTCGTCCCAGTAACACCTTATGCAGCTGCGGCAGAAGTTGTGCCCACAGTCCGTGGTCACCGGGTCTTTGAAATATCCCAGACAGATGGAGCAAATAATATCATCTTGGAGATTCTTCTCAGGCTGTGCAGCCGCCATTGCTTCGAGGAAGTGTGAGACGAAAATTCCCTTTCGTTTACTTACAAAGGGCGTCACTTACAGGAAGTGGGCGTGCCCCGAAGCTACACACCGTTTGCTGTTTCAAAGACGTTTTTCTAGCCAAGTTTCTTTTCATGTTTGCAAGAAGGTATTAGCCGTTGCCACACTCGGTTAAAATTCATTTCAGGACTTCACAAACTTCTCAGCTTTCACAAATCGCTGCTTTCCAGGTATATATTCCAGGAAATGTGTTCGGAATTCTATTTTCGCATGTGAGAATATACACATGCATATTCTGCATAAATATATTCATTATTACATGAGAAAAAAGTCAGCGCTCTTGCTAAGTATTTCGTTTTTTTTCTCTTTGGGGAAACATTTCCCCCGTTAGGTTTGTTCCCTTGCTCCCACCCTGGTAAACCAATTATCAATCAATCATGATTTATTAAGCGTGGCTAATCACCCAATAGGGCAGAGGTCTTCAAACTTTTGGATGCCGAGACCCCCCTGTCAACATTTTGAGGCGTAAGGACCCCCTCCTGACAAAAATTTCTAAACCTGTAGGCAGGGCTACTGGAATTATGAGGCAGGTGAGGACCAAATTACGTGACAGGCTTGACTAAATTGTGTGGGAAGAAAAGGTAAATGATGTTATGTGATGCCGCGTACACAGTAACACTGAGGAAAGATTTCACCCCATCAGTACCAGTGTATAACCAAAATACAGCAATTAACATCAGAAAGATTTCTAGTCAAACTTTGTGAAGGGCCTTCCACTCCGCAGGAATACGTGCTGCCACATTAGAAGCTCACTTGGCCCTGGCCGGAGAAGCAGGGGTCCCTTAAAACCCTGGCGGTTTTGTGCAGAGTTAAGCAGTTTACCCATGCAGCTTTCCTCTCACCCCCTCCCTTCCATCCCTCTGTCCTCTCCTAACCCCGGATCCCTCTCTCACTTTGCAGGCCATTTTATTTCACCCCTTTTACAACTTCTGAACTCTCCCCATTCAACCTCTCACTTCACCTTTAACACTCCCAGCCAGGGCTGGTCCTAACACTGGTCGCACACGGTGCAACAGTCTTTTTGGTGCCCCACCCCGTTTCCTCCTTCTCCATGAATTCCTTCACTGCCACTCACCAACAATTCACCTCATCTCTCTATAGCACCTTTCTGACAAACATTTCATTTTCTTATAGCGCTACTCATAGTTTACTCACACTCATTTCTGTGATCTGCATGGTACATATTCTTTGTAGCAGGAACGTTAACCCTCTGCACTGTGTGGGTGACAAGAGTGCCCATGTGAGTGCACGGTGAGCGATGCAACAGTGTGAGAGTAGGGTAAGAGGAGTGACTGCAGGGTGAGTGAGGTGGCTTATGAATTTAGGTGCGGATGCAAGTTCAGAATGGGACGAATGAGTGTATGATTACTGATGGGCTTGTTTGAGTGAGTTGCATATTGAGCAGTGAGGGGGACAGGTGAGTGAAGTGTCACATGAGTGCAGGATGAGTAGTGTACTCGTGTGGCTGCAGGGTGAGGTATAGGATGAACAGCGCAAGTGCATTGTGAGTGCAGAGTGATCACTGTGAGTGCAGGGTGAGCGGGTGAATGGTGTGAGTGCATTGTGATCGCTGTGAATGCAGGGTGAGCGTGAAAGTGAAGGGCGAGAATGACGAGTGAGTTGTCTGAATGCAGAGTGCATTCCCAGACACTTGAAGTAACTCAGCATGTTATGGACGGCGGCGTAGGGTTTAAGATCTAAGTTAAACTATTGCTATTATGGCATTAATCGGGGATCGAGGAAATAAATAATGTGCTGATCCTGCTACAAACTCCCAGTCCTATGATAGGGTTGCCAGCAGATTATTTTGATGGCCCAGTCGGTACAAAAATAAGCAGTCACCTAAAGCTGTATTTTCAGCACTTATCTGTGCATACTTGAACAGCAAATATAAATAGAAAGCACTTTTAATTGTGTTCTGTGGCTGCCTGAATGATCCATGACTGATAATTAAGGGGAACAAAGACAGAGAAGTCACATTACAAATGAATACACACTTTTTATTTAAGACCCTATTTAGTCAAGAGGAGATCTTTGCAGGCTCTTTAAACCCCACATGGCTGCATTTCATTTTTCTTTTGGCGACCCTACTTTATATTCTTTTTCATGAAATGCATTCTCACACTACAGCAGTAAAAGTTAAATGCAAATGTAAGGATTAGGCAGAGTGGGGGCCCAGGGGGTTACTGGAACCAGGAAAAAACTAAGCCTCTGTAACCAGTTTACAAAGGCATGTAAACATGCAAATGGTCTTTAAAGACCTGTGAAAAACTCGGGCGTGCCGGAGATAAGACTCCAGACACTGCCCAGCTGAGCCCCCAGCAGCTCGAGTTGCACTGCAGCAGCCCGGGCTGAGACGCAGGACGGGGGGAAGAGGGGAGGCTGAAGCCCTTGGGCCTCGGCAGAAGTGTGACTGGGAAGGCGCGACCCCCTTTGCATCGCTCCACGGCCCCCCTGGGGGTCGCGCCCCACAGTTTGAAGACCCCTGCAATAGGGTATCCAGGCACTTGCAGGTCCTGGCTTATTCGAACAGCCAGGTCTTGAAAGCCCTTTGGAATTCCGGAAGTGAGGTGATGGTCCGCAGTTGCGCGGGGAGGCTGTTCCAGGTCTTTGCTGCAATGTGGGAGAAGGGGCGTCCTCCACTTCTGCTTCGGTAGATGCGGGGAGTATGGGCAAGTGAAAGGGAGGCGGAGCGTAGTGTTCTCGACTGTTGGTGGAAGTTCAGGCAGTGGTTAATGTAGGCAGGTCCTTAGTTGTGACAAGCCTCCTGCTCTTGCCAGAAAATGTCCAAAGATTTCCTTGGTGTAAAGGGTTGGAAAAGAGGTTAGTAAATATCCCCAAACCTGCACATTTTGTGGAGTATTCACACACTTCACGGGCATCTGCATTGCAGACAGCCCTGCCAGGTTTCCAAGGTTCTCACATGACTACTTGTTCCAGTCCAGGGTTTATCTTTGCATTCTCTGACTTGTAGTCTTGCTATATGCAACACCATTATGATACCAGGACAACAAGTCCCACTCTGCAAATTAAAAAACCTGGACTGGAGCAGCTAGTGCAAGCATAGTCTATGAAACGTGACAGCTACACTTGGATACTCATTCCCACCTAATGAGATTTTCTCACAGAAGAATATCTGTGAGACTAAATTCTTTTATAAGTGCCAAAGAAACTTTCTTGAACTGGAAAAGTGTTTTTTGATTCGTAAAAAGTCTTTTTGCCTGTGTAAATCACAGGCATATAGCATTGCGAATAGGTTATTTAATACATATCACCACAATAATATGTTACTCTGTCTGTTTTGCCAGAATGTCCCCCTTCATGGTATGTTGGGCATGTTCCCTTGTCCTGAATTCCCGACTGCATGCGTATCTGGTATCCTGACTTTTATTTTGGCCCTGGCGTTATCATGTTAATCTAACCCTGTGCACAGAGGCCTGGGCCTCACCTTGATATATGGAAATTTGCCATTTCTGCATGATTACCCTGTTTTTTCTTTGCCTTTTTTGTTGGCTATAGAACTCAAAAATGAGTTATTTTGACAGGTCGAATTTGCAGTTAAAACCTGCACAGCCAGGATACTGTTGGGCCTGGAGATATGCTTTACAGTGCACTGCAGTGGATTGCACAATAAGTGCTGCAGCCCACTGTTAGCTTTTAATTTACCAGCCCTGATTACATTTAGTACCGTATGCTTGGGACTTATAGGCAAATTAAATAAACCAATCAGGTGTTTACCAATTTCATCATGTTGAAAGGAGGAGAGCTTTACCATTGCTTAGCAGAGGTAAAGTGCACAGAGTTCTATATCGAGTAAAAATAGGGTTCAGCAAAAACACAAAAAAGTCCAGGGTGACCCAGCAGAAAGGGCACATTTCCATCAAAGCCCCCCAACAAAAGCTAGGTTAGGCGAATCAACTCCTTGATGGCATTCCCTGCTCAGGAGATAGAAAATGGACAATTTTACTTTTCTGCAGTGGCACTTGTCTGTTCTGTGTCACTCTAAATCTATCTGTACCATTCTGTTACCATTCTACTAGGCCCCTGGACCGGGGAACACTACTCATCTGCAGACCCTATCTGTGAGCAGCACTAAGATAGTACCTCCATGGTCAACAAGGTGATGAAAACCTCTGCCGTCAAGGACAGCATCAAACAGAGGCAAGTGACAGCCATCAGTGTCAAGAGCCAGGCCCCTGACCCTCCAGTGCCAGTTGGAGGTTCCATTCTGGGGCCTTGGGCAGGCCTCACTTCCAGCCGGGGGGCTAGCAAGGGGTCCCTCCGTAGCTCCTGAGGTCTCTCTGGCCTCTTAGGTTTTTCAGAGTGGGGGCTACACCCTCAAGTAGTAGACATTCCCTTTCCACTCTCACTCCTGCCATCACAGGGTTAGTATCCTGAGACTGGCTTCTCAGTCCCAGGTCTGTACTCTGAAAATGACCAGATGGCTGGCAGTTCAGGAGTTCTAGGGGGGAACCACACCCCACTCAAGGGTGACACACTCTCTGTGTTATGCAAGGTCTGGCTGGGGACAGGTCTCCTGTCCTCTGTCCCTATGATAGCTCAGGCAGCACATCCAGGTCAGAAGTGGCTTCCTCTGGACCATTTTACCTCCCCCACCATTCCAGGGATACTAGGCCATAGGGCAAAAAAAATCCTTCCCATGGGCCAGGGTTACCCTACATACCTGTCCTGGGACATTCCGCTCTGGGGGACCCAGCTTTTTCACCACTATAGTCTGGCTGGCACAGGTATCCCTCAAAGCAGTGACAGGGACTTCAGTCATTATGATCGGGTGAAAGTGAAAACTCACACCATCAGGGATCACCAACTTACCTTCTGGGTCCACTTCCTAACTAAGGGACACTAGGGTGGGCTCTAACCTCTCTTTCTGGGGACAACCTCCCCCCAACGCTGCATTGGCCACCCCTGTGGTGTGCCCTCCTTTGGATGGTTTCCCAAGACGGCTAGCGCTGCCCTTCTCGTGCCCCAACTGGTGACAGTCATAACACCTGGGCAAGAAAATGGGCACCCTGGGCTTCTGCCAATCAGAACCTCTCCCTTTATGCTCAGAAGGGTTCTGGGAATCCTTTCCCACCAAACTCTTTTGGGGCCCTTTGTGGAGCTTCTCTGTTTTATCCTGAACTCCTACTGTTAACGGGGACCTTAACCACCCTTCTTGTGTACCTCCAAGATAAATGTTTCAACACTCTGGTGCTGATCCAAAGGTCAGCTACCTTCCCAAGCTTGTGGGGCACAGTGACCTTGAAATCAATTATGTTATGTCAGAACTCTGCAAAACAATTACTCAGTATGTGCTCCTTCATGATTAAATAATAAAGCCCACAATACTCATTTACTTTACTGCCCTTCACCGAACCTTCTAGTGCTGTACCTGATGAATCTGCAAAGCATACCCATGACTGGTGTGACTGCTTATGGCTATCCCTGAACTGTGGGGCATACTTCTCTGGGGTTAGCCCAAACATCACAGCAAGGGTTTCCTTCACAGGGGCAGATCTAATCCTATCAACCTTCCCAAGGGCAACAAAGTATCCTACCTATAGTTGGCATGTGCTTCGAGAAGCTAGCTCCCCAGTCCTTCTCTGAGACTATGCATGCAAAATGCCACCTCGTAGGCCTCACATCACTTGTCAATATCATCCCCCACCACAAAGGTAGACACCAGGTCTTTGGGGATGTGGGCCCTTTTACCTTCTCTAGGTACTTCATTTTCACTGTCATCATCCTCACGGGAATCTGTGACCCTCCTGGCTTTTGGGCAGTGTTCTTTGTGGGTTACCTCTTGAGCCTCCAACCTTTTCGTCTCCTGGACCCTTGCTGCTGCTACAGCTTTCCTTTCCTCCAGTATGGCCCAGTTGCAGCTTCAGGGCCCTCTCTGCTGTTCTCCAGCTCTAACTGTGTCAGGCTGCTGGAAGATGCCACGCTCACTGCTCTGGACAAGGCATGGGATCTGGCTCTGTAGATTCCTCCTTCCCTGGCACTGAAACCTCTGCAGGGCCATCGTCTTCTTCCTCTACTTCTTGTTCTGCTCCATTCTTGTTTCATTCTTGAGCACGGGCCTGCAGCAGACAGACCTCCTTCCAGGATCTGAGAGCTATCTGGTTATCTGGTACTCCACTTTATTGGCCCATTTGGCCGCCTTGAGCACTCTCTCCTTGCACAGCTTCTTCAGCTCTGCCATGTCGAGACTCTAAGGGGCCGATTCCGATCTCGGCCGGTAGGGCTCCGAATCGGATTCGGCTTAACCGGATCCGATTCGGAGCCCTATTTCCCGACCGATTCGTACGCGCGTCCGGGCGAGCGAGTACGATGTGAAATCGCCGACCGACTCGTCCAGGCGTCCCGACCGCTCCGACCGACTCGTTCCCGGGTCTAACCGCACCGACCGACTCGCTCGGACTCGACTCGCACCGCGCAATGGAGACGTTCCCCGGCCGGGTAAGTACGAGGCGCGCCGCGAGCAGTCCGACCGAGCCGCGCACTCCGGCTCCAAAGAGCAGTCGGAGCCGTACTTTGGGGTCCGTGTCGGACTCCTGTACGCGTAGCCGCGCGAGTCGCACACAGGGGGACCCATGGGTCCCCCTACCTGTGCGTGTACGGCGCGAGTCGCTTCGCCGCGCACACGCTGTAGGGGGCGCCCTTGTCCGCCTCGCACCCATTGAGTCAATGGGAGCCCGCGTACGCGTTGTACGACAGGCTCCCATTGACTTCAATGGGAGTCCGACCGAATCGAGTCCGATGGCATACGTGCGCATCGTACTCGTTCGGTCGGGCTGCACGGGTCCGATTCGGTCGGAAATCTCTCCGGGTCCGGCTCGGTCGGAGAGATTTCCGGCCCGAATCGGAATCGGCCCCTAAATGTTGCTCAGATCCACTTCCATTCTTTTAAACATCACCGGTGCAAAAAGCCAAAGGGTAGGAATGAAATTTAGGATAAATCGAAAAATGGGCATTCAAAAAACAGAGGTCAATTTGAAAAATAAAAGGCAATTTTGATACCAGTTTACTAAGGGATTTGTGAGTTTAACTTAAATCACAGAGTGGCCCATCAAAAACACAAGTCCTGAATCCCACTGCTGAATACCAATGTGATAAATTGGGCTATTAGTTGAGGAGGACGAGTACCCACCTCAAGTAATAATCACAATCCATGTCAGGGTCAATCACTAAAGTCATTAAATAAACCTGAGCTCAACAACCTGGTAGAAATGGCACAGAGCTGAAAGGCTTAACTTAGAGGTAATGTGTAAAGTATTTCTGCAGTACTAAAACAGTTATAAAGTCAAAATCCAAAACAATAAAAATCCCAAAATGAATTCGAAAAATAAAGTATAAATTAAAAAACAAAATGACACCAACATGACAGATACCCAATAAGGGAAACCAAATAAGAGAATTGTTTGTAATTTTAAGTAGAGATAGCACCAAGAAGCACAAAGTGTCAAGGGTTGTAGTAAAAAACGAGACCTAGGTGCAATTTGATGCTGACTGCGATCTGAGTATGGGCCGGATACCCTAACCAGGTTCGTCCTGGTCAAATATTTTACCTTTCTACTTTAGTCCTTTAAGTCTGGATTCATGACAAGAGTACCTTTCCAAAGTAAAGGCACTTAAGAGATCTGATCTTTGATAGGTCCAGGAATGTTCTGAAGTAGGTGCCTGAAGATGCCATATTTATGCCTGGTACAAACTAGTGTTTGAGAATGACCTCTGGGGATGCCCAAATAATGGAATACAAGTTCGGGGGGCTTACCCTACCCACTTTTGGCATTTTCAAGATGGCAGAAGTCCTCGGCCACACTAAAACTGGGGTCTGAGGGCTAAGGGTGTGTGTGGGGTGTGTACTTTGTACTGTGTTTTCATGCAACTGCTCAGCTGACCAGCGGCAACTGGACACGGACTGGACCCTGCTGTGTCCTCTGCCTGACTCCCTGTGAGTCTATAAGTGCCTCCCCAGAGGTCCTGGGGTGCTTTAGAAGTGTACTCCTTTTGTGGAATGTGACTTAAAGGGCTAAAGTCAGAAGGTAGAATCTTTGACCAGGACAAATGTGGTTAATGCATCCAGCCCCCACTTTATCACGGCCAGCATCAAACTGCACATAGGTCCTGTTCTAGCGTGACCATTGACTATCATTGGCACTTTGTGCTTCTTGGCGCTCTCTATACTTAAACATTTTAAAAATAATATCTCTGGTTTCCCTTAGTGGATTTTTTTCATTTTGGTGTCATTTTGTTTATTGCATTTTACTCTAGTTTTCTAATCTTCTTTGGAATTTTTTATTGTTGTGCTTTGGGTCTTTATAACTGTTTTAGTACTTTAGAAACACTTTGCACATTGCCTCTAAGGTAAGCCTGTCTGCTCTGTGCCATAGCTACCAGGGGTTGCTTATTTAATTACTTTAGTGGTTCACCGTGGCACAGATTGTACTTATTACTTGAGGTAGGTATGTACCCTCCTCAAGTAATAACCCAAATACTTACACTGACTACATAAGGTTCTGGGCCTGTCCAATGTCCCGGAGAGGTGCTTCAAATAACAACATATTGTATAGCATCCTGTATTAGGGAAGTGCTGATTGCAGCATTTCACATCTCAGAGGGCATTTGAATGCTAGGCATGTCTCAGAGTGTTTTTCTTTGTTTCCTGTTTATTTAAACCTTCTGTGCTTGGCAAGTGCAAAGTACAAAAATGGTAATAAGTGGTATTGAGTATGCAACACGAATAAGCATTGCCATAACAGACAGGCCTTTCTTACATTTGCATTTACAAACTAGGACTATTGGCTGTGGCAATGCTACTTAAAAAGACACATACATATTAGTTATGTCAATGTTTGTTATTCTTGTAGGCCAGTTCATTCCAGTGTAAATTCAGGACTATATTGACCAGAATCTGAAACATGAAAAGTCTTAATAGATGCAGAGGTCACAGGTAGAGGTGACAAGTAACGATGTAAAACCTTAAAGAGGGATCTCATTCAATCTCTTCTGTGACAAGCTGGTGGGCATCAGTGCTCCTATGCAATCAAAATTAAGCAGAACTTCTTTACAAACCCTGAAAAATCTGAAACATTTTTTATGGAAACACAGGTCTAAGACAACTCTGCAGGAACTATGTTAACAAAATTCCATCTAGCATAAATGTAATATACATGAATCTGCGCACTGTGAAGGCTACACCTGGATGACACAGTTTAAATGCCACAAATATGTAAACTAAGGGCCACATTTATCAAGGTTTCATGCAGCGCAGCAAAGTGAAAGGGCAGGAATGCGTCATATTTAACTTAATATGATGCAAGATGCAAGTGTCCCTGCGTTGTAAGCAGGATTGTTTTATTGTTTTTGTGCAGGAAGGGGCACCTTCCTGCACAAAAACAATCCCCTGAGGCATGTTCCTCTTTCTATGTGTGCTGCAGACTGCGGCACACATCAAAAGAGGAAGTAACAAGGAGAAATAAAGATATTTCTCCTCATTACGCCTTACCTGGGGGGGCATAGCATTTTGATAAGTTCCCTGGATAACCACAGATGGTTAATCTGGGAATGTGCCAAAATCCATGGTTGGACAAGTAGGAACACCCGCTCTCCACCCATTGAACACCTCCCTGGGGCAGAGTAGCGCAACGCAGCAATTTGCACTGCGTTGCGTTACTCTGGATTCATCAAGCCACGCAAGGTGGCCTGCGTGGCTTGATAAATCAAACTTAGGAGTTGCGTCTCTCTTGCGCCCCCTTGTGTGGACATGAGCAACGCAACTCCTACATAAATATGCCCCTAAGTGCTCTATCTCTTCTCCAGCCATTTGTTACTTTCGTTTAACCTGCCACAAAACAATCAATGTAATAGGACCGTCACCAGCAAGCATTACTGTGTCCCTATGGATATTCTATCAGAATATTGAGATTTTAATATTGTCCTCCGAATACGTCAAGTCAACAATATTGAATACCATAATATCTTGAAACTAAGGCTACATATGTAAGTATAGACTTAGAATTCCTAATTCCATATATATGTATCTTGACTATATATATATATATATATATATATATATATATATATATATATATATATGTTCAAGGTAGAAGTAGGAATAATAAATCCGTTTGACACACACTGATATTTTGACATACAACCACCCTTCTTGCAGAACTTGTCAGCTGTGTGCCTGAGAGACAGAGAGGGAGCTGCATGTTCAACAGCTCCCTCTCTGTCAGTGCAATGCTGTCTCCCGCAGGAGGCGGGGAGCCGGCAGGGACCGCAGGGCCCTTGAGACGGTCCCCAACAAACCTAACTGGGTACCCTGGGTGGGACCAGGGCACCCAGAAGAGAGGCCGGACCCCAGGGGATGGGGACACTGTGTCCAAAATTGGCCCGGGAGGAGGGGGCGTGTGGTTCCCCTCCCCTATATTAAAAAAATAAATAAAAAGGCTGGGTCCTGGGGTCCCCGGGGCCGAAATAGGCCCCTGGAAGGGAGGCTGCGCAGCCCTCCTCCCCCATTGCAGAAAGGCTTGGCCCCAGGGATGGGGTTCCCAGGGCCAAAATTGTTCCAGGGAAGGGGACCACATGTCCGCCTTTCCCTAAAAATAAAATTTAAAAATGTAAAGATGGCCAGCGAGTCGCCGGAGGTCCCGCCTCCTTTCACCATCACTCTGCAAACACGTCTCCTGTCGGACTACCAGTTGGATGCTGAGGGTCATTGGGGGCCAACAAGCTCTCCTGTTACCTCCATTAAGTTCCAAACAGCGGGATTGCTGAGAGGACTTCCTCTTTCATAAAAAAAGGGCCTGGGGGAAGGGGTCCCGTGGGCCTATAAGGTTTGGGGAGGGGGCCACGTGCCCCCCCTTTAATTTAAAAAAATGGCCCTGGGGAATGGGGCCCCAGGGCCTAATAAGGCTCAGGAGGGGGGCCTGCAGCTCCCCTCCGCTTTCATAAAAAATGTCCCTGGGGGATGGGTCCCCAGTGCCTAATAAGGTTTGGGGAGGGGGTACGTGCCCCCTCTTAATAAAAAAAAACAGCCCCGGGGATGGGGTCAACAGGGCCTAATAGGGCTTTTGGGGGGCACGCGGTTCCTCTCCCCTTTCTTAAAAAAAGGCCATGGGGGATCGTGTCCCCAGAGGGTAATAAGGCTTGAGGAATGGGGTCAAGCAGACCCCTTCCCTTTTAATTAAAAAAAAAATCCCTAGGGGATGAGTCCCCTGGGCCTTCTAAATCACGGGGAGCGGGGCCAGGCAGCACCCTCCCCTTTAATAAAAAAAAGGCCCATGGGGATATGGTCCCCAGGACCTCTTGCATAAAAAATGCCTTGGGGTATGGGGTCCCAGGGCCTAATAAGGCTTAGAGAAGGGGGCACTTGGAACCCTCTGCTTAAAAAAAACATAAGGTCCTATGGTCAATCCCCTGCAAGGTTGAAGGCTGTACATGGTGGACTGTAGGCTTTATGTATGGGAATAAAATATTACTTTACGTTAAAAAATCCCTAGCATTTCAATCAAAAAACAAAGGTTAAAGTAACGTTATAGTTAAGTGAATGTGTCAGTGACAACATTAATGTTTTGAAATAAAAAAGACACAGAAATTCACCAGTTATAGTTAGCAGAGCTAAATATAATTCATGCCCCTGCTACACACTGCTTATAACCTCATATATTACACCACTCATAACATGTTCTATGACATCATTTATGACATCCCTTATGACATCTCAAATGATATGATTGATGACATCACTGATGAAATCACTCATGACATCATCCAAGCTTCTTTTGTACACGTTGCTCTATAAACGGTATAGCATTAGAGCTATAGAATAATATAAAGCATCATTACTGCTATCATACACATGACCCCCATAGGTAAAGCAACTTGTGTTATGTGCAACATTGACCTTATACCATACGCTTTATGGGTAACTGAGTTCATGTTGACTAAGAACCACAGATGAAAGGGCAACCTATCCTGCACACGTTGTTCAATCTATATACATCTGTTCAGGTAAAACCAAGTTCCTCCAGATACTGAGTCCCTGTTACATAATAAATGCCCTACTACAGACAGCCTTTACCTGTATCAAACCCCTTACAGTCACTGAACCTACATTGAGAAAATAAGTGGATATAGGTAGAAAAGTGGGTATTATTAGCACTGTTTTACTCTATGGAGAGAGTTTACACTGTACCACACAGTTTGCACACAGAGACTCCTATGAGAAATATACCACAGGGTATTAAAAAGTATCTACTAAGAACAGTGTACACTCAATGCAAAGCTGGTCCAAAGAGTGACTATTCAATTAAAATAACCAACATCTGGAGGTGCTAAAGATCATACGACCTGCAGCCTTCGTACTGTGCTGAAAACTTTACAGATAGCCAATCTTCTGAAGCAAAACAAGCACATGTACATAGGTTATAACCTGGTGCACACAGTATTCTATGTTAAGTAGAAATTGTCATGCTGAGGCGATTCTATCTAATAATTCCAGGCTGCTTACAATACTTAGGGACATATTTATGTGAGACTTGCATCATGTTTGCACCATGCGTGATGCAAACCTCTAAGTCAGATTTTTGAAGCAACGCAAAGCCACTTTATGTGGTTCTGAGTTGCTCCTAAAGTCTGGAGTAACACAACGCAGCACAACTCTGCCCCGGAAAGGCGTTCCATGGGTGTTGCTTGGGTGTTCCCACATAACTCCCATGGTTGTCGACCCATTCTCAGATTTACAAGAGATTGGAAACCTGGTAATGCACCAAAATCTTCCAACTTCCCATGGTAGGCGTGACAAGGAGAAATATATGTATTTCTCCTTGTTTCTTCCTCTTTCTATGTGTGCTGCAGAGTGCAGCACACATAGAAAGAGGAATATGCCTCCCAGGATTGTTTTTGTGCAAGATGGTGTGCCTTCCTGCACAAAAACAATCCAGTATGCAACACAGGCACCCTTGCACCACTCTGCAAGGGTGCATGCATTGGCGCTAGGCAGCAAAAAGGGAGACAACGCATGGGGAATTACAGGAATGCGCCGTTTTGCCATAAATATGGCACATTCCTTCCCTTTCCCGATCATGCAGTGCAGCGCAGCAAGGTGACTTGCTGCGCTGCACTGCGTGACTTTCTCATAAATGAGCCCCTCAGTATGTAGTACGTAGAATCTTTGCTGTGCTGGAAACCTTTTCTGTAGTACCAAACGACTTGTGTGGAACATAATGTACACAAGTCGTCAACTGTCACTTGCACACAGAGTTACTCTTCAATACAGAGATTTATACCATGTTCAATTCCTCTTGACACCTATGGTGCATTAGGAGCACATGGGTTTTGTAAACACTTACACCCATTACCTGGACACAGACTATACAAAATTAGGTACAAAAGTAAAATGGCAGTAACCAACCACTATGTAAACTTCAAAACAAACTAGCACACTCATTGAATGATGTCATCAGTTATGTCATCAATGATGTAATTTGAGATGTCATCAGTGATATCATAAATGATGTCATAGAACATGTCATGAGTGATGTGACATGTGAGATAAGCATTATGCATAAGCAGTGCATGGCGGAGGCGCAGTTTATAGTTAGCTCTGCTAACTGTAACTGGTGAATTTCTGTGTTTGTTTTTAGTGAAAAAATTTATATTAAAAAACAAAGGCTAAATTACTTTAACCTTTGTTTTTTAATTCAGTGAATTGCTAAGGATGTTTAAAAAAAAAACATCTTTTTATCACACCTAATTATAACAGTATTTTAATCTTTGGTTTTGTCAGTAAATATATAATTATGTAACTTAACTGTTCTATAGGATTTACCTGAATATATTGAGGTGCTCAGACAGTTAGCTACAACAGATATTTTAGCTGTAAAGTAATCACACCAATGAGAAGAGGCAGACCATACTGATTTGTAGACCCTGGTCGTACCTGGAGCCCCGAACTTTCTGATAAGGTCCATAGATTCTGTGGAACATCAATTGACAAAACAAGTTGGCATGGAACCTTCCATGCCACCAATTGGAGATTCCCTGAGAAAATCAATTTGTTAGGTTGACTCTTCGAATTGAAAAGTAAGTTATGAAAGCAGAAAAAAAGAATTGAGACATTCACCAACATCTATAAGAGATCGGGATGTCAAATTTGAGAAGACCAAGGCGGAGTTATTATTATCAATCACTTCAAGTGATTTTGGAAAGAAAATGAGGGATCATGAGAAATGGAAGACTTATAGGAGAACTTGACTGCAAGTCTCGAGAAAGACATCCCTCGCTAATGTGAGAGGATTTGGTCTCCAGCTGCCGAATAGAGGTAGTTGTTGATTCAGCAGGGAGGCACAGAGATCTATTGTTAGATTTGCCAGCCTTAGGGTAGTGTCCCCAAAACCTTTTGCCTGCTTACCTAAAATGTTACTGAATTCATATTTTTTTAAATTAGGACTCTGTTCACCTTACCACTGCTAGCCAGTGCTTAAGTGTGTGTGCTTACTCCCCTAAACATGGTTTTGATTGGCAGATACCTAATTGCCTTATTTAATTTACTTATAAGTCCCTTGTAGTGTGGTATACCAAAATACTAAGTGTAGGAAAGTAGGATCTGCTTCTTATGGTTACCCCCACTTTTTGCTTGATGCTGCACTGTTTTTGACTAGTTTGACTGGGATCCTGCTAATCAGGACCACAGTCTATCCACTTTCTCCTTTAAATTATTACACATGTACTTTGGTACACTCCAGATTGGATACTGGGGTACCCTTATAAGTCCCTAGTATATGGTACCCATGTACCCAGGGCATAGGTACCCCAGAGGCTTCCCATGGGCTGAAGCATGTATTGTGCCACCCATGAGAGGCCATGCAAAATGGAACTACAGGTCTGCTACTGCAACTTGTGTAAGCTGGTGCTTGCACCACTTACTTAGATATAGGTTCACTATATCTATTGGTCACTACACTTAAAACTTATAAGTCACCCCTATAGCAGGCCTTATCAATCCTGAAGGCAGGGTGCTGGGTTTTTAGTGAGAGGGTGCCCCTGCATGAGCAGAGCCCCTCTGCAGCCTTCGGAGACCATTCTCCCGGGCTGTCTGTGACTCAGCCGGACATATAGGTAGAGGTGCATTATAACCTCGCGGTAAATGCTATCTCGAAAACGGCTGCATAGAATCATATCGTGTTTGGTATCAAACACCTTGGAATCATACCTCCACACCGGTAACCGGTGTGGGAGGTATGATCCCACCCTTCAGAAGCAAGCTTCCTGGGGGTCACTGGTCTAACCGGTGCCAGCCTTCTCGACCCGGACAGCCCAAAATGGATGCTGCCGACCAGAGACACATTTCTGCCCTCCTGCTGCTGAGGCAAGCTCGAGCAGAGAAAGGCAGCACAATAGGCATCCTGTCACAGGGAGGTGTGACCACCTCCCAGTCAGGATTTAGTGTAGTAGGGCTGGGTGGGTGCACTCTGAGAGTGCCTGGAAGTCTGCATTGTGGGCGCTTTTGGTGTCCCTGTGCATAGTCCAGCTCAAACTGGTTCTGGGAGCCATTTGCTCCTGCTCTGGCGCGGAACTGGACAAAGGACATGGGTGTAACCACCCCTCTGTCATGACCCTCCCCTAGGAGGGTCCCTCGAATCTGTCCAACCTTCTCCCGTGTGTACAAAAGGGCTTACCTGGCTGTAAGACTTTAGATTTTACGTGGACAAGATTCTACAAGAAGAAACCACTGACCTTCGACCGTCTGGACACTCTGGACTTCGACTGGGCCCGACTTCGTCTCCCTCTCCGTCCAAAGCTTTGTCTGTGCCCTTGCTCCATACAGGCTCTGTGCAGGACCTGTGGTGCACTAAGGACAACTGAAGAATCTCCCTTGGAGTGAAGGAGTCACTCCCCTGCAACTGCAGGCACCTTAAACGCAACTGACCGGTCTGCTGCTCCTCAGCTCCTGCGGACTCCGAAGGTTTCAGCAACACAGAAGGTGGGTTTTCGAAGGTCCCTGAGGTTGATCTACCCTCTTAGCAAATCTGAGGCCAGTATCCCTCGTGGGGGCTGCATAACCCGAACCCCTGTGCACCGCGTCCATTTGCAAGTGCATATGCTTGTTGGCGATTCCCGAGCTTGTGCATTGGAGTCCGTGTAGTCCTGACCCAGAGCAGTATTTGCACCAAAGAACTCCGGCCTCCTCACACCGAGTGCTCCGTGGGCTGGTACTTTGCAATCTTGCTCGAGATCCCCTCGCGACTCCTGGCCATTCGGCCTGTGAGTCCTCCTGAGGGTCATCTTGATTTCTGTTGGGCTTCCCTGGTTGCTCCAGATGTGCCCTGACTCCCCATTGCTTGGTGAGTCCCCTGGACCTTGCTGGTCCACACCGTAACCTGCTTGACCTTCTTGCGTGGGTTGCTTTTGCCAAGGCTTGTTGGTGCTCTAACCAGACACCGACCCCTCAGCACTCGACATCCTTCGTGGGACAGTTCACCTCCGGCTCCTGGTCGTCTTCGACGTCTCCTGGTCCTCGTGGCTGCAGAGTCAAGCATCCCTTCTTCAAACCTGAAGCACCCGACATCGGTGGGCATTCGTCTACCGAGCCCCTGGTCACCCTGAAGTGACCCAGACTCTGTCCCCTCTGCTTTCAGGTTCCTTCCTTCAAGAATCCAGGCTTGGATTCCTTCGGACCCTTTTCACCTTCACGGCAGCAGTACTTCTTCACAGCCCTCCATTGAGAACAACAGCGATTTCCGACGCCACTCCAGACCTATGCACCCGGCTCCTCTGGGATAGGTAACTTGAGTACTACAGTTTCCACGGGTGGGGTGGCTCTCAAACCTCTTAAGTTCCAAAGGGTTTGCTCGAAGTCCTCCTAGAAGGGTCTTTAAACTTTAAAACTGTAACCGCGACTTTTCCATAGAATTGTACGGAGTCCGCGGTCGTGTTAGCACACTGCACCCGTCCTCCATGAGGTCCCTATTTGGGTGGTTCCTTGGGGTCCCAGCGATTCTACGTGCTCTAGACTGTGTCTTGACTCAAGTTGTGATTGTTATACCACTATTTTAGTATATGGTTTGGTCTGCCCCGGGAGTCCACTGTGTATTGTGCTACTTACCACTGTTCTATTGATCTCGTTTTGTGTGCTTTGTGTTCTGTCCTTATGTAGAGGATACTAGAGAGTGTTATATTAATAAATACATAATTTTATATAACTACTGTGTGGTTCCCCTTTCATTTAATCAATATAGGAGGTGATATTCTGGTAAAACAAGCTGCTTTACATTCCTTCAAGATTGAGCCTGCATCATACATCATAAGGGTCATTTGGACTGGTGCAAGGTGCCCACTTTAGTTAGTGGACAGCATATACCAGGCCAAATTCTCACACTAAGGGCCTGTAACTTAAATGCTACTAGTGGGCCTGCAGCACGTATTCTGCCATCCACTTAAGTAGTCCTCTAAAACGTGTCCTAGGCCTGTCATTGCAGCCTTAAGGCAGTTTCCCACTGCCATGTCGAATTTACATTTAAATCCCCTTGCCAAGCCTTAAACTCCACTTTTATTACATAGGAGCCATCCCTAAGATAGGCACTGAGTAGCTCATATGGCAGGGTGCTGTGTAAGTAAAGGGCAGGATTTGTACTTTTAAGTTTTACATGTCCTGGTAGTGAAAATCTCCCAAATTTGTTTTTGACTACTGTGAGGCTTACCCCTCTCATAGGATAACATTGGAGATTCCTTATTACATTTAATAAGCTGTAATTCCTAAATGAGAGGAGGTAGATCTGTCATGTTTGGTACCTATGGAATTATAATAAGTCCTCTTTAATGGCAAAGTTGGATTTTTCATTACAATTTAAAAAATGCAATTTTTAGAAAGTTGTCATTTTTCTGCTCTTAGCCCTGTGTGCCTGCAGCCTGTCTCTGATACAAGTCTGAGTAGGGTGACAGCTGGGCTTTGTGTATTTCCCCTAGACAGCCACAAACAATAGGAGCTTAGGTATGACTTGATGGGCCATCCTGGGAGGAGGGTAGGGAGGAACTGGGCACAGACTCACACACCTGAATAGGCTGTGTCCTGTCCCCACGCAAATGGCTGTACCCCCCCCCCCTTGTAGTGAGTCTGGAGCCAGTGCAAGAAGGGGGGACCTCTGTGCACTTCAAAGACCCTTCTTTAACATCTCCCCACTTCAAAGGAACGACTGGGTATAAGAACTGGTCCTCATACCCTACCACTTCAGTACACTTCTGGACCTGTGGATACTCTGCCAGGAAGAAGGACTGCTGTGCTGCTGAAGGACTGCCACGTTGCCGGGCTGCTGCTCTGGAAGAACTGCTTTCTCGCTGTGCTGACCTGCTGCCTGCTGCCCTTCTGGTTTGGGTGAGAAGGACTAGACCTGCATCACTTAACCCCCAGAACCCAGAGTGACTCCAAGGGCTAGTCGGCTGGCCTCCTGATTGGAAGTTGCAGGGATATAGAATACACCCAACTATCCTGCTTCTGGACTCTGCCATCTGAGAGTCTACCCTGCCAAGTGGCGCCACCCCAGTTCTGAACCCTTGGAAGTGGCCTTAAGGTGATTGCTCAACAAAATCAATGCATCACTGTCACTGCAGAGTACAGAGTCGGCGCATCGTCACCACTGCATGGGTTCAGCACCGATGCATCGTTAGTACTGCACGGATTGGAACCGCCGCATCACCCCTATTGGATAGACCAGAACCAGCATTCCAGTGCTGTTGCATGGCATGGAGACACCGGTCCGCCATCAGAACTACCACTGAGCGATGCTCTACTAAAGGCCAAGTCCTCACATCTCCATCGATGATGACCTCAACGATGACGCTGAAACTCTGCATCACAGCCCCTGCGTGGATCGACACTGACGCATCGCCCTCTCTGCACTCCGCATCCTCCCCATCGACAGGATCCTCGACGTCGCCGCAACCCAGAATAAGGGACTTTTGCTCAGCGGGCCCGATCTGGTCCCTAGAGCCAGCCCGTGCTCCATTGCGGTAGGCCTGAACGTTTGACCTTGTCCCATTCCAGTGTAACCAGATATCCCTTCTTAGCGCTTAGTGTTTTTTGGTGATATTTTCACTTAATTCTTTAAAAACCATTATCTTCGGTTCCACAATAGGATTTTTGTCATTTTGGTCTTGTGTTATTTATTAAAATATTCTATATTTTTCTTAACAAGTGGATCTTTTTGTATGATTTTTCATTGTTTTTACTGTTTGAAGTGTTGCACAAAAACATTATACATTGTCTTTAGGTTAATCCTGACTGCTCTTTTCCAAGCTACCAGGGGGTGAGCACAGGCTAATTTGGGGATTGCTGGTGTCTTACGCTAACTAGGATTGTGGTTACTGCTTAACCAGGGCTCACACCCCAGTCAACTAGGAACCCAATGTCTAACATCTAAAGACTGAGGAACTTGGATCTTTGAGAGAAATTGCAGGACCGCTCTGAGAATTTCCCAATTGCTGTAATCTCTCAAATGGTGGGAACACTTGCAGCCATCAAGTTGAGGTGGCCAGTAAAATATTCTGCTTTCACCAAACCTAAGATAGAAGTCAACTCTCCCAGCATTAATTTTGTGAGATTTGCAAGAACGTTTGAAAGCATACCTCCCAGATTATTGATATATTTTTCTGGTGTGAGATTGTTCATTCTCAGAAGCACAGTACAATGGGTGAAGTTTTTCATGAAAACCTGAACTGTAAAGGAGCCTTCAGGAAGCTCTAAACAGTTTACGTGGAAAGACAACTCATTCTGTGACCTTGTATCTCTAGTTGAGAACTCGCCGCAACAAGCCTCCCCCCCAAGCTTGACACACTGGCATTGCACTGTAATAAAGATCTGCCGCATAATTGAAAATGGCTCTGTGGTAATGTGTTCTAGCCACCAATTTACCTTTTCATTGGTGTCTCAGATAATTAAATCAAAGTAACTGAGGCCTTTTCTGAGGTGGTGGAGTTGTAGCCTTTGCAGGGCCTGGTAGTGAAGAGGAACATGAAATACTGCTTGACTAAGGGAATTCAATAACCCCATTACTCCTTCAAGATGACAGCATTATATGTGAAAAAGGGACTGAAGGTGAGACACTTCTTTCTTGATAGAGTCAAATTTAGAATGTATAAGTTGACGAGCACAAGATATGGGGTTCATTGTTAAACAAACAATTCAAATAGATTGTATTGGAGTTTGAAGGGATTTTTCCTGATTCACAACAAAACCTAAACTGTCCACAAGAGAAAAAGTAAATTGAAGATAAGAAAGTAAAAGAGACTTGTCTTATGCCATTTTCATGATGTTGTCTAAGTATATCTGTATTTGGAGTTCCTGAGCTCTTAAGTAAGCATTCACAGCCTGTAACACCAAGGAGCCTAAGAAAGTCCAAATGGAAGAGCAGTGAATTGGTAAATTTTCCCCTATTTCTGAAATTGGATGTATTTCATTTGTTGATAGCCCATTCGAACTGATAAGTATGCATCCTTTAAATCAAGATACACAAGCCAGTCTTGGGATTGAAGACAATCTTTGAATCGTTTCCACCTTGAAGTGACGACAAATGTGTTGAATTGTCTTAAGATTGGTTAAAGGGTTACGTTTTTTATTTTTCCTTTTGATTAGAAATAAGATGCTGACGAAACTCTATGGATGTAGATGGAAGAATTCTAAAGTTCCATTTCAGATGAACCAACGTTTTGTATTTTTGAGAAAGATGGAAAAAAGTATGAATTGAGGAAATAAAAGAATCTATGTTATAGACTGTAACTGTATGTAGTATCCAAGGATCTGAGAAAGACATTCCCAATGTCTTTAAAATAAAGCTATGAGGCGTTCAAGTATAGTTTAGACAAGGAAAACACTGACCGTTAGGGATTCTGGCTCTTTAATGATCTCTGGAGAATTGATTGTGGAAAATCTGTGCTTCTCTGATGGAAGAAGGTCAGTTTGTTTGACTTGATAGCCAAAGTGTCCTTTCTTGTATTGAAACTTGGCCCTATTATCAAACTCAAAGTGACTGGCAGACCGGCCCCTTTTTTAATGGTCTCAGATAAAAGACTTTGGCTGAACACCTTCAATAAGAATGTTTGTGCTCTAGCAATGGAAGTAGAAGCATTTACATACTTAGATATTTCCTTATTAAATTCACTACAAAAGAGGAGACACTGGGCCAAAAGTCCTGCTTCTAAAGAAGCCAATTCTGAGAACAAAGGATCGATTTTCAGAACTAACCTCTTCCTGTGTTTTTGCAGAACTGTGCCATTTGCATTAACAATTAAATAAATTACACGTTGAACCCAATTTGACAATTCAGCTGGATTAATTATTGTCCGAGCTCCTTGTGTGTTTCAGCCTTTTCAAAGGTTCCATCCATTAATAAGGGTTTGATGATTCCATCATCAAACCCTTTATATCAGGAAGCTTGCATTGGCATTAGGATTAAGCTCGAGCAATCCCTTTTTTGGGTCCTTGTTGTATTTTGTGAAAATTGCCAAAGCTTGGGATCAATGGATGGAGTAGCCAATACCTAGTCCACAACACAATAATGAGGACACTCTGCCTTTAACTAATTATCAAAGAGGTTTTTCCAAAGGAGCTCTAATACTTCCTGAAATGTATTTAGCTACATTAGGCATTGCAGACTATTTGGTTGATAAAGGATGAAAGAGCAAACATATCAAAAAGCTGATTGCCACTGCATCCAGAATATCAGTTTGAAGTAAAGAAGATATCTTCTTATTAACAAATTTACAATCATGGTGCAGCCTGCATTTATGAGAAACAAACCAATTTAGGTTGGAACCTCCCTGACCATTCAAATCTGAATCTGCTGAACCATGAGACCGAATCCTTACAGCTTGCTGCACTTGATGACCTTTGCAACCTTCTGAATAGAGGTGAGTAAGGAATAATCATACCCTGAATGAATTAATCAACACATTTATTGTTTTATTTACTTAAAATTGGTACTATTTAATAATCACAGATATGCTTCAATATGTCTCTATTAAAAAATAAGAAGTAAACAAAATTACAACAGAAGATCTAATTAGTACCAGCCAGGCTACTGTTCAGTTCATAGTACATATATCACAGTTGCTTAATGGCAATTGTCCTGGTATGCTCTAGATTTTCCACTTGATTTATTAGAATGAAATATTACGTTTATGTACTTGCCAAAGCAGGCTAATCAGATGGAGTACTGATTTTCAGGCAGAAGTCCAAAGCTTCTTTGTATGTTAAGATCCTATGCTTTATAAAGATTGTTTTCAATAAAGTGTGACATGCTTATTAAAATTCTGGAGAGCAGCAGAGTAGGTGTAACATAGACTCTTGCCTGGTAAATTTGGGTTCTACACTCCCTGCCACTTTTATGTATGGTTGCATTTTTATTCAGTAGTATGATTTTGCAATTGAGGCTGCATAGACAGGTAATTGTAATTTATCCAGGCCTGCCTTCCACAACAGTGCCAAAACCTGTTTATAAAAAATGGCCTTTCGTCCTGAGAGTGAGACTGGAGTAGTTATTATTGTTTTCAAATTCACATTTAGGTCCTTAGCCCCAGCACTTACTTACAATGACCAAGGATTGTCTGTTTTAAAAAAAATCTTCAGTAAGGATGCCTTTAAGGAACCTGTTCTTGCTTGATAAATTGAATAATAATATTTCATAAATGATGCCTTTCAGTCTAGTTCCTGCCCAGCCATGCCAAACCTGAACTGTAACAAGGATCGGCAAGTGTGTTTTGGCAGACAAAAAAATTCTTCTAAATGCCATACACTGAGTTTATCCAGTACTGGGGATAACTTCCTAGAGTAGGCTTGATGACCGTAGGAGATCGTCGGTAGAAGTTTTACTTGCATGATTCTTATCATTGCTTCTGGTAATGGGCTGTGTAGATGTTTGTTTACTTTCCACAGTGCAAATGGTGTAGTTGAAGATTTTCCTGTGATTTGTTGTAGGTGTAAGTTCGGTTTGCTGTTTTCTGTGAATGAGACACCTAAATAATTATATTTTGGGGTATGTGCAGTTTTAGATGATCCATCTTCTGGAATTGTGTTGATTTCCTCCTGTACTTCCCAGAGACAATCACATTTGTCTTATCAGCATTAGCCACCATCTTGTTGTTTAGGTTGTAGTTGTTTAATTCTGTAAGCAAAGGCTGCATGCCAATTTTAGTATGATCTAAAATGACAAAGTTGTCTGCATATTGGATAACCGGCAACCTGTGGGATTCGATCCTAGGTGGGATTGTACTCCTAGATCGATCTGCTGCATTCAACACCATCTCTCGCCCCATATTCTACATTATCTTAAGAGGGCCTGGGTGAGAGATGTAGAGCTGGACTGGTTTACCTTTTCCTTCGAGGGAATTCTCAAAAGGTAGCCCTTACACCTTATCAATCTTAGGGGCATATGTACAAGGAGTTAACACCGCGTTAGCGGCACTTTTCCGCCGCTAATGCGGCAATATTTTTATCGTCGTATTCACAAGCTGTGGCTAACAGCCGTTAGCGACAGATTTCAGGCGAAACCATCCGTTTTCACCATCGCCACTTATGTTAGTGATAACTATCGCTAATGAGATGCAAGGTAGGCGTTCCCGTGCAAAAACGCACGCTAACCCCACTTCGCGATATTTACAATGATCGCCATGGCCCGCGATACGTTCAGAAAACAGCCGCTAAAGATTGTTAGCAGCTGGGACTTAAGACCAGAAAAAAGGTGGTCTTAAAAATGGTGATAAAGAACAGTACATAAGGGAGACTAGCCCAGAACATCATTTGAAGACCCACTGATGCCATGGAGGTTCTTCTCATGCAGCTTGGAGCACCAAGAAGGCCACAACAACAACCTCCACTGCCACCATCCCCAGGACCACCACGGAGGCAGCGCCGAAAAAGACAGCGGGTCCATCGCCCACGCCTCACCCTCACAGACCTAACGCCAGAGGATGTGATCGCCCACCACAGGCTCAAAAGGTCATCAATCCTCCGCATCCTGACCCAGATAGCCCCTAGGCTGCAGGCACCAACAGAGCGGAGAACCAACATCCCTCCGCAGACAAAGCTGCTGGCAGTGCTGCACATGTTGGCCTCTGGTACCTTCCAACCAACAACTGCCAGAGTTGGGGGAGTCTCACAGTCAGCCCTATCAAGGTTCCTCCCAACTGTCTTGGATGGCATTATCAGCCTGACACCCCAGCGCCTACGCTTCCCCAACACTGCGCAGGAACAGCTTGAGACCAAGCAAGGCTTTTATGCCATTGCTGGCTTCCCGCAGGTATTGGGGGCAATTGACTGCACACATGTCCTACTTGTGCCCCCTGCGGACACTGCACACATATACCGCAACAGGAAGTACATACATTCCATCAATTTGCAGAGAATTGTGGACCACCGGGGCTTGTTCACCAATGTCGGAGCCAAGTTCCCAGGGAGTGTGCATGATTCCTACATCTTCCGCTAGTCCATCATCAACCAGCGGTTTCAGGATGGCACATATGGAAATGCACTGCTTGTTGGTAAGTACTAACTGAACACACCACACACCTCAAGTCCACAATCATGGAACTCACAAATGTGAGAATGCACATGTAGCAAATTTCATACAACATGCCTAGTAGCATGTCCACCTACCATGCACAACAACCCAAGTGACTGCGGTTACTGGGGCTAGCCTTGTAGACAAACTATCCCCAAAGGCACAGCCCCTCCGCCACACATTTGCAAATGCTGGGAGATGAGGGAACCAAGTAGTTGCGATGAAGGGTCTGGACCTATGAGGAAAGTATGAACACAACTCCGAGTCTGGCGGCGGTGTCCTGATTAGTCTGGAGCTTGCAGAGCACAGACTTGTCTATGTGGGCATATAGGGCGTTTCCGTAGTCCAGTCTGATGGTAATGACTGCGTGGGTGACTGTCTTTCTTGACTCGGGGGGATCCATTTGAAGGTCTCATGGAGGATGCAGAGGGTGTCGAAGCAGCTTGAGGCCATGGTGTAGACCTGTTGGTTCATGGAGAGGGAGGAGTTGAGTACGATGCCTAGGTACCTGGGGTCATTGGTGGAGGGGGCTGCCGAAGGCGGTGGCCCACCAGGTGTTGTCACATGCTGATGGGGTGGTTACGAGGATGAGGACTTATGTCTCCTCCGCGTTGAGTACCAGGCAGCTGTTGATCATCCATGTCGCAACTTCCTGCAATCCTTCCTGGAAGCCCAGTCTGGTGGGTGTGGGCGCCTTGGTGAGGGAGAGTATGAGCTGGGTGTTCATGTAGGTGGTGAAGTCTTTTGGGTGTCTTGATGTTGCTCCAGTTCTTCTCCAGGTGTCTGCAGATGCATCTGGCATCTTGGAGGTCGGTGGTGACCGAGGCGGCTTTTCTTGCACGCTGTATGTTGGAGTTGCATAGCAGGGCAAGTTTGTATGCGCAGTTGGAGATCCATGTGTGGAAATCCCTGGCAGCGCCGTCGGTGTTGGCTGCAGCGGTGTGGGTGTTGCCGTTGATGGTGGAGTGGAGCAGCTCCTCGGTGACTCAGCTCCAGTTCCTCTTTGTGGTGCAGGCTGTGGGATTGGGTGACTTGGGTTTCTCAACGAGGAAGTGTACGCAGTGGTGGTCACTCCATGGGGCTTGAGAGGTGTTGATAAAGTGGATGCTGTTTCCACATGCGAAGATGGGGTCGAGGGTGTGTCCTGCCTTGTGGGTCAGTGTGGTGAAGAGTTGGATCAGTCCGATGTTTGCGAGCTTTGGCCAGAAGGTACTGGGTTGGAGTTGTTGTGGTTTGTGAGGTGGAAGCTCAGGTCGGAAATGAGTACGTAGTCCATGGAGTAGATGGTGTGGTGTGTGATGATGTTGATGGTGTGGGCAAAGTGGGCCCGGCCTCCGGGGGCTCTGCAGGCGAGGGTGCCAGGGAGTGTTGCTTTGTGGCTGGTCTGGATCTGGAAGTGCAGGTGTTGGGCGGTGGTGAAGGTCTGGCGGCAGCAGTAGCAGGAGAACTGGACGTGAGTTGTGTCTGGTGTGGCCTATTGGCAGTTGTACGTTCTCCTGGCGTTGACTTTGAGGAGGGCGGGTGAGTCGTAGCGCTAGACGGTAGGAGATCCAGGGTCCCTGCTTCTGGTTGCATTTGGCTCGCGGACAGGCACAGACGGGATTGCCTTTGGCACGCCGTTGGAGTGCCAGTGATGCAACCGCGCAGCGCCCACAATAAAATAGGCTATGGGGTAGGGACGAGCAGCTGTGAGGCAATGTAATTTGCATTGATGCTGGTCAATTGTCTGAAGCTACACATGGCTAACCTGAATTCCAAAGTAGCACAAATCACACTCCACAAAATATAAACACTGCAAACACAGCATGCACAACAACTTATGGACACATCTCTCCATTACATGTTACAGGTGATCAAGGATATGCACTCTCCCCATGGCTGATGACACCCCTCCGAGCCACAAACACCCAGGCCCAGAGGCAGTATAATTTGGCCCTTGGATACACCAGGGCCATTGTGGAGCGCACTTTTGGCGTGCTAAAGTCACGTTTCCGGTGCCTTGACATCACAGGTGGCAGACTGTTGTACAGCCCGGAAATAGTGTGCAAGATAATCATAGCATGTTGTGTGTTGCACAATATATGTGTACGCACCAATGCCCCATGGACCCAAGTGCCAGATGCACCTGACGATGCTGAGGATGATGAAGAAGATGAGGCTGGTGCTGCACACCCCACAGTTTCTGCTGTAGGAACTGCCCGAATCAGAAACAATTTCTTCAACTGAGCACGTTACAATGTGACAGTCCTTTGTGTAATTTATGTGCAAAATGCACCTAAGCACAGTTTGTGCAATAAAACAACACAACTACCATACCTTGTGTGCATGTTTATCCTCTGCATAAGTACATCTCTCTGACAAGTGAAAGTCAAACATTTTGTGGTAAGTATTGTACAATTGTAATTTTGAGGGTGGGTATGTCTTTCGTGGTCAGAGATGCTTTTTAGGGTATCATTTGGGGTAAAATATGCTTTTTAGGGTGTCATTTGGGGTCAGATATGCTTTTCAGGGTATCATTTGGGGTCAGATATGCTTATTAGGGTGTCATTTGGGATAAAATATGCTTTTCAGGGTGTCATTTGGGGTCAGATATGCTTATTAGGGTGTCATTTGTGGTAAAAAAAAAAGCTTATTAGGGTGTCATTTGGGGTCTGAGATGAAATTACATCTAATACTGTTTATCTGTGTAACAACTTGCACGCAGTGTGCAAAATCTGGCCGCATTAACGTTAACGTGATGTTTTTTTCATAATCGCGATGGAAAATCTATCGCTACACACATTGAACAACACGAAATATTACCCCTAAGCCAATTTGCGTGCAGAATCTCACCGCAAAGTCAAAAAACGGGCCGCAAACACACAGGAAGTGATGGCTGCATGCTTCCTGGAGGAGTGCTGTGCACTTTCACTTTTTCTTTTGAGCAGATTTCTGGTGATTGTGGAGAGTGTTGGAGGTGTATGGTGTTGTGTGCTGCAGATTTTTGATTGAGAGAGTGTTGCTGTATCCTGTGAACTGTCGATAGTGTCTCCCTGAAGTGTTGTGTACTTGTTTTTACGTGTTTTTTGCATCTTGTCCTCAATCTTGTTGGGTGTTTGTGTAAGGGGTAGTTTAAATAATTACTAGTAGTTGGGGCATATATTGGGCTTTTTTTTCCTTAGGAGTGGGTTTAGATGTGTGCTGGGAGATGGTGGGTGTGGGTAGGAAGGGCAGGATGTCAAGGGGGCATTGTGGGGCTTCCTCTGGCTGGTCAAATTTTACCTGTCCTTGATGGTTGTCAGGACTCACGGGAGGGTTCCTCCTTCTAACTCTATGCTGGCTATCATTTTCCCCTACAAACTTACCAAAAGTCAGATAATCCCTCAAGCTGGAGTGCTTGTTGGCACCGATGGAACTCCAAGATGGCTGCCAACATGCACATACTGCGACAGCACACCGCTGTTAGCAGTCTAGTCTTTTAGGTTTCATGACATCTGGTGAAGTGTGCTTCAACATTCCACTGCGCACTTCACTGAAGAAATAATTTGAAGAGCACCTGTTTTCCCAGCGTGGAAGTCAGTTAGGGTAGTTGCGTATATTTTCCTTCGTTTGAAAACTGGAAATACTTTTCAGTAATTGCTTTCCTTAGCCGAGTACAGCTGTTCCAGAATCTGTCAGACGCAGGCATGACCTTTCAACACGCAGTGTCTTCTTAGACTGAAACTTGTTCACTCTTCTGAGAATTAATTAAAAGGTGAAGTCAGGGTCAAAAGCCCGGCATATTTCTTTCTCATGCCACGTGTTAGGTTTGAAGATAAATAATGTGAAGGCTAGTTACAGAACTCCAGTAATGTTCTCCTCACGTATGGCCAGAATAAATTAACTCTTCAGCAAACATTAAAACCGGGGGCAGAATAAATTGTGCTTCCAGCAAACATTAAAACCAAAGGCCTGAATAAAACGAATGCTTCCTTTTAACATTTAACCTAAGTTCTGAAGCATTGTTTAAAAACTAATTAAAGACAGAAAACCAGTCATCCTACTCCAGAAACCCCAGTTCAAGGCCCACTCCAGTCTCTTAACAGTGAGTTAATAGAAAGAAAGAGAAACCCAAATAATACGTAAATTAGGAATAAAGAAATAAATACTTACCTTATCTTTCTTACATTTAGGAATAGCAGGATCAAGTGCAGATTGTACCTGAGAACGAAAAGGAAAGAGATCTGAGTGAAGACTTCTCATACAACCTAGCAAACAATACATGAGAAGTAGAAGAGAAGTAAGCTTCAGTAAACATTCTGGTAAGATAAGTTATTTATACACCATAGAAAAAACAGTAAGTTAAAAGGCCCAGTAAATAAAGGTTTTTACATGTTAATGTTGCAGTCCAGTAAGAAGAAAGAAGAAGACGTAGCTGAACAGGCAGAATATTGGAGCAGTCTCTTCTCTGTCCCCAACCCCTTTTCCCCCCTTAGAACTTACCTGCAATGGAATACTAAAAGACCTAGCAGGGTTGGTTCTGAGAAGGGTATTGGGACCTAGCGTCATTCTGCTCCTGTGTGGTTCAGACAGCAATAAGTATTTAGACCCTGACAATGGTGGAGAGTGGGGGTCGTATCCTTTCTGGATATCCCGTCCATGTGCGGAAGGTCAGGTGGGAGCGCGTGAGAGCACAGATGCTGCATGTCTTCGGTGTGGACATGACTGTCCGCCAATGGAAGCACTGATGGCAGGATTGCGTGGGCCATGAGGGTGACCTGTTGGACCACCTGGGAGTCATCATTGGCCTACAGTGTACTTAGTTCAACCTCAAAATTGATATATGAACACTCATACGAAAAGCCAAAAATGCGGTGTGTGACACAATGGTGTATATGTGCACAAATGTGGCGGAGTGAGGCGTTAGATGTCATGCCTTCACGCCTAACGTTGCCAAATAGAAACGCAATGCGGCACCATATGTACAAGCATAGTGTGCAGGCTTGTGTTTCCCCCTGCGCTGGCGCAACACTTAGCACTGTAGTGCCAACGCTGGCACCCTTGCACTATAGTGCGTGCAGGGCAAAGATTGTTCATGTACAGGAAGGGTGACTGTACATAAAAAATCCAAGGCATTGTTTTTTGGACATGTGTGCTGCAAAAAAGGAAGAGTAATAATGCATTCCTCCTTGTTTTGCAAAGTTAGGTACGCTGCCCTTGTACATAGTCTTCGTGTTACAATGGATGAGATAGGAATAATTGTTTTATTGAAATAGGACATCTCCAGAGTGTCATACACCACCAACAGTTGTGACACAGCCTTGTGGGATCTGCAGCGATGCTATCGTCCACAGAGCATGTATAACATCATGTTGGGTGGAGAAATGGGGCCTTGGGAATGTGTCACACAAGTAGTATGTGCAAATTTGTCAGCATCATGGTCTTGTTGGCCTAACTCAGCATTCTCAGGTCTTGTGGGAATGACAGGTAAAGTAGACACAATCATGTAGGCAACATGGACTGCAACAGTACAGTCACAGAGCATTGTCAGTGATGGTGATGAATTGTATGATGAATAGGACACCTGTGATTTTACGTCTGATACCAACACACGTTTCTTTTCATGTCTCACAGCTGGAAGACAACTCATCACACAGGGGGATATTAACACCTTCAAGGACCCACACGCCACTGGTGAGTTCAGCCATTACATATTGGCATTGTGAGATGTGATGAGTGTCTGGGTGAAATCATTGACGTTGTAGTATGCAGTATGGGTGTGCATCACATGTTCCTTGGCTCCAGTGTGATGATGTTTTGTGGAAGTGTGAAGTGTGTACAAATCAGTAAGTGAAGATGGAGCAATGCATATGTCTTCCAGATGTAACTTTGCACATCCCCAGTCGGTGATACCCATGCAGGTGATATCTATGGGTTCTGTCACTACAGCACATACATGTGGATTACAGAGCGTACAGATAGGAGAGGAGACATGTGAGTGGTGTTGCTAATGAGTATGACCTGACTTGGAATGCATGTACATCCTTGACTGAGATGACTGTGCAAGTGGGCCCGATCATGCACAAGGAGGTAGTGGTTTTCAGGCCGTGCGTGATCAGACACAGGTCTGCACAGTACTATTGTAGGTATGCTGCATACCAGCTTCACAGAAGTAGCAGGGCGTAGCTTTAAGCCAAGGATATCAATGGCACGTTCCCCAAACACCTAGCAAAGATGGCCCTATGTATCTCATTGGCATGTTTTGCCACTGCAATGGTGTTGCCAAGCTGTCTCCTTGGGGTCATTCCCCTTGTAGACTCAGGGGCAAATGTACAAGCCCCTCTCGCCGAATTGGTTACGTTACTCCGCATGCATTTACCCTGCATACTTTTGCTCTGCAGTTATTTCTGCGCAATATATTTTACAACGCAGGCCTCTACAACGCTATTCGTTAAAACGCATTCCCCATTATAACACAATTACCATTATGACTCCAGGGGGCCGTTACTTTGGGGAATGCATTATCACAGTTTGCGTTGTAAAGCCCTGCGTTGTAAAATTGTCGAGCGGAGTAAGAATTGCAGATCAAAGACATGCAGATTTATAAAATTTGAGTAAACTACGTTTCCCCGTCTCGCCAGCACCGCGTCACCTATTGTGAAATTGTGGTGGAGAGAGGGCCTGCGCCTCATGTACAAGTCAGTGTTCAGCCACCTAACGTGTTTCCATGTGTGCTGCTTGATGCAGCACAAATGTAAGTGTAAGTAGGGCTGTTCCAGGATTGCTCATGTGCAGTAAGAGTAACCTTCCTACACATAAACAAGCCTCCCCTGCACACAGACACCCTTGGACTCTTGTGCAAGGGTGCCTGTGTTGGTGCTGAGTTGATGAACTTCACGCCGTCGCTGGGGGACACGCAGGGCTGCACCTGATTATTGTACATATGAAGCAGCACTGTGTTACAGAAGAGGATGAGCGAGGCGCTACACCCGGAGGGCTAATGCCTCCCTCCTCAAATTCCTTGTACATGTCACCCTCAGTCAGGGTATGTCACAGCACCATCATTTGACACTGACAGTCTCATTTGGTTGTGACACTACATGTCACATGCCATGCACTGTCATGTCAGTCTCCCCAGCATGTTGTTACTGATCCTGGATTCAACATTTCATTGTCCAGGTCACTTTCTAACTTCACAATGTTACGTTACAGTGTAGGCTCCCATGTTTCACTCACCTTGTGTTTATGAGTTAAATGGAGAACATTGACATAGTCATCAGGACTCACATTTTGTCATTGCTCTTATTTGTCACCAGAGGAGTCCCATGCCTTCCAGGTGAGGAAGGACCGGTACCTCCATATCCGCAAGGTCTCAAAGGGATATCGCAACATGGTACGGAGGTACCAAGAAGACTGGGCAGCTGGGAGTTGGAAGTCGGTGCCCGAGGCAATGACCCACGGTACGCAGAGTGTCACACAGGCCATCCCTGGCCCCTCTGGCGACAGGCGTGGCTACCGGCGTAGACAGGCAGCAACACATCCCCCTTCAACACCACACACACAAGGGACAATGTCACCTGCACCAGCAGATCAGGTGGTGCCGTTCACTGTGCGGGACCGGCGCACAGTCATGGACAATAATGTTTTGCTGGCAGAAATTCGTCGGGAAATGGCTGAGCATACCAGGCACCTGCAAGACCTAAAGGCAGCCCTGGGTCTCCCATATTGACCGGACATTTTGAGCCCCATCCCCCTCTTCTCCCTTCCCCCAATGTTATTTCTTGTTCTTAGTTAGTGTTAGGTAAGTATTTTAAGTGTTAGGTAGTGTAGTTATAGTGTAGGTATAGTTAGTATTAGATTTTAAGCTAGTTTTAGCTATTTATTCTTCTATAGTATTTGGAGATAAGTTTCCTTTTCCTTTGGGTGGGGGGTTGATGTCTTTGTTATTATATAAAAAATAAAATCCCCAAAAATATATATTTGTGTAGGATAACTGTGTAGTTAGTTTATGTATAGCTTAGATGTCTTTGTCCAGTCTCATGATGTGCTTTAAGGGTGGGAGGGGGGTTGATGTCTTAGATTTGTTGTTGCGTGTTTAGAAAAAGTTATGGTAGATAGTTTAGGTTATCATTCACTTTGTTCCAGTTAGTTTAGATTAGGTTAGTTGTAGTAGTGATTAGTGTTAGTTTAGGGTAGTTTATGTTGTACTTTCATAAGAAATGGTTATTACTTTAGAATTCTGGTTGCACTTATGTCAGGGGTGATTTGGTTGAGTATTGCTTTTTACCTTGTATGCAACTGATTCTATCACAGGACAATCATTTGAATGTGTATGTGTGGTCATGACATGTTACTTAGCTGGACGGATCGTGTCAGGATACTTTAGTTATGAGCACAGAAAACTTGCATGGGTAACATGGTGGCAAGTAGGAGTTACGGCCTAGTCTAGGGACACTCTTTTGTGAAGTTTGACATCTTAAGTGTGACTCACAGAGTTGGTCAGCACATTGTTGCCCATTTACAACACAACGTAGGGACATGGGCTTGAGCACATATTGACATTGCAACTCTTATCCATCATCAAGATGGATGTATGCGCCAGGTACCACAGATTCCGTCCACCCCCTGCATATCACATGAGCCTGGCGCAGAGTCCATCTACCATGCACAGACATCAGCACACTTGCTGCGTAGTGCAAGTGGGTCAGCATCATTTGAATTGGATGTTCCTGTGCATGGGGGCTCAACCTCCTGCCCATGCAGAATGTTGTCATTTTGCGAATCTAATGTGCACGGCATATGGCAGAACAATGGGCCCGATTCAAAAAAGTGATCTGAGACAAAATCAAAACTTTACGACTTTCGGTATTCACAAAAGGAATTTAGGAGTAGTAAAGTTAGGAATCCTAACTTTACTACTCCTAAATGCCTTTTGTGAATACCGAAAGTTGTAAAGTTAGGATTTTGTCTCAGATTACTTTTGTGAATTGGGCCCACAGTTCTGTTGCACACAGGAGGGAAAATGTAGCATTGCTCCCTGTAGCGCCAGTGTCATAGCCACTTCTCCCAGCTGCTACTTTTGGCATTGGCTCATAGTGATGCCACCTTTGAAATGGTGGTACAGCATCTGACTATATGCTAATTGCAGTGCACTACACATCCCTAGACACATTGCCCCCCTATCCGCTCACAGTTGTCACAGCATGAGAGGGTTCCTTATTGATAAGGCATTGTTAGGCCACAGGAAGGGGCTGACTGAGGACTTGCACTTTGGGATAAGTCCATATTGCCAACACCACTTCACTGAAGCAGACATTGTGGTTCCAATAGCGGCTGGTAGACATACGCCCTAATGATTCTTCATCTATGTGAATATGGTGTGCTCCATCTTGGAATGTGACATGCAATGAGCCCCATCACAACAAGCTTTGTCCACCCCATAGAGTGTGAGTAGATCTGCAAAGTGAGACTTTGTAGCAATGGTAAAGGGAGACACTAGTTGTGGCATGCGACTGACTTGGACATATTTGCACACATGCCTATTTCCATCATGTACGTAGAGCTAAGTTGGAATCTTGCTAGAATGTTGTATTTGAGCAATGAGGGCACGGCTAGTTCACACATGCCCGGTCATCTCACTGCCGATCTGGGACACAGTTAAATATTGACATTTCTCATATGTCCCTTGGTGTACGTTTTGAAGGATTCACTGGCCCAGCATTTTTACAGACTTCTATACTTGAATGGTCATAGACAACACACACCTGTGTACCTTAATTTCTTTTTTTTAATGCGCATTGTCTCTGTTGGAGACTGAGCCAGTACTTGGCTCTAACAAGCCCCACATTCCAGAGATGCCCAGTGGAGGGCCTGACAGAGTACTTCAGGGGTGACATGTCCAGAGGAAGAGGTTGAGTTCAGTCAGCAGGCTGATTGCAGTGTCATGGGAACAGCACAAATCATGGTGGTCCATACTGAGGTCCAAGGTGAGTGTCGAAGAGTGAATCTGGGGACAGTGGAAGCTGATGTTCCGGGGCATGATGCTAAGCACTGATCCAAGGCAAAACAGTCCATTTGGCACAGATGGATGCTACCGCTTTCTTCTTCGCAATAATGCAGATTCATCCACATCTTCTTCCTCTGATGTGTCATATGCCTCAAATGTGTGTGGTGGTAGATTGGCTGCAGCACTGTGAGGCACTGACACATCAGGGGGCGGAGATGTGGATGTAGAAGCAGCAGCAGCATTCATCTGTGCCAAACTTTGATGCAGCAACGCAGTGATGATCAGCTGCAGGGCATGGAAAATTCCAGCTACGTCTTGTTGGTGTGCAGCCGTGGCAGCCATTTGTTCCGCTTGCATCCGCTCCATGTTCTCCTTTATCATTCGCATGCGGACCAACTCCTGGCCGACATCGCTGGAGCCACTCTGACTGAGTCATGACTCCAGCGATGTCAGCCATGGAATGTCGGAGAGCATGGAGCGGACTGTGGGTGTCTGTGATGTTCTGTAGGTGGTCCCGAATGGCACTCAGACATCCACGTACGGCATCGAGTTTGGCCGCCAGGCTGTCAAACCCCACCCGCACCTGATCAGCCATCTCCTGCTGGACCTCTACCGCACGGGGTTGAAATGCCAGAAGTGGGTCCTCAAGGTCCTGGGAGACAGCTGTGGTGGTAGGTGCTTGCTGGGGGGTGGTTTGTGCAAGGGGTGGAGTTTCCACGACGCAGCTGGATGGACATGCTTCCGGAGATGGTGTGCTAAATGAGTCTAGCAGCTGTTGGAGGGTGTCCTGGTTGATGGTGGCGAATTCCTCATCTTCATCAGTGAAGAGTGGGACAGGCTGCTGTACAGGAGGTGATGTTTCTCCCTCTGCAATGTAAAGGGGAGAAGCAGTTAAATGTGTGTTTCAAGTATGATCATGCATTGGATGAGTTTACAAGCAGACTGCATGACAATGTCCATTCTGACTGTTTAGGAGGAGATGCCTATTAGATGCCGGATAGTGATTATTTGTACAACATCACGGATGTGACGTTGTAGTTGTACATTATCATCTCACAGTTTACAGCTATGCCAAATGTGAATGGCCAATTTCTATACACAAGCGGCACCAGTTGTGTCCTCTGTTCAGTAGTGAAAGTGATGCAGTTTGTACCACATTGTAGTCAATGTTGATTAGCTCAGATTTATGTGTCTGTGCACTGCATTGTGGGAGAGTCACCCCTGCTGCTTTGGTTTTACTGCCCCTTATCCCTTTCAGCCAGTGAGCCTTTCACTTATGTGCATTTACAATGATGAGATGTTGCAAGCTGGAGTAAATATGGGTCTTGGTCAGAGTTGTGCATTGTTTGGCAGCTGATGTCTTCTTTACATCAGGGGTTGTATGTACACGAGGAAGTGTCAGAGTGTGACCAGCTCCTTTAAGGATGAACTACACACTCAGCCACTTCAGTGACCGTGGCCTGCACCATGTTAAAATGTTTAGGGTGAAAGCATGCAATTCTTCATGCACTGTCACTTGCCTTGTCAGTGTGGCTCACAGACAGTCAGCTTTGCTGGGTAGTGCACATGTGCATTGGTTTGGTGCGAGAATGGTTATGTGTGAGGAGGGACCCCTTTAGGCAGATTGGCAATGATGGGCTAATTGCTGTTTCTGTGTTTGCTGCACAATGCAGTACACATGTACATCCAGGTAGCTTTGGCTCTTGTGATTTCTCTTGTGTGCATGTCGTCTGTCATGTTTTTCCTTGCATGCATTGCTTACTGCCTTCCTGTTGGCTTATCCGTAATGGTGCAGCGTGAGTTTCTATTGTTGTTTTGCAGGCTGAACAGACAGTGACAACACCTATTACCCTCAATGTTGGCCCCACGTGTGGTGTGTAAGTGGGCCTAGATTTGATGGATGTGGATTTCCAAAGGCGTAATAGTGGTGCTCAGGCCCTATCACCCCCCCCCCCCCCCCATCAGATGCAAATGGCAGGCTGATGTGTGTTTGTGTATTTGCCACACAGATAGTCACATGGATGATACATGCTGTCCTGGTTCAGATTATTGAATGACGGGGTTTGCGTGTGGATGATAACAGACATGACTGCATATTTGGTCACTAACACAGTAGACTTAACAAACAGACAGGTTTACATGCACATCGTGGTGTAATGGGCAACTCACACCAGGACTGATGTGGAATGCTGTTTTTTGTATGGCACATCTGTACACTTGTGAGTGGAGGAGTGCATTTTGACCTAAGGGGTGATGGTGCCGTTTAGCTACTTGTCATTATTTGGTGCTACTTTGCTATTCTTGCTTGTTGTCATACTTAGGATGTCATACTTCTTTACAGGGACATTGTAGTTTTGTGAGTATGGCACACAGACAAGTCATGTAGTACATATTTGGGTGACACATTCCTGATATGCATAGTCCATGCACTGGAGTGTTGTAGGCATATCACCCCTGCTCATAGTATGACATCACATTTGGACTCAAGTCTGCTGAATGTGTGCATTGTGGGGTATGCCCCTTTTAGACAGATGGCTACATGATCACTTTGTTGTGACAATGCATGTATTTATGGTATGCAGACTCACTAGATGCTTTCTCACTTGGTGTACACAGGACTGCATCTCATGAACAAGAAAGGGGGCACATTGACTGGAGATGCGGCAGGATGTCAAAATGGCCCCCTTGCCTCAACACCACGCATATACAATTTGTCTGCACAAGGCTGCATCTCTCTGATGCCAAAATGAGGATGCACTGTGAATGTGACTGATCATGTGCATAAGTAGGCATGCCACCACCAATGTCAGCACACATTCGCCATTGTGCCCGTGTGTCTGAGTTGTGTGCAAGATTGTGTATGTGCAGTAAGGTCCCCCTTGATGCACATGCACATTCTTGCACACAACTCAAACACACGGGCACATGGATATGCGTGGTGTTGAGTTAAGGGGGCCATTTTGACACCCTGCTGCATCTCCACTTAATGTGCCCCTTTGCTATTTCATGTTGCCCTTATTTTGTGGTCTGATGTGAATCTTGGACTATATTTGGGTTACTTTTCTGTGCACATTTCCAAGTCTGTGAGCCCACCAATAATGTGTCTTGCAATGTATTGGTTGAGTAGGGTGATATGTGTCTATGCCACTAGGGACAAGGGTATCCGGGACATGATCCGCAGTCATTGTGGGTGTGCACTGAGAGATATTTAATTTGGCATGAGTGCCATTGGGCCCATCCACCCCCGTCCCCCCAGTCCCTGGTTGTTACTCACCCTGTTGCTGATGTGTCTGGTCCTGTTCAGCAGTATCCTGTCCCGGAACTCCAACCACCGTCTCCTCGCTGATGACAGCGGACACCTGTTTCTCCAACGCATCCATCTCCTCCTGTGGCGCTGGACTCCCCCCTCCAGTCTGCATTGCTGCTTTGAGATTGGCTGCAAGTTTCACCTTCGTCTTGCGCTTAGCATCATGCCAGCGCTTCTTGCAGTCATCCACTGTCCTCCTCACCTCTCCGACAGCATTCACCTTGGCAGCGATGGACTGCCGTATTGCATTTTTTGTTCCCAATGACACTGTGGAGCTGACAAAAAGCTGTTGTTGTTTTTCTGTCACCTCCGCAATCACGACCTGGTTTTCCTGCTGACTGAACCGGGTCTTCCTCTTCTCCTTGCCCTTCCCCTGGGTCTCTGCCTGGTCCTCCTGGGTGTTTGGGGGGTTGTTGTTTGCTTCGGTACTGGGTCCAGCTTCCTCCATGGTTCTTCTATTTTTTTTTGGGTGTTTGGGCTACAAAGCGGGCGTTTTATAGTGTTTTTTCAGGCCTAACGTGAAAAAAAGTGGCCTCACACTAATTAGCGTGCAGTTTCTGGCCGCTAATTGGCCTATCGCCACTTTTTCCACGTTAGCGTCAGGATTTTTATCGCTGTGTGGCTGTTTTTAACGCGGGAAAGTTCACCTGGTAAGAGAAACTATCGCCATTTAGCAGCCTGTTGTAAATACGCCGCTAACACGGCGATAGTTTTCCGCGGTACACAGCGATAAAAAAACTGCCGCTAACTAGCGTTAGCAATAGTTATCACCAATTCTTGTACATATGCCCCTTAGTTCCATCCAGTTCATTTTAGTGTCCCTCCAGGCTCTGCTTTCAGACCTCCCCATTTCATCTTGTACCTAGCACCACTTGCACTTCTGATCAGGAGACATGGATTAGGCTCATACTGCTATGCATATGATGACCAGTTGATCTTCTCTTTTGATTCAGGTCCTAATTCATATATAATCTGTGAAAGCCCCAGACATTTTCAATCAGATATGAATTCTAGGATAGAGACCAAACAACTAAAAATAAATCCTAATAAAAATTAGACCATCTATCTAGGTGCTGCAACTCATAATATCAAGTTCTGGTCATCTACCTCCATGAATTAACATCCCAGCTCTTTCACCCATGCCCGCAACTTAGGCATCATTTTTGATTATCATCTTTGGGCCTGATTCACAAAGGTAACTTACGAGCAGTAAAGACCGAGTATGGAGTGACTGAACTCAGAGAGGAATATCAGCACTCGGGGCTAAATTCCACATTGCGCACCCTGTGAAGTGCACCATGCAAAGATTCTGCCCAAGTGCGGAGATTCCACCCCAAGTGCGAAGACTCTGCCTTGAGTGCGGAGACTCTGCACTCGTAACTTTACTACTCATAAGTTACCTTTGTGAATCAGGCCCTTTGATTCCATCATCGAATCTCAAAGCTTTCAGTCTCTTGCTTCCTACTCTTGTGCTTTAAGGAAAATCAATCCTAATCTCCGAATGTCTTGCAGTAATTCTTTAGTTTCAGCTCTTATCTCATCCAAAATGGACTATTCCATTGCGGTCTATCTGAGACTTACTCTCTATCTGAGTAATCAGCTTCAGCAGATCCACATTGCAGCAGTTCGCCTAATTCTGAATCTTCCTCGAACTGAACATATAATCCAACATCCTCATGTTCTTCATTGGGTCCCATACGCAACCGCATTCTTACAAAATGCTTTGCATCTGCCATAAGGCAATTACCCAGAGTGGTCACAATTCATCCAAAAGGGTCTTATCAGATATCAACTGTCTCACTCGTTATGCTCCATAGATACAAGTCTTATGATCATTTCACTGATCCCAAAAAATATCTACATGGTGATAGATTGTTCAGTGTCCTTCTTTTCAAATTATGAAATTATTTGCCACTCTCTATCTGAAAAATTGGCTTTCTCATTGTTTTTAGAAAAGCTACTAAAACCTGGCTATTTTCTTCCACCGTTTCATGTGTTGTTTGTGATTTCCTGGTGCCTGAATAATGTACTCGACTCTAAGGATGGCCATGTGACTTCTAAAAAATGCTAGCAAACCCTGGGGCAAAGAATCCAGTTGTCCTACCAAGTAAGTAAGTAAGTAATAGTTTATTGTCCGGTCAATTAAAACCTTTACAATTTCTCTTTAAAATGGCAAAAATTACAGCAACAGAGTTCATGATTTAAAAACTTCTCAAAATATCATTTCATAAAACATCAGTGCATTGTATTTACATCTTTTGTGCAAATATCCGTGATTGTGTCCATTACAGTACATTGATAAGAGTTTTAATCGTTCTGTATCTTGACGGGTTTTCGGATCCTGAGCATTTTTAAGAAGGAGATAAGATTCTAAAAGATTAAAATTTGATTAAACACATGCTCAGTTTGGTTAGAGGAGTAATTATACAATAAACCAGTTGCTTTCTGACTGCGGTAGAAGTAGGTTGCAGTTGAAAGTCGTACTGAGGCAACTATTGTCCATAAGAGGGGCAATCTTTATTTGCTGTGAAAGCAAAAACTGAAAAGTGATGCAATAATGAATGATGCTAATGGTTTATCGGCCGAGTTTCACCCCTGCCGCTTCAATGAATTGTACGAAGCGACACGCCAGCTGGACGTTCCCTCCTCCGAGGCATACTATTACTGCTTGCCTACATGTTCTTATCCCCTCGCTTTTGAAGTGTGGCCTCAGTAATTGGCGTCATTTTGCTTGTAATTCTCTGCAGATGCACAAAAGGTGTATTATACTCTTGTTTGCTTCCTTGCATAAACGGCATGTTGTCTGGCCCGGCGATCGTTTCCAAGGGGGAAGGTGCTGCACTGATGGTAAAATGTCCATTCGGAGATGGAGATATTTTTCTTTCTTCCTCCGGTTGAAGCCTACGCCTAGGTAAGATTGCGCGGAGGGCTTAACGTAGCTTTGCACAACAAACCATCCATGGGTTCTTTCTGTGAGGGCCGCCTTGTCTTCTAATAGTGATAGTTTTTTCACTGTCTTATTTACAATTTGTTTAAAACACTGGTAAGACCCTGTTGCTGCCCAAAGTTCCTCCAGTCCTAGGCGGTCTTTTGATGCGATCAGATAGCTCATGGCTGCACAGTCCCTCTTTTGTTGTATTTCGGTCCATAGGTAAGAATTCAGTGTTCCTGCTTCAGCTCTTTTGATTCTGTACCAACTCTTGGCGTAGGCTCCTTTACGAGCTAATTCCTGGCTTTGCAGGCCAAATTCCAGCCTTATTTGTGCCGGTGAAACGTACTTAGGTAGACTGAAAATCATTCTGGCCGCTCTTGAGACGGTACTGTCTAATGTGACTGCGTCTCTTCCCCTCATGCACTCGCTCCCATAAGTGATTGCCGGAATGAGCTTTGCTCGCCAGACTTGTAATAGCGGAATAAGATTTGGACCGGTAATTGTGTGCTTAATGGATTTTATTGCTGCAGCGATAGAGTTGCCTCTTCTTTTGATGACATCTTTTTGTGCGTTAAATGTGCCTCTATTGTCTAAAATCACTCCTAAATATTTGTATTGGTCTACCGCTGCGATTGTCGAATTGGCCAGATGCCAGCGGAACTTGGAGGTATCCTTTCTTGGATGAATCCTCATTACCTTTGTTTTGTCATAGTTGATGGATAAACCATTGTTTGCTGAATAACTGCTAGTTGTATCTAGTAAATGTTGAAGGCCAATGGGGGTTTGACTCAGCAGCACTAGATCGTCTGCGTACAGGAGATTGGAAAGTGGCAGCCCTCCTATATTTGGCGCATGCGAATTACATATGTCTAGTTCCGACGATAAATCAGACATGTATAAGTTGAAAAGTGTTGGCGCCAGTACGCACCCCTGTTTGAGCCCCATGGTTGTTGGAATTTTCCGGGACACGAACCTGCCATCTCCTAGTTTGACTTGAACCCACGTTTTTGTATGGAGGAGTATTAGCTGGTTTAGGAGAGCAGATGGTATTTTTTTTTCCATTAGCTTATGCCAGAGTATGCTTTTATCAATTTTGTCAAATGCTGACGAATAGTCAATAAAACATATTAATAGAGGTTGTTTTGCTAATTTCATTCTATCTATCAATAGGGACAGGGCAAGTATGTTTGTGGTTGTTCCCATGCCCTTGCAAAAGCCTGTTTGATTGATGGGGATGATTGATTTATCCTCTGTCCAAGCGATGAGATCTTCCAGAATTAATCCAGCGTAGTATTTACGCTCGATATCAATTAGAGCCACCAGCCTGTAGCTGTTTGCTGAGTTCTTGTCCCCTTTCTTATATATTGGGGATATGATTGACCCCCTCCAGGAGTCCGGGATGATGTTTCCTCCTGCGATTTCTGCAAACAGCGGTGACAGTTTGGAAGCCCAATATTCCGGGTCTTTTTTAAAAAAGCTTGGAGGAATCCCATTAGGACCCGGAGCGCCCTCCCGTTTGCCTTTGGCTATTCTGACCTTTACCTGGTCAATTGAAAACAAAAAATGCTTGTTTCCTGGGATAGCTTTGAGATTAAGTTGTCCTACCAGTTTCACAGCATTTCATTGCAGGAGAGCCTGCTGCCAAGGGGAGACATCACAGGAACTCAGCAAACATTTATGCAGATGGTCAGATCTAAGCACACGCCCTAGGAACAACAAACATCATATCTGCTCTTTTAGCTGATTTCATTTTGTCAGATTCATAGAAATGATTGCTCACCACAATACAACTTAGATGAGCAAAAAACACACACTTTTGAAGGTAAAGTCACATGTCACTAATAGAATAAACAAGCATTGGCATAGCCAATAGGTCTCGCTTTTGGGACCTTATAAGTATTTAGTTATGCAGCACAATATTCTTGGTGCAACAACATCAACTGTTACATGGCTAAACACTTATAAGGTCCCAAAGGCGAGACCTATTGGCTATGCTAATGCTTGTTTTTAAAGCCAGGGTGGTTATAGCCAGACTCTGCGCAATGGTTGCCAGACTTGACATGGATGGAATGGTTGTGGCAAGTATCCTGTTAACAGCCTTGGTTTAGTTTTGTTGATCCAACCCGCCTATTCAGTGCTAGGTTATGCTCTCACCCTCCCGATCTACTTTTCACACTATGATTTCTGTCAGAGGTGCATGCATTTGCATTTCTCTCTATTAACATCTTTTCACTTCTGCTAATTACTTCTTTTGAAGCCTGGATTCTTTTGCTGCTTAAATTCCCTAATAATGTTCACTTTGACAAGGTGGATGGACATAATTACAAGCATTGGAAAAGTCATTAGGTTTTGCCTATGTGAGATCTGTTGTCTTTGTCAATGCTTGTATTACTATTGTTTTGGAGTATGCTGGGGGAGGGGTGACTTAACACAGCTAATGGATGGCGACGGCAGAGCTGCAGACTTTGGAACTTGGTAACCAGGTTCGGGTCTTGGCATCGGCTCAACATCCTGTGATCGTGAGAACATCACTTAATCCCCCGTGTATAATAGAAAAGAAAAAAAAAATGAAAGTGTCTATGTGTAATGTAAATAGTGCTTATGTAAAACACTCTACCTTTGGGGACACGAGTGAGGGCGTGGGAGGTGGCTGAAGCGGGGGGTGGGTAAAACAACAGAATAGTGAGGAGGACGTGATGGGTTAAAAGGAGGATGGGGTTCTTTTAAAAACGACGGCGGTGGGCAGTGTTGGCTTAACGTGCCGGGAGGAGAGAAGACGGCCCACAGATACACTGGCAGAGCTCACAGATACCTCACTAGGACTCACAAACATTACAACGGGGCTCACAGATACCGCAACAGGGATCGATAACACAAAGATAAGGCGCACAGCCATTCAAATAGGATTCATAGATACCTCGATAAGGCTTTGCGAAAGGGCTGACAGTCACGAGAAAAGGGCTTAGACATATCTAGACAGGGATCAGACAAGCAGCCTCTGCTGATTTCATCTGCGAGCTCTTTGACTTTGCATTGCAGTACAAACATATTCCTAGCAGGCTGACAGTCACTATAAAAGGGCTCGCCGCTATCACTAATGTGATACCTGACCACAAAATAGGGATCGACAATATCTCAAAATGAGTAGAAGAAAAGAAATCCTGACGTCGCTTAGCCAGTCAGGGGTGTCTCACCCGGGTTACTGATATCAGGGCCAACGCTAATGACACAAAAATGATTGTAAATTCTTCATCAATATTGTCATTCGAATTCATTCATTACAATGATCCTCATTAGGTAATGTAATTGACATTCACATGTGCCCTATGCATTTCGGGCGATTTGGCCTTCATCAGGGGCTCGATTCTGAAATGTAGAGGAAACTCAGGTTCAATACAAGAGCGGCAAACATGCCTCTATTTAAATAAATGGTGCTCTAATGGTAGAAAACTAAGCGACAAAAAGTGCTCGCTCGTAACTGCACCCAAAAGTAGCAGACATGCCTCAATTCTAAATGAATAGTGCTCCAATGGTAGAAAATGTTGGTGATGGAAAGAAACTTACACGTGACTAAAGTGCCCCAAGTGATGAGTGAACCGTGTTCTAAAGCACGCGGTTTAGCAATACATTAAACAACGTTAAATACGCGATAAAGTGATCCCGGAAACAATGAGGACTCACAGGAACGGTAATAAAGTGATCAAAGAAGCACGTGTCAGTGACGAAAGAACAGTGACAACATGAATGAAACAAGCCTCGCAGCTGCCGGCTGGGGCCAGCCACACAATGCAGCGCGGCTCAGCAGCAGTCCCAGCTGTCACTGGAGACCGGTGACAGGAAAAACCAAGGCCCGGCCGGCAACGTCTTCAACTGAAAACGAGCGGTGAGCCGCAGAAGGGGAGCGAAGCCGGAGACTACGGGGCGCATCGGGGGACAGGGAGCGGGGGCGAGCGAGCGCGGCAGCCTGCAGAGCTGACCAAACGCTCGTGCGTCGTGGCTGGCCTTTGGATGTGTACGCGCGGCAGACATGTGTTTCCACCTATCGCGCCCGCGTCTGGGCACGATAATTGGAAACACATGTTTGCCGCGCGTACCCATCCCAAAAGGCCAGCCACGACGCACGAGCGTTTCTTGGACTGCTTTTCAAACTCGCTTACAATAAGTCTTCGCCTCTAAGCAGCGCTTGCGCGCTACTCGAGGCTCGACCTAAAAATGGCAGTCCTTTGATCTTGCTAACCCACATGTTTTCTCCAGTCAAAGGAAGTAAGCAGTAAGTAGGTTTACAGAAGGAATGGGAACACAACACCCTAAAAATTAATGCAAGGGGATAAGGAAATGGGTTGTTCAATGGAGAAAAAATGTATGGTAAGAATACACATTATAGTTCCATGTATGTTCAATTTACTCGGTGGAATTCTACACCTGCTCCAATTGTCTATGCAGAAAAATGTACTCACTTGTGTACTCAAGTAGGGTGACCAGATTTCTAAAGCTGAAAATATAGACATATTGTCACGATTCGTGGGTGCGTTGGGAACGCAGCGTGAACACTGCCTGAGTCTTAAGCACGGTCGACAATGATCGAGAAAGCGTCTCGATACTACAATTCCCATGATCCTTGGCGGCATTGACGTCGACGTCGAAGGAGACCAGAAAGCTTTATCCTGGCTTCCGTCTCCCTCCGCGTTGCCGATTATTCTGGAGCCGGAATTCTCAGCACGGGGAGGCGCTTCTTGTTCCTTGGTCCCGGTCTGGTAAGGGTACGGTTGCACCAATATTTGCTCTGCTGTAATTCCAGTTTGGAGGCCATTCACAATTCTCTCAGAGTCGAAGAGAATCTTTTGTGATACTACTTTGGGGCCATTTGCATATCCCGCTTACATTTTGGAACTATATACTTAATTAACTTTGCGGGCTTTTTCCTATCTGCTGATTCATGTCCTTAAGGTGAATTTGACTACAACTGAGTTCCTCCCTGTTGGAAAGACACATGTTGTAGTCTATTGCAGGTAGCAGGGACTTCGTTGTAAGTTTAACCTTAATCATTTCCTTTCCTCGTTTGGCAGAGCATGGTCATATGCTCATGGGGGGAGAAGGAACAAAACCTTGACTTTTAATTACTCATTCATGAAACTTTATTGTTCCATCTATCATTCCATTGGAGAAATGGTACAGTGGTGAAGTGGTGTGTGTTAAGATTAAAATAACACCGTATGATTTCCATGTGTGGTGTTAACCTGGTCTATTGCTTGTATTTGCCTTACTAACAGGGACCTGTGGTTGAGATTTCCCTGATTCCCTCATACAGTCCCTGTGAAGCATGTTCAGACATTTTATTGGGTAGGTACAAACAGTATGGGATTCAGGCACAGTGGTTGCTATAAAGTTGTTGGTGATCATGGAAGTGTAAACTTCGTTGTTGGATATACAGATATATATATCTTTATGTTATTTTCGTTACAGCATATACTTACTCAGTGGCATCTACTCCATGGGTCACATCCTTGTGCTGCAGTGAGAGAGAGAGTGTGTGTTTATGATGTGCTCCGCTGTAACATTATTTTCCTTTACAGGTAAATTTGTACATTGTGTTTATACTTAGTACTAGTAGAGTGATAGGTAGAGAGATAAGTTGAAACACTTATAGAGTAATGTATTTATGGTGTGTTTCTCTTTTTCCTGTTTAGGTCTCCCTTCCTGCTGTCCCCATCCTCCCTTCCCTCGCTTGATCGCTTCACTGATCTGTGCTATTATAGCAGACAGACTTGATGCTATCAAGAGGTGGACATACTTGAGCATCGATCTGACCCCGAGGAGTAGATTGATCTGACAGAATGATCGGCCCACGGGTTGTTCTCCTCCTGATCGGATTCTTTGCCTCTTTTGGCTAATTTAGAGGATGTGTTGGCCGCTTTACATGTGGTACAACAAGAATTAGTTGCATCTAGAGCAGAGACGGCTGCGTTACAGGTTAAAGTGGAACGCATGCAGAGAAACCCGTTTGATGCAGGGAGTAGCTCTCCATGGTATACTCATCCCATTACAGTGGAAATGCCCAATCTGGTGCCTTTAGCACCTCCCGAAAGGTATAATGGAGATGCCCACAAGATACAGGTGTTTATCACACAAGTGTTACTGCATTTCACATGCAAGCCTAAAGTATTTGCCACCAATCAGGTGAAGGTGGCTTTTCTTATTTCATATCTCGCAGGAGATGCAGCACAGTGGGCAGTGCCCCTAGTGCAACGTGACGATCCCTTACTTTATGACTGGGAGGCGTTTAGAGCAAAGTTCGAGCATATATTCGATATAAGAGCTTATACTCTATCAGCAGATCGTGAATTGTTAGAACTGAGACAAGGAAGTAAGGAAGTATTAGTTTATGTAACAGCGTTCAGAAGATTAGTAGCAGAGACAAAGTGGCCAGAAGAGAAACAGTATGCAATATTTTATCAGGGTTTAAGAGATGACCTAAAAGATATCTTAGCTCAAATTGAACATCGGCCTGCTTCTTTTACAGATCTAATTATTCTAACCTTGAGATTGGAACATTTAATGAATGAAAGGAAAGGCGATAACAAACATAAAGAGAGAACATTTCCCAGGTTTGAATGTTCACGAAACAGTGACACACCACCCAGAAATACTCATGAACCAATGGAAATGGGTACTGTTCGATCTTCGCTAACAACAGATGAGAAGGAATTACGCAGAAAAAATGGGCTCTGCATATATTGTGGCAAAAAAGGACATTATGTACTTGATTGTATGCTTAAACCATCCATAAATCGACTGAGTGGAAAAAGGTACGAAGGACTCAATGTTAAGAAGGAGACGGAAAACTAGAATGCTCTGGAAAAACAGAAGGGGTATCCTCGAGCAAGTGTTTTGTCCCTTCCTTAGATGCCAGTGAAGGTATGGATCAGAAAAGGTTCTTTTTTATCAGTATCCAGATCAAAATAAACGAGGAATGGCAAAGAACCCAAGCTTTAGTGGATTCTGGAGCCACAGGAACTTTTATGGATGAGACAATAGCCACTACACAGGGTGTTGAACTCATGGAAAAAGACCTGCCGGAGACTGTCATTACAGTTGATGGGAGAGTGCTAGACTCAGGGCCCATACGTTATGTGTCAAGAATGTTGGACATGCGCTATGATATGGTTCATCAGGAAAGGATCAAGTTCAACATCATTAAGGCCCCTCAGTATGGAATAATTCTTGGGTTGCCATGGTTGGAAAAACATGATCCTAGCATACATTGGGCAAAAAGAACGATCATCATAAAGTCTGAGTATTGTGCAAAGAACTGTATAGAATCTCCTAGTTTGCCCTCCAAAGCGTTGTCATTAAAACATTGGATAGCCACAGTGGCGGAGAAGGATACAGGGCTGCGGGATCTGTACAAGGAATACCAGGAAGTGTTCAATGAAATACAGGCAGAAGAGTTGCATCCTCATTGACCATTTGATTGTCAAATAGATTTAATCCCTGGAGCCGTGGTGCAGTGCAGAAGAATTTATGCACTAACAGAGAAAGAGAATGAACACTTCAGATGCTACCTGAAGAAATACCTTGCATTGGGGTTTATTCGCCCATCTAAATTACCAGCTGTGTCGCCTTTATTCTTTATCCCCAAGGCGAATGGAGAGTTACGCACTTGTATTGACTTTCGAGCGTTGAATAATATCACGATTAAGAACAGATACCCCTTGCCTCTCATTCCGGTCCTTTTAGAGCAAGTCAAGAAGGCGGTGATCTTCACCAAGCTGGATTTGAAAGGGGCTTTTCATCTTGTACGTATGAGGGCTGGAGATGAATGGAAGACTGCATTTAAAACACGCTACGGATTATATGAGTACATGGTTATTCCATTCGGCTTATGTAATGCCCCCGCAGCTTTTCAATTTTTCCTTAACGAAGTATTGAGGGAATTTATGGATCATTTTGTTGTTGTATACATAGACGACATACTGATATATTCCTCCAAGACAGAACAAGATGCACACCATGTTAAAACAATTCTGAGAGTTTTGAAAAAACATAACTTGTTTTGTAAATTAAGCAAGTGTGAATTTCATGTCACTACCGTGGAGTTTTTGGGTGTAATACTCACACCTGTAGGACAAGAGATGGCAGAAAGAAAAGTTGTGGCAGTAAAAGAATGGCCGAACCCCAAAACATCAGGGATATTCAATGCTTCTTGGGGTTCACGAACTTCTATCGTCGATTTATACACCAGTTCTCCAACATGGTAGCCCCCATCACCAAGTTGTTAAGAAAGAAAACACCTTTCTTGTGGACCAAGGAGGCACAGTCAGCTTTCAACGAATTGAAGTTAGCGTTCATAACTGCACCGGTTTTAGCTCATCCTGATCCAGAACGACCCTTCATAGTGGAAGCGGATGCTTCTGAAATTGCTATAGGAGCAGTGCTATCTCAACGCCATGTATCTACCGGTCAGCTACACCCCATTGCGTTCATGTCACTGAAGCTAAACGAGGCTGAAAGAAACTATACAATTGCCAAAAATGAGTTGTTGGTGATCAAGGCGGCCTTCTCTGAATGGAGACATTTTCTGATGGGAGCAAGAAACCAGATTACTTATAATACTGACCATCGTAATCTTCAATTTATGAAGTCTGCCAGACATTTGACCCCCCGCAACTACGTTGGATGCTTTTCTTTGAGGAATATGATTTCATAATTACCTTCAGACCAGGAAAAGACAACAAAAAAGCAGAGGCTTTAACACGATAAGTATCCGTAAAAGAAGAGGAAGAAAAACAAATACATTCTATCTTGAAACCCCACAATGTTATTTGTTCGATTCAAACCGATACCTTCTTAGAGAAGTGGCTCGAGGAATACAAACCTTTAGCTGGAGAAACTGGTTAAAGCACCATGCAGAATGGACGATTACAAAAGGGATTCCTGTGAAAGGTAAACATGTGTTGGTCCCCAGTAAGAAACTACAGAAACAAGTGTTCCAATGGTGTCATGAGATCCCCAGTGCTGGACATAATGGAGCAGAGAAAACCATTGACAGAATTCTCAGACACTTCTGGTGGCCATCGATACGGCGAGACATTGTAACTTGGATAAAGGGATGTAACATATGTATGCAAATGAAAGCTAATCATACGAAACAACAAGGGTTGTTGCAGCCTCTACACACCCCAGAGATGCCTTGGGAACACATCTCCATCGATTTTATAGTAGGTCTACCCAAAGATCAAGGATGTACTACCGTGGTTGTGGTCAAAGACTATCTCACTACGATGGGGCATTTCATTGCATGCGAACAAGTACCTACAGCCGGCCAACTAGCGAAATTACTTTTGATACACATTGTTCGATTACATGGCCTTCCAAAAAAGATCGTATCTGACAGAGGTACTCAGTTTACTGCTCAAATCTGGAGGGTGTGGTGTGCCGCCTTAAAAATCACTGTGGCTCTGTCAACTAGCTTCCATCTTCAAACCGATGGGCAGACCGAAAGGTTAAATCAAACCTTGAAACAATACTTACGTTGTTATGTAGACAGTAACACTAATGCTTGGGTCAATCAGTTATGGTTGACGGAAATTGCCTACAACAGTGCCAAACATTGTTCTACTCAACACACACCCTACTACAGCACATATGGGTTCCATCCAAGGTTTCTCCCATTTCTACACCCTGGTCATACTGATGCTATGCCAGAAGTACAAAACCGAGTGGCACATATACAGGAAACCTTTAGAGAGACGCAAAGAAAGTTAAAGAAGGCAAAGGATCAATATAAGAAGATGGTGGATCACCATCGTAGACCCGGTCCATTGTATAAGATGGGGACGTTGTATGGTTGTCAACCTTAAAACATTGAGTTCAAAAACCCAGTTTGTTCAATCCTAAATACATAGGTCTGTACAAGATCCTTAAATGCATCAATCCATTGGTAGTGAAATTGGCATTACCATCCAGTTTACGCATCCATCCGGTCTTTCATGTATCCTTGCTTAAACCTTCCAATTCTCCTGTAAAGAAGACGCCCATTCCTATATGGGTTAATGGCGAGAAGGAGTACGAGGTACGTAAGATACTAGATACCAAAATGAGAGGCCGGAGGAGATGGTATTTAGTATCATGGAAGGGCTATGGACCGGAAGAAATGTCATGGGAACCAGCAAATGGGATACACGCCCCTAAATTAATAGAAGCTTTCCATCGGAGACGCTTGCAAAAACCTTGACTCTGTCAGTGTTCTACTAAAAGGGGGATGTACTGTCACGATTCACGGATGCGTTTGGAACGCACCGTGAACACTGCCCGAGTCTTAAGCACGGTCGGGCATGATCGAGAAAGCGTCTCGATACTACAATTCCCATGATCCTTGGCGGCATTGACATCGACGTCGAAGGAGACCGGAAAGCTTTATCCTGGCTTCCGTCTCCCTCGGCGTTGCCGATTATTCTGGAGCCGGAGATCTCAGCACGGGGAGGCGCTTCTTGTTCCTTGGTCCCGGTCTGGAAGGGTGCGGTTGAACCAATATTTGCTCTGCTGTAATTCCAGTTTGGAGGCCATTCACGATTCTCTCAGAGTTGAAGAGAATCCTTTGTGATACTACTTTGGGTCCATTTGCATATCCCCCTTACATTTTGGAACTATATACTTAATTAACTTTGCGGGCATTTGTCCTATCTGCTGATTCATGTCCTTAAGGTGAATTTGACTACAACTGAGTTCCTCTCTGTTGGAAAGACACACGTTTGTAGTCTATTGCAGGTAGCAGGGACTTCGTTGTAAGTTTAACCCTAATCATTTCCTTTCCTCGTTTGGCAGAGCATGGTCATATACTCATGGGGGGAGAAGGAACAAAAACTTGACTTTTAATTACTCATTCATGAAACTTTATTGTTCCATCTATCATTCCATTGGAGAAATGGTACAGTGGTGAAGTGGTGTGTGTTATGATCAAATTAACACCGTATGATTTCCATGTGTGGTGTTAACCTGGTCTATTGCTTTTATATGCCTTACTAACAGGGCACTGTGGTTGAGATGTCCCTGATTCCCTCATACAGTCCCTGTGAAGCATGTTCAGGCATTTTATTGGGTAGGTAGAAACAGTATAGGATTCAGGCACAGTGGTTCTATAAAGTTGTTGGTGATCATGGAGGTGTAAAATTCGTTGTTGGATATACAGATATATATATATATATATTTATGTTATTTTCGTTACAGCATATACTTACTCAGTGGCATCTACTCCATGGGTCACATCCTTGTGCTGCAGTGAGAGAGAGAGTGTGTGTTTATGATGTGCTCCGCTGTAACATTATTTTCCTTTACAGGTAAATTTGACCATTGTGTTTATACTTAGTACTAGTAGAGTGATAGGTAGAGAGATAAGTTGAAACACTTATAGAGTAATGTATTTATGGTGTGTTTCTCTTTTTCTTGTTTAGGCCTCCCTCCCCGCTGTCCCCATCCTTCCCTTCCCTCGCTTGATCGCACCACTGATCTGTGCTATTATAGCAGACAGACTTGATGCTTTCAAGAGGTGGACATACTTGAGCATCGATCCGTCCCCGAGGAGTAGATTGATCTGACACTTATTAACAATATAGACAAAGGACAGCAATTTGGCCAACCAACAGAAGAGGGACAACAATGTAGCACTCTAATTTTTTCTTGCTCTACTGATCTTGTATACATCTCGTCTTATCACTGCCCACTGTGTTCCTCTTACTCTGAGAGCATATACACCAACGCATGTTGTTCTCCATTCTTTAACAGGCTGTAGCCTTTGCATACCTCACTCTCTCTGTATGTCCCTTATCTATGTGTGAGCTCTCAAGTTTCCCAGGTCCATGCCCGAGTAGCTTAACCAGTTCAGGTTTTTGTCTTTGCATTCTGGGGTTTGTAGTCCTTATTTTGTTCTGGTATAAATAGGACTACCCCTGAATGTGAAGACAAACTAGGACTCGCTGAGCTACTCATGCATGGACCTTGGACTATTGACAGGTATATGCCCTTCTTTCTGGCAAATGTTCCCATAGATGTCAATGAAGGCTAATGTGTTTTGGAGGGTGAGGAATGTTTGATGGCTTATTGACTCCTTGGAAGTATTATGTAAGCGTTTCGCCCTGGAAGGTGCAAATGATTATTATTTGGGCGATACCCTCCAAACGAAGAAAAATAGGGAGTGGAAGCTACAAGAAGTATTAGGAAAGACATTTCTAAACATGTTCTTTATTATGTACGAACCAACTGTAAAGCTTTTCTTTAAAAAAATAAGAAAAAAGTTCCTGAATAGTTAATCCTGTTCTTTGGTTGTTCAAGGCTGAGAGAGAAGGAAGCGTCTCTCCTGTATTGTGAGACAATAAGTGGGTGGAACAGATAAACACCTTTATGTGGCTGCAATTGATTTCATTGCACATTCTTATGAACATTACTAGAACACATTTTTTTTAGAGATTACCTAGCTTTTTCTTTTTGCATTAAGTACTCCAGTGTTGTTCCTCACCCCCAGATATGTGATACTCATTTGAGATGCCATATTTGGGTAAACCCAGATTGGCAACTTAAAGGATTTATGTAGGTTGTAAGAAGGAATGCTGAAAAGTATTACTGTGCTTTGCAATGTAAATACTCCTTGGTTCATTTAATGACTTATTAATGTTTTATGACTGAGAACATTTTATCTCTTTCCAATATTTGTAAGTCTGATTATTTTACTCAGACCTCAAGTCACAGAGCTTCTGGTAAAAAATAAAACTTCAAAACACGCTCCTACTCTAGGGAAGTTTCTATGTAAAGTACAAAATACTGTGCAATTTTAAAAATATTTATCTTTGATTTTATAAGTTGTTGGAAAGTATAGCAATTCTTTTTTTAGGGGCTTTGGCCAGTAGAAACAAAAAAAAGTAAACTATTAAATTATTGTCAGAATGCTTTCAGCACATTTGATTTAGTCAGTGAAAATGACACTTTAAAAGTATCAACCAAGACCATTTTCTGTATGAATTAAAATGGTGTCAGGCTCCCTCATTTTTAGGCTCATTACCATTTAAGTGACAAAACATGAATGTGATTTACCTTAGGTGATCGTACTTCAAAATGCAATTTTCACATCTCTATCTGTGACAAAATGTGCTTTATATTTAATTACTGTTTAGTGCTCACACCACGCAGTGTAAGAAAACTCTTTAGAACACTTAAAAATATAAAATGATAAAAATCTTAAGGGACATAAGGGGTCTGTAGCGTCTGTTGCTCACGGCAGGTCCACAGCAGGAACCACTTTGGAGCTTCTAAATAGGCAGGATCCACACATCACAGGAACTGAGAAGGCAGGGATGATGCACTGCAGGCTTTTTCCCTAAGCCCGGTCTTTACCTGTCTGCCCTCTCACCAGTCTCTCTCCCCCGGGTGCAGCCATAATCTGTAATGAGATCCTAGTATCTCTTCCAAGACTTGATCTATAGGTATCTGTCTCACCCTCTCCAGACTCCTTTGTGCCCCTTAGTCAGCAGGCTCAATCACTGGTTCTGTCCACTCTCATTCCCTCCCTGACATCATATCTCAGTCCCTGATTCTGCCCCTGCATGCACCCCCTCTCTCAACGAAGGTACACCTAGTTGACTTTGATCACAGATTTCTAGGAGACATGGGTGTGGCAGGCCTACCCTCCATATCCTGAAGACAAGGCAGCAGCTCAGGACAAAAGAACCTGGGAGCAGATTGTATCAAAGAATGAGCAACAAAAAACATGGACCACAATCAGTGCAATTGTGGAATGTCAAGTTCATTGCAGGGAAAGCAAATGGGCAGGTCAGAAATTTTTTAATGGGAGGGGAGTGGCTGAAAAGCCCTCAAGATGGCCGTGGCTTGTGAAGCTCCGCACAGCATCAGAGCCTCTGGACGCCGAGTAACAGCAGCCAACTGTTTCCTGATATGAGCTGAGTGGGTTCATCTTAGTGGATGCGGGGGAGTCAGGTATTTTTGTTTTCTGGGCGCTTTTGAGCCCTTTTCTGGCATTTTTTCCCCTGCATAGACATCCTCATGCTCGGCAACTGCGGCCACCATTTTGTGTATAAGGAGCGCGTCGGCACTGTGAATCCTCTGTGCTGCTCTGCCTCATTCAATGCTTTCAATGAAGTGAGCCTTTTCCTGCCCACTCTTTTAGAGTCAGTGGATCGTTATCTTTTGCAAATCATTTGAATAAAGAGCCATGCTACGTCGCCAGCAACTCTTCGAACTGACTCTGCTCTGCTTTATTGTACAGCATTGTTAAACCTGTTGGAGGCTTGCCACTGGTCTATTTTACCCCAAATATAGTTAAATGCTGCCTCCACATGCTCTTTTGATGAATATTCAATGGCAATTGTTTATTATCAAGGACATTTGCGGTCTTCAAATGAGAATCGCCTTGTTCCAAAGCACTGATTCCTGGCTGTACCTCAGTAGTCCCATTCAGCAGATTTTTTCTCAATTGGCCACATTTTGTTTCTCCACCTGCTTCCTTTATTAGAGTCTGCGGCTCTATGACGAGGGACCATTTTGTTGCACTTTTTCTGCATATATAAGACGTTTTCACCATGTAAACAATATTGTGCACACTGAAATATGATAAAACTGCCACCCCAGATCATAGTTTTGGAATGAATTGATTTCCTTAGTTGTCTGCTTTTTATATGAACTGCGCCACTTTATTATAGAGCACTGCAGAACATGTGGGTACCTTGATTACCTGTCCTTGTCACCTGTATACTGTTTGGCGTTGTCTCCACAAGTTGCCCTGAGAATTAACTAACCAGCAATTGTTTATTTCTAAAGAACGTTAACATTTTCAAATGAGACCTGCTTTGTTTGGGCGCATTTAATCCAGCCTGTACCCTGACTCTGCTGTTTTCTTCGTTTATGGAGTCCTCTTCATCTTCTGGTCAAAAGGCTTTGACCTCTTCCAGAAATATTCCCTATACCCGCAAAGACATCACCATGGCTACAAAATGGAAAAAAAGATCCTGGCTCTCCAACAAAGTCTCCATTACCATTGACCCTGAAAGACCTTATGGAACAAATAAAGCTTCTAAAACCTTTTGTCATAGAAACCAACTCTACTCTTCAACAGATGGAGGAAAAATGGTCCAATCTTGAATCTAGAGTGTCAGATGGAGAGCAATGCATTAGCAATATTCAGGATGCAGCAACTAAGATTGACGGCATGTCTAAGGAAACTGTGCTTCTAAAGCAACAAACTGAAGATTTGGAGAACTGCAATTAATGTAATAATCATAGAATTTACGGCATTCCTGAAGGGTCTGAAGGTTTGGACATACTTGCCTTCTTTAAGCTACACATCCCGAAGGTAGTTGGGCTTAAGGAGCACTCAAATGTTAATGAGCAACGTGCTCATAGAATTGGCCCTACTTCTTTGGATGCCTCATCATCTGGTCGCCCAGGAGAAATTATAGTCCTGTTTTTGGAATATACTGAACTTCTTATGGTTCTATCTGCGGCCAAACAGAGGAAGCAAATGCTTTGGTCTGGTCAAAGGCTCTTCTCACAGGATGTGGCTCGTGCAACCGCCACTTGTCGAAAGGAATTCCTCTCCTTTCACCCTGCTTTGCGCTCCATGAACACTAGATACGAGATAATACATCCTTGTTTCTTCAAAGGGACCTACAATAAGAGAACTTTCTCATTTGATTCTCCAGGTGACCTATGAAACGTCATTTTTCAGAGCAAGGGTGAAGAAATGGATCTTGGCAAATCTTGAAGCATTTTTAGGGATGCATTGTTATTGATGTTTTCTCTCTATATATAAATTGTCTCTGTTTGATTGAAATTATTCTTTTTGGAAAAAATCTTTTTATTGAGTTTTATGTAACATACAAATACATAAACCAAAAAGCAGCTTAAAGAGACTTTTGTATAGCATTTTTTGGTACAGCATGTTAATGTTGGAGACCTCAAGTAATCACACAAGGAAAGGAAGTTGAATAAAGGCAGTCTGCACATTTAACCATCTCAATACGACTAGGCACAGAGTGTGTCCCGCACATCATCGTCCCTTCCTAGGGTGGGCTCCAGATCCAGCCCTCTATAGGATCGCCAGCCTGCCCATATTTTCTCCCATTTGTGTGGGCAGCCCCTTCCCTGATATATTGGCTTCTCATTAACCATGCACCAGTCTAAATCCCGCTCCCAGTCTCCCACCTGGGGAACCTCAACCCCTCCCCATAATCTTGCTATGTTTCATTTAGCCACTACAGGGCCTAATGAGAGCCCGATCCTGGCATATTTTGGTGGCGGCTCCTCTCCCCAAATATGTAAAATGCATTTCTTTGCGGTTGTCGGGAGTTCTACAGTCACTGCTCCTATTATTTTCTGCAGGTCGATCCAGAAAGTCTAAATCTTTGGGCACGCCCATAACGTGTGGAAAAAAGTTCCCTCAGTTCCGCAGCCCCTCAGACATAGGTCCGTGGCGGCGCGCCCAATACGTCTAAGAGTTGTGTGTGCATAGAAATATCGGTGCACTATGCGCAGAAAAATCAATCTGAACCCCGTCTGTATAGAAACCTTCTGGAATGTCCCCAGTGCTTCTACCCACTCCCCGTCATCACAGTCTCCAATGTCCGCCTCCCACTTGGATCTCAGCGCAACAAGGAGATCAGGAGAATTGTTTCGTAATTTTTATATATATTAGAGAAACTGTCTTTTTTGGTAATGCTTCAGTTAGGATTCTGTTCTCAAGAGGAGAGTATTCTGGCAGGGGGGTCTCCCCAGGGATATGTGCTCTGAGGGCATGTCGAAGCTGGAGGTATCTAAAAGCCTCAGTGCCAGCCAGTTCATACTGGGCCTGTAACTCTTCCCAAGTGAGCATGTCACCATCCCTCCAAACATCCCCCAGTGTGGAAATTCCTATTAAGTCCCATATTTTAAAACCTCGCAGGTCACGTAACTGTGACAGTACGTCACTATGCCATAGTGGGGTCATGTCAGTCAGCTTCCCCTTCCATCCCAAAAAGGACATGGCGGTGCACCATATCTGAGCTATTGTGGGTGTTTGGGGAAATAAGTTTTTACCCTTCGGTGAACTGTAGAGGATGGATTGAAATTCTCCGGGTCCCATGTAGAGTCGCTCCAACCTATAGTTCGGGTCGTCCAGGGGGCGAACACCCAATCATTCACTATTGCTAGATGCGCCACCCAGTAATACTTTCTTATATCTGGAAGGCCAATATCTCCATCATATACTACACGTACTAGCTTAGTTAGAGCAATTCTCTGCGGGGCCGTGTTCCTTAGCAAGGAGCGTAGAAGGGAGTCAATGGATTGGAAGAAACTATCTGGCACTGGGTGAGGGGTATTCTGCAAAGTGTAGAGCATTTGGGGTAATGTCATCATTTTAAACATCGCCGCTTACCCCAATAGAGAGAGCTGCAGAGTTTTCCAATGCTCGACATCTGCCTTAAAACATTCCAGGAGGGGGGATAAATTCAAGCGGTAAAAAAGGATGGGGTCCATGGTAACGTAGATGCCTAGGTATTTAAAGTGTCCAGCTGACAAAAGCAGCTCCACCCCTCTAGACAACATGGGCATGGGACCTGTTATTAGGTGCAAATGGGATATTCCCCAATTTATCCTGTTGCCGGAGTACTGACCAAAGGTGCCAAGGATGTGTGTGAGGCGGGTAATCGTGGCGGGGGGATTGGACACATAGAAAAGGATATCATCTGCAGACAAAGAAATGCATTCTTCCCATGATTCTCTCCACGTGAATCTCATCACAATCGGATCTTGTCGAACCCATGCCGCCAAGGGTTCCAGGGCCAACGCGAATATTAACAGGGAAAGAGGGTATCCATGTCTGGTTCTTCTACCCAGAGGGAAGCTATGCAATGTTATGCCATTTACCCTAACCTGGGCGGTGGGGGCCGTATATAGTAATCACATCCAACCCAGGAAATCTGGTCCGAAACCCATACATTGTGGTGGTCCAAACATATATGTCCATTCGAGGGTGTCGAACGCCATTGAGGCATCCATTGACAAAAACATGGTAGATTCTTTGTCATTTCTGGAGCCCGCCATCACTCCTTACAGCCTACGCAAATTGAAACGTGTTCCTCTGTTAGGCATAAAGCCTGACTGATCTGGATGCACGAGGGTAGTGATAACCCTGCGTAGTCTAGTAGCCAGAATCTTGGCAAGAAACTTGATCTCCACATTGAGGAGAGAGACTGGGCGGTATGAAGTGCACCTCTCTGGCGGTTTCCCCTCCTTATCGATAACAGCTATCGTGGCTAGGCATTGATCTGATGAGAGTATATGTTCTTCTCTTGTCTCCTTCCACATGTGGAGCAAGTTGGGTATTAATCTGGATGCTAAGCGTTTGTATAGTTCGATAGGAAGACCATTAGGCCCCATTGCCTTGCCCGAGTTCAGTGCTCGTATTGCCAGTTCTATTTCGCATGGTTCGAAATCTGCCTCTAAATAGTCTTGGTGGTCCTCCGAGAGGGTAGGGAGCTTAATGTCTCTGAGGAAGTCATAGATCTCTGCACTGGACCATTGTGTAGATTGAAGTTATTCTTATTGTACTTATTTTTACATTTTCTCTTCAATTATTAATTGCATTTTTCCTTTTACAGATATCTATTGTCTAACCTGGACCCTCTCCCCTGCTGTGTCTTCTCCCAAGTGTTTCCCATCCCAGGCCTTTGTTTATTCTCCCATCCCATTCTCCCATACCGGTCCTTTGTCGGTAAATGCTTTTATTAGTCAACCCTGTATAATTATTATTTTGGTATTATTCTCTCCTTTTAGTGTTCTTCTATGTCTCTAATTTGCTGTGTTACTGTATATTTGAATATAGATTGTCGCTGGTGGCTTCCGTCTTCCATCTATGGCTGTCACTGGTCTGCTGTTCATCTTTTTCCTCACGCTTCCCTGCCCCTCTTTGTTACTGTTATTACATTTGACGTGTCTCAGTTCTCCTATGGTTGAAGCCGTTCTGCTTTTTGCCATCCTCTCTTTTTCTACTACCTGTTTTTTTTCTTCTTTTGCTTCCTCTTTTCTTCCTTCCTTTAATTTAGTTGATTCTTATCAGGAAAATACAAACCACCTGTTCATTTGCATGGCTTGGTTATCCTTTTCATTTTGCATTGATTTATTTTGAATTGAGATTGTATTTAACATATGAGCTATTTCTTCTCATATATGGTTATTCTGTATGTTACCAAGCAAACATAATCCACCGGCTCTTTTTCATGGCTTGGTTATCTCTTTTTTCATTTGGTATTTGTGAGAAGTTGGCCTGGCATATGCTGTCCACTAATTATAGTGGGCACCTTGCACCAGTCCAAACAACCCCTTATTGGAGATAGGTTAAAGACAACCTTATTGAAAGCTATCCTAGTGGTAGCTATGGAGAGCAGCCTTCAGGCTAAGTCTTGAAGGAATGTAAAGCAGCTTGTTTTACCAGTCTATAATCTCTTGAGTGATCAAATGAAAGAGCACCACACCAGGTATATATTCAAAATATATGTATTTATTACTAAACACACCCTCTAGTCTCTTTATGAGGCTAGAGTTCAAAGTACATAAGTTATAAGTTATTTAAACACAGTAATAGCACAAATACACGTTTGGGCCCTAGGGGCGTACTCAAACCATATACCAATAAAGTGGTATAAGAACCACGACTGAGCTAGACACTAGGCCTAGAGCCTCTAGAAGTGCTTGGACCACAAGGAACCACCCAAGGTAGTGACACAGGGGACCCACGGGGACGCGTGCAGTGTAATTACACAGCCGCGAAACGCCGTGAACTTCTATGGAGAAAGTCGCGGTTTGGAAATTAAAGAAAAGGGACATTTAAAGAAGGACTTGGAGCAAACCCTTTGAGAACTAGGTCGTTCTAGAGTCTCTACCCACGGGAGCACCGGAGTACTCTTGTTACCTCACCCAGGGAAGCCGGGTGCATAGGTGCCTTTCGGGGTCGGGTTTCGTTGCCGATTTGAATGGCGATCTGCTGCAAAGTGCTGCTGGCGACCAAGTGGAAAGTGTCCGGGTGGATCCAAGAGTGGATCGGAGATCTGAAGAACCTGAAAGCAGAGGGGACAGAGTCTGGGTCACTAGCCAGTGACCAGGAAGGCGATGAGCAGATGCCCACCGATGTCGAGTGCTTCAGGTAGGTTGACAGTCATCTTGACTCTTCAACCACGAGGTCCAGGAGGCGTTGTCAGCAACCAGGAGCAGGATTCGGGCTGGTACACGACGTCTGTCGAGTGCTGAGGTGTCGGCCACCGGATTGGACCCAACAAGCCTTGGCAACGGCAAGTCTCTATGTAGATGAAGATTGACGATGATGCAGACCAGCAAGGTCTGAGGAACTCACCCAGCAAGGGTAAGTGAGGGCAGGCCTGGAGCAACCAGGGAGCCCAAGAAGAAAAGGATTGGCCTTCGTGAAGGGCTACTAGCCAACGGGCTAGCGACCGCGAAGGAGCCTCAAGACGGTGCACGTGGAGCTGGCTCACAGGACACTCGTGGAGTGGAGGCCAGTGATCTTCGGTGCAGTTGGTGCTGGAGGCTAGGGCTACTCGGAGCCCAAAGCACGACTTCGTGGGAGACCCAGAAGAGGATGCACTTGCAAATGCGTGCAGTGTCCAGGGGTCACGGTTCCACGTTACCCACGACAGCTACGGGCCTCAGCTTTGCTGGGGACTCAGGGCAGCCTCGGGAAGTCTGGAAATCCACCTCTGGTGATGCAAAGACTTCGGCGTCCGGCGGGAGCTTAGGCGATGCAGACCGGACAATTGCTTCTTTGGTGCCTGCCAAGCAGGGGAGTCACTCCTTGACCCCAAGGGAGATTCTTCTGTCCTCTAATCTTGTAGTAGAGCGTCGAAGGTCCAGGATTCTGTGTCAGAGTTTCGTCCAGGGATAATCTAAAGTCCTAAGGACTGGGTTCCTATACTTATACTAAGTTTAGGGGTTGGACTACTCTGTGGCCCCACCTATGGGTGGGTCAGGGCAGAGGGGTGGCTACACCCTTTCCTTTGTCCAGTTCGCGCCAAAGCAGGGGCTGCAAGCCCCTGATCCGGTTTGAACTGGGGTATGCACAGGGACACCAAGTGTGCCCCCAGTGCAGGACTTCAAAGCTCCCGAGAGTGCTCCCGCCCAGCCCCAATACACACTATCCTGTCTGGGGAGGTGGTCACACCTCCCTGGGACAGGAAACCTATTGTCCAGGCCTCCCCTGCCGGAGTTTCGGTCAGCAGCAGGAGGCCAGACTTGTGTCTGTGGCAGCAGCATCCATTTGGTGATGCCAGGGCTTTAGAAAGAAGTTACCGGCCAAGCCAGGGTTAACATGTCTCTCCCTCTAGAAGGGTGGAATGCTACCCCCGCCGCCAGAATTGGCGGGGGGGTAGTATTCCAAGATGTTTGACACCAAACACGACATGTTTCGTTGCAGCCATTCCAAAGTTAGCATTTAACGCAAGGTTATAATGCGCTTAAGAGTATATGGTCAGGCTGCACTACAAACAGCATCAGAGAAGAGTCTCCGAACGCTGCAGAGGGGCCCTGCTCATGCAGGGGCACCCTCTCACATAGGAACCACGCACTCTGCCTTCAGGATTGATAAGGCCTGCCATAGGAGTGACTTATAGGTTTATATGTGTGTATGTATATAGTGATATAGGTAGCCTATATCACAGTAAGGGGTGCATGCACCACCTTACCCAGGCTGCAGTAGCAGACCTGTGGTGTCAGTTTGGATGGCCTTCCAGGGGTGGCACAATACATGCTGCAGCCCCTGGTAGGCCTCTGAGGTACCTATGCCCTGGGTACATAGTATACCATATACTAGGGACTTATAAGGGCACTCCAGATTCCAATCAGAGATGTGCCTAAGGCACATGGAAACCATTTTACAGAGAAAGCAGATAGACTGGGGCCCTGAATAGCAGGATCCCAGTCCAACTAAGTCATAAACCAGCAAAACACCAGAAAAAAAGTGGGGGCAACTATATAGTCAGATTCCACCTTCCTACATAACCCCCCAAACGAAAGGAGATAAGGCTAACCTTGGCCAGTTGAGCCTTTATTGACTAAGTGGCCATATAAGGAAGCACCTGCACTAGCATGGTTGCCCCCTGTCTTATGGTCCACTAAGCAATCCCTCACCCTAAGGGTATGAGAGGGTCTCCACCATGGGGAATCACTACCTGTGGTGTGCTTAGGTAAAGTACAAGGCTGGTGAGGTGTCTGAGTAGGGAAGTGAGGCCCTAGGAATGTTGGTCTCAGCTTCCTCAGATCACTGGTCACCATGTATGCCTGTCTTTCCATGACTGAGTTGCACTTTGCTCTAAGGGTCAACCTTGGCTGCCTACAGCTGGGGGTTGGGTCCCTTTGGATGGAACACTGGAGGGACATGGCAGGTTTGGAACCTTCTGGTCCCAGGTTTGCCCTTGCCTACCAGAGTCCTTCTGGGGGAGGTCCCTACATAAAGGTATGGGGGATCCCTCAGTGTGTAGAGGAGTTTTCACCTGGGTAGGGCTACTAGCTTGGGTGCCCCTAATCTGCTGATGGGGGGGTTCCTCTGGACAGGGGGCCCTGGGGGGTCCACTGACCTCCCTGACCTCTGCAGCCCTGGGCTGACTGAGGCAGGGTAGAGAGGGGCAGGTTACCTGCTCCAGACTGGGTACCACCTTGGAAGGGTCCTCTGCCATCAGGGGGTGGCCAGGCCAGGCCTGACCACCTCTGTGGCAGTTCCTTCACTAGGGGTAGGGTCAGTTCCCTGAGGAGGCTGACTCTTACCTACTGTCTGGGGGAAGAAGACTTTTCTTCAACCCTTGTGCTCTCTGTTGGGGGAGAGGGGGCCATTCTTTCAGGCTCCATCTCTCCAAATTCTTGGGCTGGGGCTGAGGCCATCACAGCCCCACTAACCTTTACAGGGTCACCCAACATCCTGAGATGGGTTTGGTGTTCAACTTCAGCCCAGGCTGAAATTTCCAGATCATTGCCCATCAGGCAATCTACAGGTAAGGTTGGGGACACTGCCACTCTTTTTGGGCCTGTGGCCCTCTCCCAGCTGAGATTGACTATGGCCATGGGGTGATCTGTTCTGACACCATCAATGTTGGTCACCTGGTATTTAAACTCAGGTAAAAGCTGGTGAGGGGGTACTAGTTTCCCTGCCACCATGGTGACACTAGCCCCTGTGTCCCTAAATGCCACAGCTTTCTGACCATTAATTATTGGCTCCAATCTGTACCTGCCCAATGCTGTGGGACCCATGGTAAAGGTGGCAAATCCTATACCACCATCAGAGTCAGAGGAGTCTGTTGAGGGGTCCCTGTCTAAACTAGGGCCCACCTCTGTTCCTCTTGCAAAAGCACCTAACGTTTTGGGTGCACTACTCCCAACTGGAGGATTACTACTGGTAGTACCAGGAGGGGTGGTAGTAGTTGTGGGAGGAACATTTTCTTTATTGCCAATCCTGGGGCAACTGGGATCAGTTTTCCAGTGCCCAGGCTTTTTACAGACATGGCAATATGGTTTCTTTTCAGGAGAAGAAGGAGTTTGGGACCCACCCCCAGAAGAGGAATTTTGGGGCCCTGTAGGGGACTTATCCTTAGATTTATCCCCACCATTCTCTTGGGACTTAGTAGAATCTTTCTTCTGGTCACCACCCTGATTTTTAGTTTTTACTCTGGTTCTGACCCATTTGTCTGCCTTCTTTCCCAATTCTTGGGGAGAGGTCAGATCAGAGTCCACCAGATACTGGTGCAAAAGCTGGTTTTGACAATTATTAAGGATCTGCTCCCTCATAATCAAATTGTACAATCCTAAAAAGTCCTGCACTTTGTTGCCATGTATCCAACCTTCCAGAGCCTTAGTAGCACAATCTACAAAATCAACCCAGTCTTGAGTCTGAGCTTTTTGGGTGTCTCTGAACTTCAACCTATACTGTTCAGTGGTTAGGCCAAACCCATCTATCAGAGCACTCTTCAAGACTGTGTAATTGTCAGCATCCTCTTCTCTTACAGTGAGGAGCTTGTCTCTACCTTTGTCTGCAAAGGAGAGCCACAAGATTGCCGCCCACTGCTTCTGGGGGACCCTCTGAACTTTACAGGCCCTCTCCAGTGCAGTTATCCATTTGTGGATGTCATCCCCACTCTGGTAGGGAGGGACAATCTTGTTTAGGTTTCTATGGTCATAAGACCTTTCCCTATCTTTAGGGATATTGTTGCCACCATGGGACTCTAGTCCCAACTTTTTTCTCTCTTTGTAGAGATCTAGGGACTCCCTGTCTATAGCCAACTGCTGTTTTCTGAGTTCAAGCTGGGCTTGCTCATACTGAATCAGTCTTTTTCTCCTCTCATGAGAGGATTCCCTCCTATGAGAGGAGACAGAGGTCCCTACTGAGGTGCTAGAGTGGTTAGACTCCTGAGAAGGAGATCTAGACCTTCTAGGCACACTCACAATCCTTCCTGGGGGACAAAGTGGAGGTCATTCTGATCCTCCTCCTCATCTACAGGAGGAATTGGGTTTTCCAGGTCAGGGTCATTGTCACCCTCCTGGTCAGTTCCAGAGGGGGCTGGGGGTGTTGCTACCCCTGGCCCCATCCTCATCTTCTGCCCCACCCTCTGCTCCTACCCTTTCAGTCCCTAAGGGCCTGCTGAGATCATAAGCCTCTAACATCTCTCTCAGATGTTGGGTGGTGGGGCTTTGGCCTGTCTTCAGTTTCCTCAAATTGCATAATGCTCTCAATTCCAAGAATGGGAGTGTATCATACTTGGAGGGAAGAAGCCCAGGGGCTTCTGGCAAGGACTCACTGGGTCCTGGCTTTGAAGACATCACTAGTGAGGTGTGGTGTATGCACTACCTACTCTAGTGTGGCCTACTAAACTCTCTTGATTTGTAGAAAGGGTGTGCTATCCCTTAACACACAACTCTAAGTTCAGTAGAACTTACTGTATACTAAGCTTAATTTATATGTACCTTAGGTACCTTTAGTGGTTTTCAGTTGATCAATTCAATTGAGATTATCTGGTAAAACAATAGCAAGCTGGAATCCCACACGCTGCACGCCAATGTGAGAAGTTGGCCTGGCATATGCTGTCCACTAATTATAGTGGGCACCTTGCACCAGTCCAAACAACCCCTTATTGGAGATAGGTTAAAGACAACCTTATTGAAAGCTATCCTAGTGGTAGCTATGGAGAGCAGCCTTCAGGCTAAGTCTTGAAGGAATGTAAAGCAGCTTGTTTTACCAGTCTATAATCTCTTGAGTGATCAAATGAAAGAGCACCACACCAGGTATATATTCAAAATATATGTATTTATTACTAAACACACCCCTCTAGTCTCTTTATGAGGCTAGAGTTCGAAGTACATAAGTTATAAGTTATTTAAACACAGTAATAGCACAAATACACGTTTGGGCCCTAGGGGCGTACTCAAACCATATACCAATAAAGTGGTATAAGAACCACGACTGAGCTAGACACTAGGCCTAGAGCCTCTAGAAGTGCTTGGACCACAAGGAACCACCCAAGGTAGTGACACAGGGGACCCACGGGGGACGCGTGCAGTGTAATTACACAGCCGCGAAACGCCGTTAACTTCTATGGAGAAAGTCGCGGTTTGGAAATTAAAGAAAAGGGACACTTAAGGAAGGACTTGGAGCAAACCCTTTGACAACTGGGTCGTTCTAGAATCTCTACCCACGGGAGCACCGGAGTACTCTTGTTACCTCACCCAGGGAAGCCGGGTGCATAGGTGCCTTTCGGGGTCGGGTTTCGTCGTCGATTTGAATGGCGATCTGCTGCAAAGTGCTGCTGGCGACCAAGTGGAAAGTGTCCGGGAGGATCCAAGAGTGGATCGGAGATCTGAAGAACCTGAAAGCAGAGGGGACAGAGTCTGGGTCACTAGCCAGTGACCAGGAAGGCGATGAGCAGATGCCCACCGATGTCGAGTGCTTCAGGTAGGTTGACGGTTGTCTTGACTCTTCAGCCACGAGGTCCAGGAGGCGTTGTCGGCGACCAGGAGCAGGATTCGGGCTGGTACACGATGTCTGTCGAGTGCTGAGGTGTCGGCGACCGGATTGGACCCAACAAGCCTTGGCAACGGCAAGTCTCGATGTAGATGAAGATTGACGATGATGCAGACCAGCAAGGTCTGAGGAACTCACCCAGCAAGGGTAAGTGAGGGCAAGCCTGGAGCAACCAGGGAGCCCAAGAAGAAAAGGATTGGCCTTCATGAAGGGCTACTAGCCAACGGGCTAGCGACCGCGAAGGAGCCTCGAGACGGTGCACATGGAGCTGGCTCACAGGACACTCGTGGAGTGGAGGCCAGTGATCTTCGGTGCAGTTGGTGCTGGAGGCTAGGGCTACTCGAAGCCCAAAGCACGACTTCATGGGAGACCCAGAAGAGGATGCACTTGCAAATGCGTGCGGTGTCCAGGGGTCACGGTTCCACGTTACCCACGACAGCTACGGGCCTCAGCTTTGCTGGGGACTCAGGGCAGCCTCTGGGAAGTCTGGAAATCCACCTCTGGTGATGCAAAGACTTCGGCATCCGACGGGAGCTTAGGCGATGCAGACCGGACAATTGCTTCTTTGGTGCCTGCCAAGCAGGGGAGTCACTCCTTGGCCCCAAGGGAGATTATTCTGTCCTCTAATCTTGTAGTAGAGCATCGAAGGTCCAGGATTCTGTGTCAGAGTTTCGTCCAGGGATAATCTAAAGTCCTAAGGACTGGGTTCCTATACTTATACTAAGTTTAGGGGTTGGACTACTCTGTGGCCCCACCTATGGGTGGGTCAGGGCAGAGGGGTGGCTACACCCCTTTCCCTTTGTCCAGTTCGTGCCACAGCAGGGGCTGCAAGCCCCTGATCCTGTTTGAACTGGGGTATGCACAGGGACACCAAGTGTGTCCCCAGTGCAGGACTTCAAAGCACCCGAGAGTGCTCCCGCCCAGCCCCAATACACACTATCCTGTCTGGGGAGGTGGTCACACCTCCCTGAGACAGGAAACCTATTGTCCAGGCCTCCCCTGCCGGAGTTTCGGTCAGCAGCAGGAGGCCAGACTTGTGTCTGTGGCAGCAGCATCCATTTTTTGATGCCAGGGCTTTAGAAAGAAGTTACCGGCCAAGCCAGGGTTAACATGTCTCTCCCTCTAGAAGGGTTGAATGCTACCCCCGCCACCAGAATTGGCGGGGGGGGTAGTATTCTAAGATGTTTGACACCAAACACAACATGTTTCGGTGCAGCCATTCCAAAGTTAGCATTTAACGCGAGGTTATAATGCGCTTAAGAGTATATGGTCAGGCTGCACTACAAACAGCATCAGAGAAGAGTCTCCGAACGCTGCAGAGGGGCCCTGCTCATGCAGGGGCACCCTCTCACATAGGAACCACGCACTCTGCCTTCAGGATTGATAAGGCCTGCCATAGGAGTGACTTATAGGTTTATATGTGTGTATGTATATAGTGATATAGGTAGCCTATATCACAGTAAGGGGTGCATGCACCACCTTACCCAGGCTGCAGTAGCAGACCTGTGGTGTCAGTTTGGATGGCCTTCCAGGGGTGGCACAATACATGCTGCAGCCCCTGGTAGGCCTCTGAGGTACCTATGCCCTGGGTACATAGTATACCATATACTAGGGACTTATAAGGGCACTCCAGATTCCAATCAGAGATGTGCCTAAGGCACATGGAAACCATTTTACAGAGAAAGCAGATAGACTGGGGCCCTGAATAGCAGGATCCCAGTCCAACTAAGTCATAAACAAGCAAAACACCAGAAAAAAAAGTGGGGGCAACCATATAGTCAGATTCCACCTTCCTACAGTATTGTATCTTTTTTTTAATTAAGGATGTATTTTCCTTATAAGTTGTTCCCTTCCCTTTATGGTTAACAATATGCAAATAGTCTCCCGGAATGTGAAATGTTTATGCAATCCTATTAAGAAGCAGAGAGTGCTTGCACATTTATCTACATTACAATGCAGGGTTTTTATGCCACAAGAGATTCATCTCACTGACAAAGACATTAATTAACTGAAAAAGCAATGGGTTGGCCAGGTATTCTGTTTCCCCGCAAAACAAAACAAAAACGGGGTGATTACCCTATTTCATAAATTGCTTGCAGTATCAATTTAAAAGGAGTAGGATGAAGATAGAAGATGGCTTCTTCTTCATGCTACTATCAATAATATTCCCATTCCCCTCCTTTATATATATGGTCCTACTGGCATAGATGTACAATTTTGGGAACACATTTCTCTTATTTTACACTCTTGTCTAAACACTAATCTTCTTGTGGGAGGGGAGTACGACCAAACTATGGACCCCTTCATTGACAGGAAATTTCTTGCCAGATAAGTTCCTAATAAAATGCAAAAAACATTCAAAAACACTATTCAATCCAGGGGTTTGGCTGATGCATGGAGGATTTTTAACCCAGGCAATTTGGAATTTACCCCACACATAATTCCAAATCTAGAATTGATTATATTTGTATAACACCTCAATTGCTTCCGACCTTATTTCATGTAGAAATTGGATCTATATTAATATCTGATCACGCTCATGTCTTCATTGTTATTGAAATTTCTTTTGAATCTTCTAAACCAAAAAGATGGCATTTCAATAATTATTTACTTAAGGACCAAACTTTTGTGGAAAATTTCAAAATGTTAATAAAAGAATATTTTGATTCAAACATTACTTCGGATTTACCTTTCCACATTATATGGGATGCCTTTAAGGCTATGGCTAGAGGCTATATTGTTGAATACATAGCAGCTAAAAATAAAAAATCCTCTAGAGATTCTGCTCGCTTACTTTTTTCTATTAACCCCTTTACCGCGGCCGAAATTCCGCAGCGGTGCGGCGGCTTTGAAGAGTGGGCGGGGCCGCGTCGGCCAACGGACATGCACAGCACTACGGAGGTAGTGCTCGCGATGGCCGTTGGCCGACAAAAGCAGCGAACGGGTTAAACAGCTTTAGCATCAATACTATACTTTTAAATATGAAACCACCCTTAAGCATCTTGTTCACGCAAAGTTGGCCTTTAACAAAAAAACAACCGAGGAGACTTCCGGTGTACTACTAAAGATTAACTCTAAATTTTACAGAGGGCGTTACAGAGCAGGAAAGTTGTTGGCAAATTATCTTAAATTGTAAATATTATTGATGAGAAAGGGGTCAACCACCTTAAAGACGAGGACATTTTACAATGTTTCACATATTTTATCAGAATTTGTATACACCAGAATCTTCCCCTTCAGAAGCCGCTCTAGATTCCTTTTTTGATTCTCTTCCCCGTTGTTCTTTTCAGCCTCATAATTACTCTCCACTTGACATGAATATATCGATTTCAGATATAAAGTCTGCTGTAGCCAAATTGCCCAAAGACAAAGCACCTGGACCAGATGGTTTTACCACTGAATTTTACATACGTTTTTCTAATATTCTACTTCCGCATCTTCATTCTCTTTATCAGTTCCTTATTCTTAATAATGAAGCTCACGGTACTTTTTGGAACCAATGCTATGTCTGATTCCTAAGAAAGATAAAGACCTCTCCTCCTGTGCCAACTATGGACCTATTTCCCTAATTAATTTGGACTGTATGATGTTTGCACTTAGACTTAATCAATTCATCCCAGACCTAATTGGTATGGAGCAAACAGAGTTTCTTAAGGGTTACCATATGGCTGACAATTCAAGAGCTTTCTTGAATATTATACACCTTGCCTATAAAAGTTCTTCTCCTATCGCTGCCATCATTTTAGATGCTGAAAAAGCTTTTGATCAAGTTCATTGGCAATTTATGATGCAAGCACTCAAATGACACGGTTTCAGTCCCAAAATGTTGAAGTATATTAGTTTCTTTATTCTTCTTCAACTACTTCAGTTTTTGTTAATGGTACTCAATCTTCCTATTTCCCTCTCCAACGTGGCCCCAGACAAGGCTTCCCTTTATCACTGTTACTTTTTATTCTATCTCTGGAACCCTTTTTACTTACTTTACGCCACTCTCCCTCCTTCATGGTTTCATCTACTAAAATATAGAAATCAAATTCACAGGCTATGAAGATGATATCGTCTTATACGTCTCAGATCCACAAACTTCCTTACCTGCCTTTACAGGTCTCTTAGATACCTACTCCAGTATATCAGGTTACAAATTGAACTTCTCCAAATCTGAAGTCCTTCCTTTAAATAAATTCTGTCTGAAAGAGATGTTCACAGAAATTGGTTTTAAATGGAATTCTAACGATATTAAATGTTTAGAGATTAAATACTCTTCCTCAATTACCAAAACTCACAGATTAATTCAAATGAACTCCTTCCAAAAATTCTTCAAATGTCACAGAAATTGTCTCTTCTTTATTTATTCTGGTGGGGTAGGTTAGATACAATAAAGATGATGATGCTCCCCATCATTAATTTTAATCTATCCATGCTACCAGTTAAAATCCCTTTAAAATGTTTCAAGTCAATTAATACTTCCCTTAGTAAATTTTTATGGAACGGAAAAAAGCACGGATTTCCTTATCCTCTTTGTGTAAACCCCAAGATAACAACGGAGTCAACTTTCCTAACTTTCAACAGTACCAATCTTCCTTTTAAATTAAACAAGTTTTACCTCACGTTCACTCAGTTACCTAGACACCTTTAACGGTTTGGTTCTGTTGGAGGATTCTTTCATTTTCCCTTTCCCTTTTCAGTCTTTGGCTCATTTTCCTCACCCTCCACACTCTTTTTGTTTCGCTTACCATCATGCACTTTATATTCACTTTATTTCCATTCCTTACTAGATCTCTCGCATCCTAGCAGGTTTTCCTAGAATCTTCTATATGGCACAATAAATCTATTAAGATTTCTAATCACACTATTTTTTGAAAGACTGGGTTGTTAAAGGAATAATTCAGGTCAAACATCTATTTCAAGGGACACATTTCCTTTTTTATCAGAAGTTAAAACTAAATTTGGCCTTTCTGCTACCTCCATTCTCAAATGTGAATCATTTAAAAATGTAACTCAAGCTTGTCAAACTCATGCTGGACCTGTACAAATACATCTGGTACATACTTACACTCATTTTTTCAATGCCCTTACATTATATCTTTTTGGTAAAAGATTTGTGGTACCATTTCGAATATATGTTCTAGTACCTTTCCTTTTGAGACTAAGTCTAATTTGTGGGCAGTTTACTGACTTCCAATCCATATAGATGAACAATCTAAATGGATTGGTACTCGTAAATTGGCCAAGTTCATGGATTTGCTTATTTCTATTGCTTTTCAAATAATTACATCCCTTTGGAAAGACACTACCAAAGTTACTTTTTTTCTTGATGGTGGAACTTATTATGTTATCATCATAGGCTTGACAGAGCTTTGGGCACCTCCACATATCAACTTCTTCAGAAGGACAATTTTTGGTCACTTCTTACCACTTACCTATCAACTCCTCCTGCTCAGATCCAGGACAGCAATTATATTTTTCAACCACCATTAATTTTTCATGTATTGGTAATTAGTTTATTAATACATTAATTGCTCTTATCCTTAAATATGCTTTTGACTATCCATAATAATTGTTCTTGGTAAATTCCACAATATGCATTACTACCCTTATTGTTTTCTTTAGTATGTTCTCTCTCTTCTCCCTTCCCTCTTTTTCCTTTTTCACATAAAATTATAAAAAGCAGTACATGATATGGTACCTATGTTAAGCTTTTCTACATATGTCTGTTGTCCTCAACATGTATTTTGTCAATTCTTTCAATGCTTCTATTGCTTTGTATCCCTCGGAACAACTATGTTTTATTATATTCCTTCTCAGATATTAGACATGTATGGCTAGGATGTACATTTTTGATGTAATTATTTCAATAAAGCTCTCTTAAACTCAAAAAAGGAAACATTCAAATGGGACAGGATGGCATATACTTTTCTGAGAGTGCAAGGAGTTTTGGGCCAACAGCACATATAGGAACAGAGGAGTCAAAATAACATGACTCCATAGCATACCTTGGACGTGAACATGGGTAGCCACACCAGCTTCTGGTCTCAGATGCTCCCATCTTGAAGCGCCAGAGGACATATTTAGAGGTAGAATAGTGACTGTGCACAATGTCTTCCTCACCCAGCCTCAGTCCTCGGGTTTGCAGGGTTATCATGTCACGCCATGTGGCATACATGTATATACTTTGCTAAGCGCTAAGCTTTTAGTCTGTGTTAGCACTATGTTCCTCGGGTGAACATTAAGGATATTACTCTCATTTTGCTTCAAGACATGAGTTACATGTTAAGCAAAGGTGCTTTGCATCTGATACCTTCTTTAGCAAGGGATGTGTTATGTATTACTTGTTGCCATTCCTCCATCTTCCCTACTGCTCAGCCAGAATGAGTGCTGGTGTGCTTGATGATGTTTGGAATGCTGGATGTGTGTGATGTCACGGAATGCTTGGGGGTCTTGAGATGTGTGGAGTGTCAGTTGGTGGTTGCAGGCTGAGCAGCAGGGAGGCTGCTCCTGGTGGGACTTTGCTACATTCTACTTGTTTTACCTGAAACTTAACCTGGAACTAAGCTTAAATAAATCTATCCTGTTTTGTATACTTGGCTCATGGACTTTCAATTACAACATTTTTGGCGACGATTTGAGGAGAACCTACGCGTTGAGGAAGGAAGACTGCTAAAGAATACTGGAACTAAGGAACCTACTGTTGAGATTGGAACCTAGTAAATAGGCAGGAAAAGCAACGCCCTGGCCAGCCCCACCAGTGTCCCTCATCACCTGGACAGACTGCAGCCTGGGGCGTTTGACCTTCTGCCACCAACTTGTTGAGGCCCCGACTTATAGAGTAGAGCGGGAGCCCACCCTGCATGCAGTGACGGCCTGGCGGGTGGAAGGTGAGTCCATCGAGCAGTGGGTGCAGCGAGGCGGAGAGTGCCCAGGGGTTGAATGGCCCTAGGTGTGACTATCTGCGGTGCGCAGTGGGCGGCTGGCTGTCTACTGCCGGCGTGTCGAGGCAGGCACCAAAATTGAAGTTTCAAGCTTTGGAAACGTCTCCCAGCGATGAATGTTTGACTACAATGGAGCCTGTTGGAGCCTATTTGTTGTGTGGGAAGTCTGGTGCATGGTTGTTTCCCCGCAGTTTGCTCGTGTTGCGGGTGAGATTTGGAATGGAGAGCCCACATACCCGGTGCTGGTGTGAACTTTTGGGGGTGAGACTTTCCGTTGTGTTTTCATGCTATCTTCTCTACCCCCTAGACAATTGGCAGTTTGCTCACAACTTTGAAATTTGAAAATCAGGCGCGTGTTGCCCACGTTGCATGCACACTTACCTGTGTGATGGATTCCTGCAGTTCTTTCGTGGGAGCCTCTGTGAAGTTGTGGTTTCTGCGAAGCCCTGGGCTGCTGAGAGACGCTCTGCAGCATAAACGTGGCGTGAGCCATCCGGCGCGGCGTACATTACGTGCAGCCATCTTGTGTTTGGCTGCGGCTGCTATTGCCAAGCTGGTGTACAGTCTTTACGTTGCCAACCACGCTTTCCCAGCTAATTACAATGCGGCAAGTGCGGCGCGAGAATGCGCAAGGCGGATCGCATGTGTGGCTCATCGCAAATACATCAGCTACGTTGATCAAGCATCTGGAGGTATCCGGTGACGTCGCTGTGCCCTTTTGGAGAAATGTTCGGCATTGAACTTTGTGCATCAGCGTTTTGGGTGGCGACAGCAACATGCAGCTCATTGACAAGGACTCAGTATGGGTGAGGATTTCGGGTGAGAGATCGCTCACCGGAGGAAAAGACTTTCTGTTTGCTATTGTTTCTAATACTTGTGTGCTGCATGTGGAGTGGTTGTTTCTTGATGCTATTTTTGCGCCTCTCTTGTGTCTTTAATATTTCTGTGACTTTGTTACACTCATGTATTTTGCTGTGCGATCCAAGGTCTTTCGCCTTAGTACGAAGTTGTGGGGTGGTGGGTGCTCCAATACAGTCTGGTAGAGTGGTGTTTCCCTTTGCAGAGTTGTGGGGTGGTGTGTGCTCCTATACAGTCTGGTAGAGTGGTGTTTCCCATTGCAGTGTTGTGGGGTGGTGAGTACCCCAGTACAGTCTTTATGGGTGGTGTTCCCATTGCAGTGTTGTGGGGTGGTGAGTACCCCAGTACAGTCTTTGTGGGTGGTGTGTACCCATTACGGTGTTGTGGGGTGGTAAGTACCCCAGTATAGTCTTTGTGGGTCGTGTGTACCCATTACAGAGTTGGGGGGTGGTTAGTGCCCCAGTACAGTCTTTATCAGTGGTGTTCCCATTGCAGTGTTGTCGGGTGGTTAGTGCCCCAGTACAGTCTTTAGGGTCGTGTGTACCCTAATACAGAGGCATAGGCTTTGTTCGGTTTTCGCCATGTACTCGGAATGCTTGCATACTAATTTTCCCTGAGGCAGGGGGATGGGGTTAATCTTAATGTATTTGATATTCATGAAGCTTGTTTCAGATATATTCTGTCTATTCCCTCACATGATTTTAATGCATGTACACATTAGGAATGTACTCAATGATGTTTCCGTTTAAATGCATTATTCCCACATTCAGTTTCCCTAAGGAAGGGGGATGTGTTATGTATTACTTGTTGCCATTCCTCCGTCTTCCCTACTGCTCAGCCAGAATGAGTGCTGGTGTGCTTGATGATGTTTGGAATGCTGGATGTGTGTGATGTCACGGAATGCTTGGGGGTCTTGAGATGTGTGGAGTGTCAGTTGGTGGTTGCAGGCTGAGCAGCAGGGAGGCTGCTCCTGGTGGGGCTTTGCTATATTCTACTTGTTTTACCTAAAACTTAACCTGGAACTAAGCTTAAATAAATCTATCCTGTTTTGTATACTTGGCTCATGGACTTTCAATTACAACAGGATGTCTACAAGAGTCAATCATAAGAATCTTCAAAAAGTGAAGATGACTAGTATAAATGAGCATAAATTTGAATTATTTCAATATTAATTACTAAAGAGCTATACGTGTAATACATTGATGAGTTGCAGTGCACATTAACTCAGTTGGTTGTAATCGCATAGAGCACCTCGAGGGACCTCCATAAACCTGAAGCTGCGTGACTTGTTTGTACCAGTATGCTAGACAGATGAGTTTCCAGCGGATGAACTTGTGAGGTTCTAATGGTGTGCTGAGTAGGCCCAGTTTAAATTAAAATGATGCCAGAGTATTTTGCGTAATGTAATATTTGAAATTCACAAAATAAATTATGCCATTACACCATTTGCGTTATTACGTTGCTGTTTGTGGCAAAATTATGGCACAAGAGCGGAACAATGCAAACAACCAGAAGAGTAGTCGCTGTTGTTCACAGGAATTATGTTTTTCACCCTATTATCTTTAGCTCAAAATGCATCCTTGCGTCATGCATTTCACTCTAATAAATAGCGCTGAATGATGTATTCGCATTTTGCCTAATTATGCATCATTTTGTGCAATATAATAATGTGAAATCAAGTTATGTGAATTTCACCAATGCCTAGTGTTGAGCTGTGTGTGACTTCTTCCACAGGTTGCAGGTAGTGATATTCAATTCAGAGAATGGTGGTGTCTATCATCAGACATAGGCAGAGCCTGCAGATTCTTGCACTGATGTTCCTGACACAGGGAGTGGCAATTTAATATCCAGGCCAGTGCTTGGCGCCATGGTTTTTATACCCTTCTGTGTTTCCAAAAACCTTCACCTAATAAATCCCAAATCCTGGAGTAATCAGTGATCGTTTTGTAATTATGTGCTTCAGTATTGTTCATCGTGAACAAGAAAAGCAAATTTTCAGTGATCCTTTATTTATGGTTGTGCCGATCAGCTGCTGAAGCCATGGGGAGAAAGTTGTGTTCACAGACATTTCAGGGTGAGTGTTCAACAAATGGGAAAGGTGTATGAGCATTGCCCTTGAATATGTTCTGAACCTTCAATGTTATACGCATATCAACGAAGGGCCTACCTATAGTAGTTTTTACATATGGATATCGACTTCTGATTGGTCTGTGCTGAATTGTTGAACATTTTCCCCCTAACAGGTACCAGGAAGCATTATAGCCTACAGACCGCCTTTAGGCTAAATGCTCTCTTAAACTTGCATGGATTGGAATGCACAATATTGTAGTAGACACTGTCTGCTGGCCTAGGCTGAGCGTAAGAATGACATGCTTCCATCCAATGCTGGGATACTCACACTCCTAGGACAGTTGCAGATGTACTCAGGGATTGTCATGCTTTCCATCAGTGTGTCTCTGTATTCCAGGACTCATGCTTAGAAATCCCTGCAGTCCCAATAAACTGGGACATCTGGCCACCATATACTCAAGTAAATGTACAACTTTCATTGATTTCCTTGTCTATGCTGGAAATATTTTTAAGAATTCCAAAAATCTGGAAATTTCTTTCAAACACAAGAGTAAACCTCTGGTAGCAAATTTCTGATGTTTTTCTGATTTTATATAAATAGGCCCATTTTTGGGAGTGGATGACATCATATGTTTTTCATCATGGCTATCTCCTGAAGTATTATAGCTGGTGTCTTCAATGCTACTCCTAGTGAAAAGGTCTCTGGAAAGTCTTAACAATGCTCTCATTTTGAGAGTATTTTGCCAGCTGTCTTTCAAATATATACGTGTACAGAGGGAATTTCCAAACTTGAACCACCAAGGTTTGATCCTAGCAAGATTTTAAGATTCGCTGCAGATTTTGTAAGGTTTTTTTTCAAGATTGAATATATATAAATGTATCTCATGGAGATATCCTCAAGGATACAGCCCTGGTGGTTATTATTTGATACTTTTGGCTGTTAGGTTTTATGCAAAAAATGTCAAAAACAGACGTTGTGGTAAAAATGTAGACCTAAGAAAACTGTGAGAAAAATACCATCTACATGTCTTTTATATTGAGAAATACAGAAATGCAGTGGTAACATTTTAATTGTAAATCCTATGCCTCTCTTCCAATGTTTAAGCCTCATCCTAACTCCTAGCCTTAAATCAACCTTTATCACTCACCCTTAATAATCGGAGATTCTGAAAAATTATGAAGCTATGACACTGCAAATTAAACATGAAAATATGAGGGTGAAAAATCCAAAACTTACAAAGATCTGTGATCTCAATCAATCAATCAGGTTTATTATAAAGCGCGATTACTCACCTATAAGAGTCTCAAGGCACTGAGTGGGGGGTGGGGTGTATCTGTGGTTCAGTTGAAGAGCCAGGACTTGACGTCCTTCCTGAATTGTGGCAGCGACGGTGATTGCCTGAGGTGCAGAGGCAGAGACGCAGTGAGGTAGGAGAACGGTCTTGCTTCAGCAGTGGTCTTGCGGATCTGTGGGATGGTGGCCAAGGCCAGTTGGGCAGAGTGGAGATGTCTGGTGGGAGTGTAGAAGGAGAGGCAGTGGTTGAGATATGCAGATCTGGTGTTGTGGAGGGCTTTATAGGCATGCGTGAGGAGCTTGAAGGTAATTCTTTTGTTGATAGGAAGCCAGTGAAGGTCTCTCAGGTGGCCCGTGATGTGGCTGGGGCGTCGGATTTTCAGGATGAGTCTGGCGAAGGCATTCTGGATGTCCTGCAGCTTCTGTAGGAGTTTCTGGGTGGTGTTGGCATAGAGTGTGTTGCCATAGTCGAGTCTGCTTCTGACAAGCGCATGGGTGACCATTTTCCTGGACTCGGTGGGGATCCATTCGAAGATCTTACGAAGCAGGTGTGTGGAAGCAGGTGACGAAACAGCGTTGATTTGGCGGTACATTGAGAGCGAAGAATTCAGGGTGAGGCTGAGGTTTCGTGTGTGGTCCGTGGATATGGGGGAGTTCCATGCACTGCCGGCCACCAGGACTCGGCGGAGGTGGTGGAGCCCAGGATGAGGACTTTGTTCTTGTCTGAGTCAAGCTTGAGACAGATGTCCTTCATTCAGGTGGCAACTGCCTTCATCCCATTGTGGAAGTTGCTCGAAGTTGCTCTTGGCGGCTGTGGGTTCGTCTGTGAGGGAAAAATCAGCTGGGTGTCATTGGCATTTGAAACGACGTTGAGTCCATGGCTTCTGACGATGGCTGCAAGCGGGGCCATGTAGAAGTTATAGAGGGTGGGGCTCAGGGAGGATCCCTGAGGCACTCCGCAGCTGATCTCTGTGGGTTCTGAGCTGAATGGTGGAAGTCTGACTCTCTGTGTTCGGCCGGTGAGGAAGGAGCAGAGGCATTCTAGGGCTTTGTTGCAGATGCCAGCGTCATGGAGTCTTGCACAGAGGGTTATGGTGGGACACTGTGTCAAAGGCGGCTGAGAGATCCAGGAGGATGAGGACAGCAGTTTTGCCTCGATCAAGGAGGGTGCAGATGTCATCTGTAGCGGCAAGGAAAGCGGTCTGGGTGCTGTGGTTGCTTTTGAAGTCCGATTGGTAGAGGTCCATGGTGTGGTTCATTTCTATGAACTCGGAGAGTTGGGCGTTGATATCTTTCTTGATGACTTTGGCTGGGAAGGGGAGCAGAGAGATGGGTCTGTAGTTCTTGAGGTCTGCCGGGTCGGCACAGGGTTTCTTCAGCAGGGGGTTGATCTCTGCGTGCTTCCAGTCTTCTGGGAAGGTGGCAGAATCGATGGAGCAATTGATGGTGCGACAGAGTTCGGGTGCGATGGAGGTGCCAGCTCTGTTGAAGATGTGGTGAGGGCAGGGATCTAAGGAAGCTCCGGGGTGGATGCTCTTCATGATCCTGAGGATGTTGTCAGAGGTGACAGTGGTCCATTTGGGCAAGGTCTGCTGGGGTCTGGAGCCATTGGGTGCGGTGGTTGCGGGTGGGGTGGGTGGGTTTTGGGTTGTGAAGCTGTTGTAGAGCTCCTAGGGGCATATTCACAAGGAGCTATCGCCGAATTAACGGCACTTTATCGCAGCCAAAGTCGTGATAAATTTACCCCCCCATTCACAAGCCGGTGTTAACAGCCCACAGCACCAGTTTACCCGCTATAGCAGCCGCAAAAAACATCGCAACAGAGGACCCTCGCAAATATCGCTAATGAGATGCAGAGTAGGCGTTCCCGTGCCAAAAGCCGAGACAACAGCACACCTCAACATTCACAACGACCAGCCACATCCGCGATAAAAACACAAAACAGGCGATAAGGCGCGTTAGCACCAGGAAATCTACACCTGCTCTGACCTGGTGTAAAGTCGGACGGCAGCCTGCTAACCAAAAGGGAGCACAGCCCAGGGCTACATCGGAAGGGCAACAGATGCCATGGAGCCACCCATCATGCGGCCCGGACACCCAAGAGGGCCACAACACCCACCGACAACACACCCAGGCCCGCAACACCCCCCCCCACGGACTAAAACCCCCAAACCCCGGACTAAGAAATTGCACACCAACACCACGAATCCCAAAACAAACATTTTGCCTGATGTCGCACAAGCAGGAAAATAAACATACATGCTTGGCCAGAAAATGGAGAATCAGTCATACATCAATGCAATCACCAACACAAAACACCATACAAACAAAAGCAGAAACAACCCTTAGGATGAGTCCTAGCTGCTCCTCACTGGACAATCCGTAGCACACAGCCTGGAAGACCAAATACAAGAGAAGAAGGTGTGCCATGCGCCCAACAAAGGAAAGAGAGGGAGAGAGCGAGGGAGAGAGACGGAGTGAGATAGCACAAGCAGCGCAAGGCCGCCTGGGCACCTGGCTCCACATGCCAACATGTGCGTGTGCATCGCCATCCGTACACCATGAGCCCAAGGCCGTGTCCCAATCTCAGCGCCAAACCCACATCACATTCCGAAAACGAAAGTAGTAGTCAGACAAACATCAGGGATGAAAGCACCATTGTCCCAATGCAGAATGCGGGAGGACACCTGCACCTCTGACCTTGGTCCAGAACGTGCCTGGAACACCCTGATAGAGATGCAATGGCAGATGGGGACGACTCCCACACCACGCATTCTGCAAATGAACCATCCGACTCATCCACAGCCCACACACAGAAGCCCCTGCCTGTGGTACCCCCGCATGGGATGCCCTTGACACTCACGGAAACAGCAACCCATAACCCACAACGTTGCACACACATTCGAATCATTGCTCAGAGCTGTGGCATATCCTCCACACAACTGCCGCAGTCCAGAAGAGTGCCTGTTCACGAGACGCACCAACGCAATGGCAGGCCATACCGGGCACATGCACAACCTCCGTCACGTGGAACAGTACCGTGCACGTATGCTGCATTTACTGGGTGCACTGCCACTGGCAGTGCTGCGGATCAGTTACAGGCTCAGCTTCCGCATTGCCCACATCACCTGCGTCCAGCCCTGGTTCCACTGCCGAACATGCACATTCGAGTGTCCCATGGATGTCTGCCTATCCAACACAACTGTTGATGAATTGGACTATGACTCGTGTCTGCGCCCCCTGTTGGATCACGAACAGGAGTGTAACCGAGACAGCCGTGCATGGGATGCCTTGACATACTGCGTATGTATTGGTAGTTGTGCATGGGAGATAGCACAATTTCTCGTGTGCAGTGACCACATCGAGGCGCTCCCCTATTGGGCTGTGTTGTGGATCGGTGAGACGGCGTGGGCTGAGCACACCTGCCCTGACCACCTAATGGACTGGCTCACCCTGGTGTTCCTTGAACACGACAACGATGTACTATTGGAACACATTGCACATGAAGCTGCACGGGCATTCATGGACGAGTAACTACGTTCCTGCAGCCACATCCGATTGCCACCCACAGCACATGGCCCAACAACTTGTTGCATCGTGGGGATTGCTCAAATATCCCACCACAACAGAGGACACGCCTGCCAACATTCGGGCTCTGGATGCATGTGTGTGGAATAACGCGTGTGTATACACACCTGTGCAAGGCGACGCAGGTCCATGGTCGGAGCAACACAGTGTCGTCTGGCAACGTTGCCAATTCGGACACACTGCTGGGTGAGAGCACACACATGGCAATGTAGCACGACATGTGAACCTGTCGGACCCTCACACCTGATCACTGTCGGCAGAGCAGACAATGGGCACACCCCGGAGGCAGAGCACCATGCAGACCCCACGTGCAGTGAGTCGTGCCCCCTCATACGGGGCAATGTGCAGACGCCAAACAACACATGACTCGTCCAGCAAGGCAAGGTGGGCTGTGAGCATTGCCATCCGTGATGAATGTTGTCCATTTCAGCCCCACCATCATCTGAACCTCGACATGTACCCATGCTGCGTGTAAGTGTCTTAAGCATGTCCCTGCCTGTTGTGGCCGTTGCCTCGTCCGTACTGACACACACATGCAAATAAAGCCTATGCCACTCCACTGGTGTGTAACTGTGAGGTGTGTTGTTTAGATTGTCCACTCGTGTGCCACAATGAGCCTGGTCACAACACAGGGAGGAACTGACTGACGCATGTGCAATGGGGGTGTGTCCCTTTGGCAAGCTCCGCCTCTGTGAGCCAGATATTGTTTTTGGATAGGTGCTGGATGACATGTGCACTCACATGACTCCAGCTATGTGTGTATGGTGTACAACCTCTGACCATGTGGAGCAATGTCATACATCACAACAGATTGTGTCCACACAGATGTGTGTATGTCGGTATGCGACGTGAAGTTCTGCTGTCACACGTGGTGTGGGATACCACTCCTGGCCTGCCACCGTTTTGGTCACTCCTACACACGGCCCTATTCAACACAGGGACGTGTGCCTACGTTGGGGTGTTGTGAGATTGCTGTTGATGTGCAATGGGGACACAGCTAGTACTCACCTTCACAGTCATCCAATTGGCCATGTGTCTCAGGGATAGACATGCGCATAGATGTCAGTTACCAGGGTGTACCTTCATGTGCAATCATCGTCCCCACATCCAGCCATACTTCCAAACGTGAGTGAACATAGTGATGACACATCTGTGTGATTTAGAATGTTTTATTCACATTCAGGTGAGTGACGGAGCTGGAGCTGTACCTGGCCATCCAAGCCCACATCACATGGAAGCCCAGTGGTGGGCCAACCAGAGTCCTATGGGGATTGCACAGTGATTGGGAAGAGGGAGAGTGCAGTCCGCAGCAGGATTGCTGTGTGATTGGCCAGCGGGGAAGAAAGGGCAGTCCGTGTCGGTGTCCGGGTAAATGTCGCAGGGTGTTCCGTAGGTCAGTAGGAGGTATTTCCCAGGGCATGATGCATATGTCATGAGCAGACAGGGACAGGCCATATGGCGGTGATGGATGCTACTGCCTCCTTCCTCACACAGTAGTTCCCATCCCCTTCTCACTCCCCTGATACGGGTTCTGTGTCTGGTGTGTCCGGTGTGTGTGGTGGGGTGATGGCTGCATCGCTGTGTGCCCCTGACACATCAGACTGCGTAGGTGATGGGGCAGCATCACAGTGTGCCCCGGACACATCAGGGGTCGGAGCTGTGTGTGTGGATGTTCCCGCTGCAGTCATCTGGGAACGGCTCAGTGGCAGCAATGGCAAGTTGGAGTACTGCAGGGCGTTGCTGTTCCCAGCCACTGCTCGCTGGTGTCCAGCCGTGGCAGACATACTTCCAGCCTGCATCTGCTCCATGGCGTCCATTGCCCTCCGCATCTGTGCCAACTCTGTGCTGTCATGGCTGGTGCCTGTCTGACCAGACAGTGCTTGTATTAGACTAATGGCACCAGCGAGGTTAGCCAAGGTCTGTGGCGGAGCATGGTGCGTACAGGGGGTGTCCGATAGGGACTGTACGTGGTCCCTGATAGGACTCAGACACCCACGTATGGCATCGAGTTTGGCTGCCACGAGCTCGAAACCCACACGCAGCTGATGAGCCAACTCCACCTGGCAACCCAACACACGCCGTAGGAATTCCATGTATTGGTCGGGGGGGTCCTGGGAGACAGCCGTGGTGGTGTGTGTTTCCTGCTGTGTGGTCTGTGCAGGTGGTGGGGTCACCTTGAGGCAGCAGGCCTGGCCTGCTCCTGGGGGTGGGGTGCAGAGGCTGTCCAACATCCGTTGGAGGGTGTCTTGACATATGTGCAGGTTGTCCTCTTCATCATCAATGGTGGGATGTGTGGTGTGTTCTGCAGGGGGTGTTGTTTGTCCCTCTGCAATGTAAAGAGGAGATGCAGGTTAACAGTGTTTCACATGTATTATGATGATTTGCAGATGTATACATTCAGACTGCATGCCAATGTACATTGTGACTGTTTGGGGGGTGCTGGCTATTTGATGGCAGTCAGTGTGTTTTTCGACTACATGACGGATGTGTGGTAGTACCCGTACATTATCATCACTCAGTGTCAGGCAATGCCAGATGTGGGTGGACAGTTACTACGCACGAGCGGAACCTGTTGTGGGCTCTGTCCTGTGGTGCTGGTGTTGCACTTTGTACCACATTGCCTTCATTGCTGATGTTCTGTGATTGCTATGTGTGTGTGCTGCATTGTGGGTGAGTTGCCCCTGCAGCTCTGATTACGTGTAGCCTTCTCACTTTGAGGCGGGGTGCCTTTGTATTGTGTGCTTTTCGGGGCCTGATTTGCTTTTGACTTGGGTCATGTGTGCTCGCGGACTGTATTTGTGGCCTGGTGCAGTGTTCGTCTGCTGCGTGTATTGTGAGGCATGGGTTGTGGGTGCACGTGGACACGTCGGAGTGTGACCTGGTCCTTTACGGATGTGATCCGCACTTGGCTACCTCCATGTCGCTTCGTGGGCCATGTCATTTTTTTGGGGCAGCTGCCATGCTATCGGACATGCAGTGTTACTTGCATAGTCAGTGTGGGTCACGGAGCAGCTGCTTTGCTGGATTCGGCACATGTGCACGGGTCGGTTGTGATATTAGTGATAGGGGGGGGCCCTCTGTGCACATTGTGGATGGGGGCCTACTTGGCGTTTCTATGTGTGCTGCAGTGTGCCAAGGCATTCAGGGACATGTTCCACGGTCATTGTGGGTGTGCTGTGTGCTGCGCGTAATTGTGCATGTGTGCCATTGTGCCCATCTCCCCCGTCTCCCCCCGTCCCTAGTGGTTACTCACCCTGTTGCTGTTGGGTCAGGTCGTCTCGTGCTGTGTCCAGGCCCCCCAATCCTGCCACCGTCTCCTCACTGCTGACTGTGGCCACCATTTGCTCCAGCTCCTCCTGTGTCGCAGGGCTCCCACCTCCAGTCGCCGTTGCTGCCTCCCTGTTGGCGGTGAGCTTATGTTTGGTCTGACTTTTCAGATCATGCCAGCGCCTCTTGACCTCCTCCAGTGACCTCCTGGACACTCCGACTGCATTGACCTTGGTGACGATGGCCTGCCATATTTCGGTTTGGGTTGCCAGTGCCGCAGTGGAGGTGCCGAACAGTTGTTGATGGTGTTCGGTCACCCCCGTGACGATGATCTGGTCTTCCTGCGGACTGTACCCGGTCTTCCTCTTCCTCTTGTCTTTGCCCTTCCCCGACAGCGGGGTTCCTGGATGGTCCTCCGTAGGGCTTGTGGTGTTCGGCTTGTCCTCTGCACTGGGTCCGGGTGCATCCATGTTGCTACGCAGTTTGAATAGTTTTTGGGCTTTTTTTTTCTTTCTTTTATGTTGTTTTTTTCCGCCAGCCGCGTGGGATTTACAGGCCTGTGGCTGGTGTTCGCTGATTTCTGTACCGCGATTGGCCTCATCGCATGATTTATCGCGTTTCGTATTTTTTGGGCGTGGCGTTGATTTTCACGCTGACATTTGACACGTTATCTGGTGGCTATCGCATGGTACCGCCTAGTTGTGAATTCCACGTTGACACGGGGTTATTTTCCCGTGATAGGCTGCGTTATTGAAAGTTGCGTTGCGCTACTCTTGCGGTAGTTATCACACGTTCTTGTGAATATACCCCCTTGATTTTTCAGTGGAAGAAGGTGGCGAGGTTGTTGCAGAGGTCTGATCTAAGATAGAAGTGTCTCAACCACTCCTGGTGCCTGCTTCACGAGAATCTCTCCAATTTCTTCCTCTGTGTTAATCACGTAAGACCTTTTCTTCCCATACCTCTTTATGAATTCCCTCCATCTGCATACCTTACACTTCATTACTTTCCTTTCGTTCTCTTCTCCAGCTCTTCACTCTCGTTCTGCATGTACTCCTTTTGTCTCCTCCACTTCACCATCCTGCCTCCCTCTCTCTTGCACATACACACTCATGTACACCACCCCACCCCACCCCACACGCACACAAACACACACATACATACATACACACATACACACACCCATATCACCTCACATACATATGTACAGAGAGACCCTGCCTATGTCTAAACACTGTATTTCTTTAACATTGGCACTGGCAATATTTCATCATCTGTGTACCTCCTTCTCACACTTCCTCTTAGAATTGCAATTGGCATCTATGTGACAGGGACCTCTGTAATTTCACAACTGGTACCTACGTGACAATGACCTTTGTAATTTCATGTAATTTCCTCAAAGGAAATTACACGTATTAAGAACACCCACAGTCATACATAACTAGAGCATGCTGAATTCCCACATGTACCCCAATCTAGTCTACGTTGAAAGAGTAAAATGCTCCCTGCTGCACCAACACATTTTCCATTCTTTTTCTAATATAAAAAAACAAGGCAGTCCTTTATCTTACAAGATGATACGGTTAATACATTTCAAGAACCCGTTTAACATGATGAACCTTTTAAAGATGGAAAATTAAACGTACAATATATAGTATTCACAATTTTTTTTTCTATTTCTGCTACATCAATAACTAATAATTGTTCCCATTATTGCTGTAGAGCGGAATTTCTGACCAGATTGGTTTGAACCATGACTTTAAGTGGAATGAAAAAAGTTTGTGTGTGCTGGGGGGAGGGGGGGGGTTTCTAAAATTGGAGCGGCCTATGTAGTTAATGGCTTGGCTTAAACACGTAATCTAAATTTCTGTGATTTCCAAAGTGTGTCACCCGACTGGTATTTTGTTGCTTCGCTAAGCTTTCTGTTACTGCCTCAAGATATTTAATTCAACAACTGACATACACGTGCAACACCTCGAACAACTGGCTTTGTCAATGGCTGTTAACTGTTTAAGATAAATGATTAACAACAATGACTTTATTGTATACAAGTAATATTGAAAATGTGTTCATTCTGAAATGATCAGAATGCAAGTTAAACATTGCTGATGCCTGTGGAACAGGCAGTGGTTCTTCAGAATGTCTCATTCACTCCTGTTATGTTTGTTCAATGTTAAGCATGTATACCCTATTCCTGTCCACATCTCCTCATCAGCATATCTTATACGTCTCTTTTTTTCTCTTCAGCACCTTCTTTTCACTCTCACGTGAGTGCACTTCCTCGCATCTCCTTCACTTCACTACCCCAAAACACAGAACACACCCACTTACCTGGAAGCACAGGATGTTCTTTTACTTTTGCCTTATCAATATTTTCGCACTATGTACCTCCCTCACATGCACATTTGCACAGAATTCAAGTGTCGATGGAATCCATTGCTCTGTGCGCTCTGCAGAGAGGCCAAGGATTGGATGACCATATATACTGAACACTTTTCTGACCCACTGACATGAGCTGTGAGAAACCCGCATTGCCTTCAGCCTCAACTGCAGCCCTCTCAAAGCTGGTCTGTTATAAACACTCAGAGGTGAATCAGTTCAAAGTATGCACCATTCAAGGGTGTTATGATACATGAAAAATTGGAATAATCAAACACGTTCAGGGATGCAAGATTAAGTAAAATTTGAAATATAAACAGGAATTAAATCACTGCCATTGATTATCGTAACGATTTTTGCATTTTTTTGTGTAGAAATCAATCAGTGTTTTTGCCAGTAAAGTTAAGGACCTGAATATAGGGTCCGACTGGGACCCGTTTCAATGTCAGTTTTTAATTATATTGGGTCTAAGACCCGCAGGTTCCTGGCCTACTTAAAACCCTGCATGGAGCCTTTGATTTCTGATTACTTGAGTTGGAATAACATTACTCGCATGCTTTTGCTACAGGAAGCACACTTACTACTGTACTGATCAAAAAATTAAAGCGAGACACACCCAGAATAATTTGTCTACTACTACCTATCAGGAGCTAAATATTTCTTCTCATTTAAGGACAGGAGAACAATATTAAAGGTGTGTGCATAAGGATCTGGGATCGATGATGTTACTGGTGTATAGACTAACTTACACCTGCGCAGTTACGTCATACTGAGCAAGTGTGAACCAGTCAGAGCAAAGTGTGAGTGACGCTCCTCCCATGCCAGGGCATCAACCTCTGAGTGTTCTCCCTGCCACTCGCACAGCGGCAGGCTGCCAGGCCGAAGTGGCAGCTGCACTGCATATTTCCATAGATTGAAGCTTGCCTTTCTATTGTGAAGTGTGGACTGATGGTTCACCAGAAGGACTGGTGCACAAGGTAGATGCAGGCAGGGCCATTTCTAGGATTTGTGGGGCCCTGGGCCGAATAGGAACATGCGGGCCCCTGTAAGATGCAATAGCATATGAAGTGACATCAATTGATCATTCATTTTCTGGTATTGTTGAAGCAGCTTTGCAAGAAGATACTTACCTTGCCTGGTATCACTAAAATAGCTAAAAATATAAATAATAATCATTAATAAAATAAATACATATATATCAAAGCTGTATTAATAAAGCGGATGAGATGCTTTTGCCACAGGACACCCACTTAACTGTCTGCTGATCAAGACATTTAAGCAAGACACACCCACAATAATTTGTTTATTCCTACCTATCAGGAACTAAATCTTCCTTCTTATATTTCCTCCATCACAAAAGGACAGCAGAACAATATTGAAAGTGTGTCTATAAGGACCTTGGATCGATGACTGTACTGGTGTATGCACAAACATACACCTGGATAGTTACACTGTACTGGCCAGGTGTGTATTGTGGACTGATGGTGCACCAGAGGGATTGGTGTCCAAGGTAGATGCAGGCAGGGCTGGTTCTAGGATTTTTGGGGCCGGGACAGAATATGAACATGCGTGGACCCTGTAAGACGGAACATCACAGGAAGTGACATCAGTTGAAAACTGCCATTGTCAAAGGAACTTTGCAAGAAGCCTCTTACCTAGCGTGGATATCACTAAAATGACAAAAAATATAAATAGTAACCCTAATAATATGAGGGCACAAATGTTAAAGCTGTATTAAGTGGAAATGCAATGCATTAATCAATGTGGGTGAAAAAACTAGGGCTAGGTCTCTCCGACACTGATATGATTGCTCTGATTCACTGATTCTTTCCAGATTAGTGCACGATTAAAATTAATTAAATTAATTAAATGATTAAGAGGATGTGGCTTAACGGCTAGAGCAGTGGACCTAGAAGCTGAAGAACATGGCTCGAGTCTCGGCAGGAACGCTCAACATCCTGTGATTCTGGGCAAATCACTTAGGGCCCTATTACGATGTCGGTCAGTGAGCCTCCGACCGACATCGTAGGTTTAAAGTACGACCACCTAATTACAATGTAGGTTGGACCAACTGATTTCCGACGGTCTCAAGGAGCCTGTCGGCCAGTCGGAGGCCGCACATAATCTACAATGAACGGCGTTTCCGCTGTGGGGATTATGATGTTGGTAACTGACGAGAAAGCAAAAGACACACAATTGATGGACGGAATGCAGAACAAATCAAAGCATTCACCCCCAGTCAAAAGATCTGGGTTAAATCCATCATTCTTTTGCTCACCATGCCACCCCAGTTTAGACCTGGCCATATGCAAATCAGTCTTGACCCTGTGCCTCATGGGAACAGTCCAGCCCGAACTTCCAAGCAAGGTCCTCCCTGGACCGGAAACAAGCATCCTAGGACCGGTTTCGGGGTTTCACCCCTCATCAGCCAGGATAGGTTGAATCCAGTGGCACAGTAAGCCCGGGACCCACATCTGGGCATACCCGGCGCACTTAGAGTGAGAAAGCAAAAGACATACAATTGATGGACAGAATGGAAAACAAATCAAAACATTCACCCCCGTCGAAAGATCTGGGTTAAATCCATCATTCTTTTGCTCACCATGCCACCCCAGTTTAGACCTGGCCATATGCAAATCAGTCTTGACCCTGTGCCTCATGGGTACAGTCCAGCCCAAACTGCCAAGCCAGGTCCTCCCTGGACCGGAAACAAGCATCCTATGACCGGTTTCGGGGTTTCACCCCTCATCAGCCAGGATAGCTTGAATCCAGTGGCACAGTGAGCCCGGGAACCATGTCTGGGCATACATGGCGCACTTAGGGCGAGAAAGCAAAAGAGACACAATTGATGGACGGAATGCAGAACAAATCAAAACATTCACCCCCAGTCGAAAGATCTGGGTTAAATCCATCATCCTTTTGCTCACAATGCCACTCCAGTTTAGGACCTGGCCATATGCAAATCAGTCTTGACCCTGTGCCTCATGGGAACCGTCCTTTCACGTCAGGCTTTCCGACATGGAAAGCCTGTTGGAAAGCGACTTTCAGCAACGTCCAGTTGGGGGCCACCTAAGGCGCCCCCCTGTTAATCCCTGCATCGCGTGAGGTGCCTGCCACGCGGTGCAGGGATTAACAGAAACTCCCATTTCTCTATGGGAGCTTGCCACCGCACCATGTGCGGCTGCATTGTAATTGTTGTGTCAGGACCGCCGACAGGAGGTCGGTCGGTCCCGAGATCGTGGCGATGTCGGTCAGAGGCAACTCCAACCGAGATCGTAATGAGCCCCTTAATCTCCCCATGCCTAACAAATAAGAAAATAAACGTGTCTGTCTGTAACGTAATTAGTGCTCATGTAAAGTGCTCTGATACCTTTTGGGTCGAGATTGCGCTATATAAAACTAAAAACAACTAAAAGTCAGATAGTCTCAGAGCTATATAGCTGGACAACCCAGCCTTCTCTTCATGCCAGTGAAGGTCAATGTAAAGCATTTGGCTTTCATCAGGCATAGGGTATGAACACAAAAAAGATACATGCTAGATCGGGTGAGTGGCCTGCTAGTGCTGCTGCTAATAACAGAACACACAAATCGCAAAAGATAAGAAGAGGAGACGGCACAAATGTTATACGCAGGTAGGGTGGCTTATATATTGGCAAGCAGAAGCACCAAAGCCTGGACCGCGCCTTCACACTGAGATCATAAGCACAGCAAATCCTCTCAAACTCTCTTTTTAAGAGATGCAAAGAGATGAACTAACTTAAAGATTTACAGAAGAGGTGACTAAAAAGGGACAGCAGGTGCCAGGGAACAAAGATTGCCAAAGGCTACCCTAAGAACCAGTCACTTAAGAGGCAAGTATTTTATTAAACCAACAACACAAGGGACTTACTACAATAAGCTATGTGCAGTTTACACCTATATGGAAAGGAAATATAGCACTGTGGAAAATGTAGGTTGGTAGAGGTGGTGCTTGACTTGCATATTAAAGGTAAAGTAATTCCAGAGATTTAGAGTTTAAAAATCTTGAGTCATATGTCCCTAGTACCTGAGAAGACCTTTGCCAAATTGTAAAGGGAACAGAACCAAGCCACTCGACTCATATTTAGCCTAAGAAGTAATAACCAAATTGCACCCACCCTCCGATATATCCATTGAAACTTGGTTAAAGAGATAATTGAATGCAAGACCATTTCCATCACCCTGAATTCACTACAGTCACGACCTAAGTAGTCTAACCAAACGCTTTTGGTCTTTCAGCCTCCAATGCAAGATCTGCTTCCCTGAACCTATTGGCTACCTAATCACATAGGCACAATGACTGACAGATCACTGTGCATTAATGTACTCTATAGAATGCTGCCCTCACTCCTCAGCTGCGCCCCCTATGCAGTCCCCTTCTCGTATACACTCCCCCCATTTCTCATCACCTCTATCAGAATTCCACTTCTAACTGTGCTTCTGAAAAGCAGCAATTATCTTGGGCCTCAATGTCACTTCCTGAGGTTTGGGATTATTTGTTGTGGGAGGAGGAGTACATCATACTCTACTTGCCCAGGCCGACTCATTGTCTTTCTGTACATGACAATCAGCTAGCTTTGTGAACACAGTCACACTGACTCTGTGCACACAAACACTAAGGCTGGGGCAGCCTTTTTGGTTGTGCACCATCGCCCAAGCCAGCCCAAGTCAGGAGCCTAGTTTATCCACAGAAATAAAAAAAACAATCATCCCACCAATTGGCCCTGCCCATACGCCAGTCAGTCAACTGTAGATTCTTTGCCTTTCTTATCTGAGCTGAGCTGCTTCCCTGGGCCTCGCAGCACTTAAGCCTTGCAAGGTGGACTAGTGTCTGTTATCACTTTACAGTACCCTTTGCACACACAGAGACATCAGAAGGCATGTGCTAGGTATTGGAGGACTATTAGTCACAGAACAAATTTTTGGGTGTTTCATTCCATTACCATGTTGTCTCAATCAGTCCCTTTTAAAAGACATAGCTAGACTGTCAGAATAAGGTGCTTCTTGGGGAAGGTTAATATGACATTCTGTATTTGAGGGTATTTTGTCAAAATATCAGAACAAAATATTGTGATACAAAAATATTGTGCCAAGAATATTGGGGTATAAAAAATATCATCAACAGGAATGCCGAAGGTAAAAATAATTTTTTTAGTGTTGTAATAAATTGTTAATGTACAAAATATTGCTTTTTGTAATATAGTTTTCTAAGTGTTAATTAGTATATAATTTATTGTAGAGTGTTTGATTTATAAGTTTATTATTTTTATTTATTTGTGCTTTTAGTAATATATTTGTTTAGTTATGAAATTGTTGAAATTTGCATTTTTAGTTTTCTTGATATAAATAGTTGTTACATTTTTTTTTATTAGCAATATATTGGGTTTTTAAGGGATAAGGGTGGGGAGATGTGAAAAATATATATTTTGAAATACATGTTACTCTCATGATGTTAAAGATATGCAAATTATTTATTTAGAATTGTTTAATTTAAAAAAAAATATTTTATTAAATTTTAATTTTATATTAATACATACTTTAATAATATGAAATAAATTATTTCAAAAAATTGATATGACATTTAAAAATGTATAACAAAACTTATAATGAAGTTATATATTTGGTAATATTTTTATGTGAATTTTGTTTTGAATTTTAAATATTTTTGTAATAATGTTTTTTAAATTGCAGAAATATTGTGAGTTTTTTGGTCTTGCAATTGAAATTTTATTACATTTCGTTTACATTTTTTAAATGATAAACTTCAAATATTTTTTCTTTTCTGATTGTTACTTTTGTGTTATGATTTTATTTGTCATTTTATGGTTTAAACTATAAATGGTAGTAAATAGTTTGAGAAATATATAAATAATACTTAAAATATATTTTTATATTTCAATATTTAAATATCTATATATAGGTTTGCAGTGTTGGTTAGTGCATTTTTAGATACTTTGTACAAATACCTCCACCCCCGGTCTAGGTCAGCTCTCTCCCCAGCAGCTCCGCTGTGACGTCGCTGTGCTCTGCAGACCTCTGACCTCCATCTGGTAGGTTTGAGGCTACTGCCCGCCCGCTGGTGCTTGTTTCCTGCCGCCCGCTCCGCCTGGGGTCTAGCCCATCATCAGCTGGCTCCATGCTCTGCCCTTCGTCTGCAGCCCCTATTATTTAATTTTTTCTATTTTTCTTTTTATTTCTTTAATTTATTTTTATTTTTCCGCCAATGTTAGCTTATTTAATTTTATTTTGCCTCCATTTCCCGCCGCTGCTGCCCCTGCGGCCCCTCCCCCGGACAGCCCCTGCTCCTGCCTTCCAGCTGCACATCCCTCCCCCTCCCCTATTTAATGGCGGCCGCGCACAGCGGGCTTGCCTTAGGCGCCCCAAAGGTGCGCCAAAGGCAAGCCCGTCTGCGCCCGTCCGCGACTTGACCCCGACCAGTGCCAGGGACCCTGGATCTCGAAACATCCACCGCTACAACACAGCCGCCCTCCTCGCACTCAACCCTGGAAGGAACAACAACTGCCAGCAGGCCACGCCAAACACGGCCCACGGCCAGTTCTCCTGCTGCCACTGCTGCCAGACCTTCACCACCGCTCCGACCACCCACACTGCCGATGCCCTAAGATGCATCCTCCTCAACGTGCGCTTCGTGCACAGACACGCCGTGGAGATCTGGAACCTACTGGACTCACTCTCACCCGACGCCGCCTTTCTCACGGAAACCTGGACAAATGCCTCCTCCGCCCCTGACATCGCCATCACCATCACGGACGGATACAAGATCCAGAGGAAGGACCACCACAAACACCCGGGAGGAAGTCTCGCCATTGCTCACAAGAACTTTCTCCGCCTCACCACCTCCAGCGAAACCTACCCCGCCGCCGAACCCCTGCACCTCCAGATCCAGGCCAGCCCTGACTCCACACTCCATGGTACCCTCGCCTACAGACCCCCCGACCCCAGGGCCCCCTTCACCGACACCATCACCGACCTCATCGCACCCCACGCCATCACCACGATGGACTACATACTAATCGGAGACTTGAATTTCCACCTCGACAACCCCAGCGACCCCAACTCCACCACCCTCCACGACAACCTCGCCAACATCGGACTAAAACAACTCACCATACTGACCCACAAGGCAGGACACACCCTCGACCCCATCTTCGCAGGAGGAAACAGCGTCCACTTCAGCCACACCACGCAACCCGCATGGACCGACCACCACTGCGTACACTTCCTCGTCGACAAACCCAAGGCACCCAAACCCGCTCCACGCCCTCCGCGAAGGAACTGGAGCAAAGTCACCGACGAGCAACTCACCTCCACACACATACGCAACAACCCCACCAGGGCAACCAATGCCAACCTCACAGCCAGGGAATTCCACACTTGGATCTCCAACTGCGCAGACAAGCTCGCCCCGCTATGCAACCCCAACAACCAGCACCCCAGGAAAGCCACCTGGTTCACCACCGATCTCCAAGAAGCCAGACGCACCTGCAGACGTCTGGAGAAGAATTGGAGAAACAGCAAGACACCTGGAAACTACACCACCTACAAGGACGCTATGATGGACTACCACCAACAAATCAGAACCACCAAAAGGACCTTCATCCAAAACAAAATCCTCGCCAATTCCAGCAACTCCAAGGAACTCTTCAGCATCATCCAGGAACTCACCAACCCCCGCAGTGCAGCTACGGACATCACCCCCTCCCAGGACCTCTGTGACAAGCTCAGGTCCTACTTCCACCTGAACATCAGAAACCTCTACAACAACTTCATCGACCATACGCCCAACTCCGCAGCCAGCCCGCCCTCCGGCTACACCAGCCAGCCCACCATCTCCTCCTGGACACTGATCACGGCCGAAGAGACTGCCTCGACCATGAAAGGCATCCACTCGGGGGCCCCCACTGACCCCTGCCCACCACACATCTACCAAAGAGCCGCCATCGCACCCGAACTACAACGCACCATCAACATCACCTTTGAGACCGGCACCTTCCCCAATGACTTGAAATGCCCAGAAGTCAGGCCCCTGCTCAAGAAGCCCTCAGCTGATCCCACGGACCTCAAGAACTACCGGCCCATCTCGCTTCTCCCCTTTGCTGTGAAAGGCGCTGAGAAAACAGTCAACTCAGAACTGACAAGGTTCATCGAAGACAACGCTGTCTTTGACCCGTCTCAATCTGGATTCCGAAGCAACCACAGTACCGAGACCGCCCTACTCGCCACCACAGACGAAATCCGCACCCTCCTTGACCAAGGCCACACCGCAGCCCTGATTCTACTTGATTTACCAGCAGCATTCGACACCGTCTCCCATCGCACACTCGTAGCCAGACTACACGAAGCCGGCATACAAGGAACCGCCCTCGACTGGATCCGCTCATTCCTAACCGGCAGAAGCCAAAGGATCAGACTGCCGCCCTTCCTCTCCCAGCCCACAGAAATCAACTGCGGAGTACCACAGGGGTCATCACTCAGCCCAACCCTCTTCAACATCTACATGACCCCCCTCGCCGCCATCACCCGACAACACGGCCTCAGCATCGTATCCTACGCCAACGACACCCAGCTCATCCTCGCCCTCACCAAGGACCCCGCCACCACCAGACTCAAATTCCAGGAAGGAATGCAGGACGTCGCAGCCTGGATGACCAACAGCTGCCTAAAGCTCAACACTGAGAAGACAGAAGTCCTAGTCCTCGGGACCACCCCATCAGCATGGGACAACACCTGGTGGACCACCACCCTCGGCAGCCCACCGACCCCCACGGGCCACGCCAGAAACCTCGGCATCGTACTCGACTCATCCCTCTCCATGAACCGACAGGTGAACGCTGTCGCCTCCAGCTGCTTCAACACCCTCCGCATCCTCCATAAGACTTTCAAATGGATCCCCCCGAGTTAAGGAAGACAGTCACCCATGCACTCATCACGAGCAGGCTGGACTACAGAAATGCCCTCTATGCCGGCATAAACAAGTCTCTACTCTGCAAACTCCAGACGATACAGAACACCGCTGCCAGACTCGTCCTCGGCATCCCTCGACACGAGCACATCAGCCAACACCTACAGAAGCTCCACTGGCTCCCCGTTGAGAAGAGAGTCACTTTCAAGATTTTCACAAACGCCTACAAATGCCTACACAACGCCGGACCCCAATACCTCAACAACAGAGTCACCCTCCTCATACCCAAAAGAAACCTCCGATCAGCCAACCTCGTCCTCGCCGAAACCCCACGCATCCACAGAGCCAAAGCAGAAGGAAGATCCTTCTCTTACATCGCAGCCAAGACCTGGAAAGAGCTCCCGATAGACATCAGACGTGACCCTCCCTGAACACCTTCAGGAAGACTCTCAAGACCTGGCTCTTCGGCTGAACGGCACTGCTACCCCCCCCCCCCCACAGCGCCTTGAGAGCCCAACGGGTGAGTAGTGCGCTTACAATACCCTGATTGATTGAGTATGTGACTACGGAATATTGGTTGTGTATTTTAAATGTTTGTTTTGCATTATCTTATCTAAAATGTTACATTTTGAAGTGGATATTGTCAATTTCACCCTTTAGCATCCAACACCTTCCCCCAATATGGTTTACATTGGTGTAGGAGCAGTAAATGTCACCCCTTTAGTGTCCAACATCTTCCTCAAATTGTTTTAGATTGGAGTGGAAATAGTAAATGCCACCCTTTAGTGTCCAACGCCTTCCCCAAATTGGTTCACATTGGGATGGGAATAGTAAATGTCACCCACCCCTTCAGTGTTCAACACTGTCTCCAAACTGATTTAGACTGGCATGGGAATAGTAAATGTCACCCCTTTAGTGTCCAAAACCTTCAGATTACAGTGGGAATAGTAAATGTTACTCTCTTGGTGTTCAGCATGTTCTTTAAATTGGTTTAGATTGGAGTGGGAATAGTAAATGTCACCCCTTTAGTGTCCAACACCTTCCCCAATATGGTTCGATTGGTGTGTGGATAGTAAATGTCACTCCTTTAGTGTCTAACAATGTTTTTAAATGATTTATGTTTGAGTGTGATTATTTAAGTATAGATTTTTTCTGAAATATTTTATTTTACTTTTATTTGTATGTAGTAGAAATAGTTTGTGTTATTGTAGTACTATTGTTGGTGTTTAGAAATATAATAACATAATAGTTCTTGTACGTTTGTAACCAATAATATTATTCATTACATTCTTTGGTATAATAAAGATGTGACACATTTTCAATTTTTTTATGTTTCAAAGGTTTATTTATTGAATATATTTACATATTTAATTATATATGCTTCAAGTTAAAAATACATATTTATATGAAGTTCAGAAAATAAGTGTTTCTTTTTATTTTTTATTAATAATTTTTTTTAAATTATATTTCAATAATATTGTATGTTGTATATTCTTCACTTTTTTCCATTTTTTAAAACATTTAGAACATTTTGAAACTTTTTTATGTACGTTTTAAACTTTATTTTAACAATGTTTAGGTATATATTAAATAATTGTATATATTTTATACTATTATTGAATTTATATTATACAAATCTGTTTACATTTTATCAAATTTTTTTCATGTTTCCATGATTCATAATTTTCTACACTTTTTAAATACATTTATTAAAAAATGTTCCAATATTTACCATTCATTTCTATGGGGAGAGTGTTTTTTTTAATTTTCATTTTGCGACCAGTTATTTTACCTCTATCTTCTATTTTGTAACCTATTTGCATTATTTTTAATGTATTTTCCCAGAACCAGTATGGTGCTGGTGTTCGTTGGAATAGGTAAATACTTTTTAAAGGATTTTTTAAAGGGTTTGAGGGAGGGGGGTCTATGGAGGAGGTCTACAAGTTAGTTTTAGTGTTGGTTGTGTTTCTTTGTATATTTACATATATTAGTGTTACTGGTTTTCACTAGTTTATAATTTTGGCTTTTCGTACTATTTTTGTAATGTATCACTATTTTATGTTAAATTGTGTTATGGTAGGTATATTTTGATTGTTATCTGTTTTATATATATATATGTATTTTTGAAATGTAATGTGTTTTGCCTGTCATTTTTTTCATTTGCTTTACAGGTTTTTATCTATGAGAGTGTCCTATGGGCATTGGTAGCTAATGTTTTTTTTTACAGAAATCATTTTTGGTTTCTAATAAACCAATGCTTTTTACTTTGATTTCTTTTGTTAGGGTTTCCTGTAATTCTTTTTTTCAAACACTTTTTCAGGTTTTTAATCTTTCCTAGATACTTTGGATTGCTTGAGGAATTTCTTTTGGCTTTGTTTTATTTTCACGTTTTTGGGGGATTTTTGTACAATAGTTTTACCATTTTTGGTGAATTTGTATATTTATTTTTACGTGGATACAGCAAAAGCTCTGTAGCTACAAAACAATACATTTGATTTATTTCCTTTATTTTGTATGGGAGATGGGATTTTATATTGTTTGTGTAAACATTAGGGCCCTCATTATGATGTCAGTCGGTAAGCCTCCAGAGAAATACGATGTCGGTCGGTAAGCCTCCGACCGCTCCGTGGAGGCGTACCGACCAACATAGTAGGTTTACATTCCAACCGCTGAATTATAATGTCAGAGGTCGGAGTGTAAACCAGCCAGGGAAACCGACTGGGTTCCGATGGGCTCAAGGCGCCTGTCTGCCAGTTGGAAGCAGCTCATAATCCCTTAAGGACAGCATTACTGCCGTCAGGATTATGATGTCAGTTTCCAATTGCCTTCCTATGTTGGCCTTTCCGACATGGAAAGGCTGTCAGAGAGCGACTTTGGGGGCCCCTAGCAGGGCCCCCTTCTTCCCAGGCCCTATGGTTGAGGCCCTGCCACACGGTCCAGGGATGTGCAAAAACTTCCATTTTACAATGGGATCTTGTGCTGTGGGTGGTATCGGACCGCCGCATAAGCTCCCATTGTAAAATAGAAGTTTTCGACCGCACCATATGCAGTCACATTCTAATTCAGTATGCAGAACCGCCGACCTATGTTCGGGCAGACCCTCACCAAAACGGTGTCGGGCGGATGCAAGTCCTCCCGACATCATAAATGAGGACCTATGTGTACGTTATGTGGAATTGTTTGGTTTATGTGTTGTAATTATTTTATGTGATTGAGATTGTTTTTAACTTTCTTGACTCGAGACGGTTGCATTTTTTTAAAAATAATTTTTTTAACATTTTATTCATTAAGTTTGTAACTTAAATTGTTTTTCCGACTGATGTCATAAAATAATATATTTCTTAGTTTAAATAAAAAATAATTGGTGTGTTGGTTTTGAATTTGTTATAGTTTTCTAGGACTTTGGTAGGTTGCTATTTATTTTATATTGTGCTTTAGGCTATGATTTCTAAGTAATCTACTCCGTTGCTATTTATGAAGAGTTTGTCTTTAAATTGTAACATCTCTTACATTCTTTGGCTTGTTTGCTAAGTTTATGGCCAATCTAGCTAACAGATTGTTTCATTCATAGTTCTTGGTAGCTTTGCTCTTTTTGTATTGCTTCTATAAATTTGTGAAGTATAGGTTGGGTTCTGCCTAGTGCGGATTGGAAGGCATTGTGCCATTCTTCTACTACGTTGCTCGTTTTGGCTTCCTGTGTCAAGGTGCTGTCATAGTAATTGCCACCATGGTGTTTGAAATTTGGGTTGGCATCTGTGTCCTGAGTGGTGCAGTCTGCCAACCCAAGTGTCTTCAAAATAGTCCATTAGGGGACTAAGTTTGTCTTCATTTTGTTGGTAGAAAGGGCTTTCTATTAGTAAATTTTAGTGGTTGGCTACCTCTGTGACTGGGACATAAGCTAGTACTATAATTTATTTTATTTCAAAGGCAAATTGGCCGTTTGTAGAATATTCTACACTTAGGCGCGATTACGAGTCTGGCGGTCCAAGGACTTGCTGACTCGTGGTGGTGCGCGGTGGCGGATCCAGCTACTGCCGCACCGGCAGTCCGACCACCCCATTAGGAGTAGGACAGTCAGACCACACTGAGACCACCGGCAACACCAGGGAAACCGGCGTTCCCTGGCATTGGAGCAGCGGTGAGAGGCCGCAATATGCTTAGTGGGACCGCCGCGGTCCCACCAAGCATTTTACGAGTTTCCTCTCCTGCGGGATTTACATGGAGGTTCTTCCTCCATGTAAACCTTGGAGGAGAGGAAACAAAGGGGGCCCTACAGGGCCACCTGTGCCTCAACCGCAGGTGGATGCACAGGGGGGGCATAACATGTGCTCCCCTGTGTGCATGCACATAGGTTCCTGCACGGCATGGACTTTCGAATCCATGCCGTGCCGGAACCTTGTACTGCGGTCCCATTGCAGTGCCTTTTTCAAAGGCACCCCTTCAGGACTGCCACACCGCCAGCCGACCAGACCACTGAAAGGTGATAATCGGGCAGGGGATTGCAACCTTCAGTAGTGGCGCGGCGGTTTGTACCATGTGCCACCGCTCTGCCAAAGGTGTAATTGGGCCCTTAGTGCAGGTTTTTGGAAGTGTCTCCATTTACTTTGATTGAAATAATAGTAACAGCCTTGTATGGCTGTGTGGTAGTTAATTTTTAGAATGGTTTGAATCGTGGCTTTCTCAAAATCTATGATTATTTTTTGGGAGTAGTAGCTATTTTTTTAATGTTTAAGAGGTTATAGTAAGTGCTGCTTTGTTTATTTGGTAGTACGTCATATATAAAATGGATATTTGTATTTTGATATTTACCATGGAGAATGTATATCTGAGTGAATGGTTTGGGACACATTTTGAAGGTCCCATCCATCATCCATGAATGACAGTGGCTATGTTTTGCTAAGTTATCTGTTGTACAAAATATTAGGATTAGTTTCTCATTATTTAGGTTGTCATGTAAAAGGAAAGGCTCCTCATTAGAGTAATTGTTAAATGTTCAGGTATGTGTGTGTCCTGGTATCTTCTAACGGCAGGTGGAAGATCGCTGGTGACTTTTTTAGTTCATCCAGTTAAATGTTTTAAAAGTGGGGATAGGTGATAGTTGCCATGTTATGTGTTCGGGGACTTTAGGTAATATATCTTTAAGAATTTCGGTTGTGGGTTCCTGTGAGCTAGTGTTTGTCTCTCTTATATCCTGCAATATCTCCCTTACTTTTATTCTCATCACATTTGGGGGTGGTTGTGCTCTCTTGCATGAATTACATCATCATCTTTTGTAGTTGCCCTTCCATAGCATGCATTAGAATAGTATTTAGTACATTTCCAGTTTATATTTTCTAATGTTGCACTTTCTTGGCTGTAGGTGTAGCCTATGTGATTTAGGAACTGATTTGCTTTCTGTGAAACGATATATTTTGCAGCTTCTGTCATTGTATCTGAAAGTAATTTATAGTATAAATATATATAATAACCTTAAGTTTGTATGTTTGTTATTTACATGTAAAAATATGCAACTGATTTTATTTTGTATATTTACATGTACGTTCTGTTTATATGTTTCACATGGTTTTGCAGCTATTCCGTTAGGGGTGTTCTAATGTGGAGCAGGTGCTCTTTTCTGTTGATTGGAAAAAAAAATGTTAGTTTAATTTAAAATGTTAATTTGTTGGTAGTTTCTAGGGTTTGAGGTCGTTAGCTTTATTTTTGAATGCTATTTGAGTGAGTTTATAGTTTTTTATTAATTTATGTATGCTTACTTGGTGGTCCTGCTCTCTTACATTCATCTCTCACCATTCCCTTGCCCTGCCACGTAAGTTCTCCTTAAGACTCTGCCTATTACACCTACCTCTTCTATCCATGCACTACTTTTTGCCTTTCATCTTTCCTTCTAACCTCAACTTTCTTTGCTGGTTCTGTCCCCAGTAAACATCAAGCTATCCCTTTTCCCCAGCCTCTCCTTGCTGGCTCTGCCTCTCTTATGTCCAACATCTCCCCTCTATAATCTACTCTTCATGTTTCATCTCTCTCCCACCTCTACTCTCCTTTTGCTGGTTCTGCTCAGTGCTTTCACAGAAGGCAATGTGGCCCAGTTGTTACGGCTTCCTACCATGCATCATGGGGAGCCAGGCTCTAATCCTGGCCTCGGCTCAGCATCTTGTGAATCCAGGCAAATCTTCCTGTGTGGGGAAAAAACAATTAATGTAGTTTGTGAAGCACTCCTATTACTAAAGGCAAGGTTTGCGTTATGTACAACTGCCAAAAATACAATGTGGACCCTGTGCATGTCAACTCCACTCTAGTCTCATCGTGGAAGAATTAAAGATGAAGCATTAAGCTTTGATGTCATAATGTGATACCCATCTAAAAGCTGAAATGCACATTGAGAAATTAACTGGAAAATTTAGGATGAATCCGGCTTCCCTGCTTTACCGAATTGTGTGATCCTAGGCAAAAGCTTTTGTCGTACGGTTCCTACTAATTTAGTAAGACTGTTCATTTGGGCAATATAAGCTTCAAAAGTATGGGGGACTGTGTCCGCCTATACCATCAGAATATGTTGACCTGGTTCCTGGCTAGCGCTGGACGCCATCTGGACCTCTAAACCTTACAAGGTACCTGGTGGTGTCTACAACCTCAGAACATGACGACCCTGATTTCCCCAAGGAAATCATGGAAACAGATATACCCTTTCATTGTTAACTCAGGCATGCCCAATGGAAGACACAATAAATACACTAATTGGTATTCCAAACAATTATTGAAGCAATTGGATTCGTGTCTAAAACACATGTGCTGCAATAATTAGTAGAAGAAAACAAAGCATAGTAGCCAGCATTACAAGAATGGTGAAAAAGATGATTAATTCAAACGTTTTAGCAATTGCATGGATTATATGAATGCATATAATTGTACTCCTACCTAGCACTGCCTATCCTAGAGAGCATAGGGTGGATTTAATTCTGCTAGTTACCTTAGATTGTTCTAACCCCCCCTTTACCTGCATGCATGTGTCATCTGGTAGCCAGTCTGGTGTAGAACAGGCTGCTGACTCTCTCAGGATAGTGATGAGATTCAGCTGAGCTAGACCTCAGGCATGGAGCGACCCCAACAATCCATAGAAATGCTCCTCTGCTAAACAAAGGCTTGGAGTAGTTTATGTAATAAAACTGGATCCATTAGATCTGTGCTGAGCTCTGGCCCAGCTGTCATTGTTGAATCTACCCACCCAGAGCTGTCCCTGAACAGACAACAACAAACAAGGGCAGTTTGTGCAGTGTACATGGCCCTTGGACAAAATGTATGATAGCATGATAATGGAACTATGAAGAAATGTATTTGTAATCAAAACACTTTCTGGGTACACTATTGCATGCAAGCACACAAACAAAATGTGCTAAAAGTCATCGACTAAAAAGATGTTACATTTAAACGTGAGCAAGTAAAAATGGAAGCGTTGGTGCACAGGCCCTAATAACCACACAACACTTTATTTTGCAAGTCTTCTTTTTGTTCATTCTCACACATCAGAGCACTTTCAAATATGTGCATTCAGGGTGTGCACTGAACAGACACCTCTTATGTTTGATGTATATATAATTTTGCTCTATGCTTAATAAGAATCTAGTCCACGCATAGGGTACACATAAACCCTGATGTGCATCTTAGTTTACTAATGCCATTATCATCAGAGCATCGGCTGGAATGTTTTTCAGTTCATTCTCCCTTTTAATGCCTATTGTGATGTGGTTGTGAGCCTAGTAGGACACTCTGCTTTTCATTCAAGCCAGGGCAGGACTCTCTTAACTTCTACCGGCACTTCAAGTGCCCATCTAATCACTGTTCTCATGCAGATGCAGCGATTTGATTTCTGAAGCCCTTCAGCCCATGGGTGAGAGGCCCCGGGGAGGGGGCCCCCGTCCCTTGGGCCTTGAAGCGCTGCACCATGCTGCTGCCTGGGCCCGTAACCCTGCAATCTTTTTAAAGGTGTTGCACTGGTGCAGGGCCCTGTCGTTGTGAGCAGGAGCAGGGCCTTGGAAAGCTGAACACACTGCCAATGCCTAGCGACTGCCCTGGATGCAGAATAATTGCTGGTCCCAGAAGTAAGTGCTGCTGGGGCCCATTGGAACTCCCTGGTTCAAATAAATTGCCTAATCTCCTATCTATTCAAACTATGACCAAACCCCAACCTTAAACCTTACTCTGCTTCTTTCTCTAACCTTGACCCCAACCGTAGACCTCACCAAACTCTAAACCTCACCCTAACCTTTCCCTTATCCTAATCCCTAGGCTAATCTTTTTCCTAAATCTTGACATTAACTCTAACCTTTTCCCTAACCCTTGACCATAATCTTAATAGTGAACCTTAACCCATACTTTAACTCCATCCCTTACACTAACCTTACAATTTAACCATTACTCTGATTTACTGCAAACAAATTACATTCAAGTTTAGTTTTATTATTTTTAAAATGCAAAAGCAGATGTTTATTACAAATACATTATTATTTTGCATCAAAATTACGACCATATCGTTAAAGATATTTATGATATGTTACATTTATCAAACAACATTTTTTGCATTACTTTTTCCAAAAACATTTTTATTTCAAACCGTCTGTTATCTGCTAGCCTGTTAAAATGAACCTCTGTTGGATTGTTCTTAATGACCAACCTTTGCAAATGTCCCTTGTGTTAGACTTAATGGCTACAATGTTGCTCTGTGTAAAAAAGAATATAGCCCACATATAGAGTGTGCATGACAACTGACTTGCCTTTCAGTTCGCTAATAGTATTGTCGTCGGAGTAGGGGGTGGAGGTATGAAAGTTTCTAAGTTCATGTTTAATCACTTTTAATAAATGCCTCTCAATGCAGTGATATAATCTGATGTCCTAAGGTGAAATGCTTGTAAAAAAAGAGAAACGTTTTGAATTGACACTGTTTCATATTTTTACATGATATATATGTATTTTGTTTTACCGTGCTGGTCATTTTATATATTTATTTCCCCCTTGTTCCTTTAATATTTCTTTATTGACATTTTGAAAGCATAGCAAATTAACACAGACTACAGTACTGTAAGATATAGAGCAAGGCGTTCCCAAGGACCATCACGATACATGATAAGCCATTCCTTGACATGAGTAATCAACATTGCTGTGGTGTCAAGTGTTATATGAAGTGTCATTAATGTCAAGAGAAATATAGCATTTTAATCATATAATAACCAAAGGTACAGCAGTCGAATTGTTTCCCTCTTTTTCTCTCTTTTTCCCTCTTTTTCTCTGTTCTGTCTAACATACCAAAACATATATATATTGCATAAATTTGCACAGGTATATAGGCAATAATGAAGCATTTGCACTTTTGATTAATTCTTAGATGCATCTTTAATCAAAGCTGGAAAATACCTGAATTCAGCTCTTGTGAAGCAGCCGGAGGTCAAGAGACACTTGATGAATAGCACTTGCACTTTATTGAATTTTTTAACTCATGATTAGATATATGTTTTTCTGTCTTGGATTGATTCTCAGATCAATTTTAGTCATGACTAAGCTAGTAGTACTTTACTCAACGTAATATTTGCATTGGATTAAAAAGGGTGCATATTATTTCATGCTATTTTAATGAAGTATGTGTAAAGATTTTATGAAGTAGGATGGTCTACTTTGTAACTGTCAATGAGATTTATCATTGTGTAGAATAATTCTACAATGCTGAATTTTAAGCATTAGCCTACATGGGCATTTTGTGTGCATGATATAAGTTGAGAATAGATACAAATAAGAGCACGGGCACTTGCCTTTTATCATCATGCCACGAGGAATTGTGTAAAGCCATGTGTATCACATTTGTACTAGCATGTGTTCATGACAGTCACAAGTTTGGTATGGGTAACAATGAAATTTTAATTGTCGCTTTAATCATGAAATAATAATGTAATTTAAAATGAAATTTGTAGCAAGATTTGCAAACAATATTGACCTGTTGGAAAGCTGATTGGCATTTTTCTGCGTACCTGCTTTCTTTTCATCATTTGAAGTCTGTCTTTGCTGCCTATTGAAAATCAAGAGTCATGTGACCACGTTACTCTGCTTTTTAGATGTATTGTTTTAATGGCGATTGCTGTGTGATCAAGGCAGGTGTGCCGAAACGCGTTACAGCGTACATGAATTAAATGTGAGACGAAATTGCTAATGCTACACCCGTGTCGGTGTCCGATTCATTATGGAGATTCGGAAGTGGTGTTCATATATATATATATATATATATATATGTATATATTATCTACTGGCGGTCGCCAGTAGATAGTTATAGTTAGGACCTATTTTCCATAGGAAATTCGCAACATTCTATTTCCAATAACTTTGGCGCCGGTTTGATGAATCTTCGCGAAATTTTCAAAACTCGTGGGGCGCTCCGGTCTGCTCCTATCCTGAAAGTTTCGGGGTGATTCGGCAAGCGGGGGCCGAGAAAAAAGGGGGGTCCCAAAACGTGTTTTCTCCATGTTAATTCCCATAGGAAATTTTAGACACGGCTACAGCCCGAACTGCTGAACGGAATTACACCAAATTTGGCAAAAAGGTAGCGCTTGGTTCAGAAAGCGACCTTTTTTTTAAATGGTGTAAATCCGTTCAGTAGTTGCGGAGAAATTCAAAAAATAAGAGTCAAAAAATCAATTTCCCATAGGAAACTTTATGCAAGGCTACAGCCCGAACTGCTGAACGGAATTACACCAAATTTGGCAAAGAGGTAGTTCTTGGTTCAGAAAGAACCCTTTTGTTAAATGGTGTAAATCCGTTCAGTAGTTCCTGAGAAAATCAAAAGTAAAAACACATATATATCTGGGCGGAGCCTAACCACACATGTCATCGTGAGATCTGATTGGCTGTCAGCACTTCATCCTGGAATTGCTGGCAGCCATCTTGGGACCAATATAAATGATAGAAACCCATTGAAATGCATTGTAGTGAATCAAAGATTTTGAGGGTTACCAAAAGGAGAACTATAAAGGGTGATAACAGACTTTAGTTACATTAGAATTCATTTGTTGATGGTACCATACTAATTTCAGGAATTGTGGTGTGTTCTAAGGTAATTTTACCCTGTTAAAAACCTTCTGCTGGGATATCATGAATCAAGTTTGAGAGAAAACTATTTTCACATGCTTGGCCCATACATTTTTGGAAGGTGCTCCAGAAGCTAAAATGAGAGCATATTTTCGTAAATTCACATTATCTTTCTCAGTCATGTGAGAATGAAGTCTGACATTCTCAGTAAAACATGTACATCCAACAAGGGCAGAGACTGTCAGTTGATTCCTTTGTGTTCTACTGCAGCTTCCCAGAGTGGTCTAAAGAACAACTAGAGTGCTAACAGCCTTACTTATAACAAAAGTATGGCACACCTGAAGCCATCTTGATTGGAATAAACTGGTAACACTTAAAACATTTAATTTAAAAAGGAACAAAATGATGGGGTTCATTTTGTCATAGAAATTATGGTTAGTGCTGTAGAAAGAAAAATTAGGACATGTTTCAAGTGTGATCTCAAATATCTTCCTGTTATATTTCAACAGGAGCAGCCTGTCAGTTGATGCCTTTGTGTTCTACTGCAGCTTCCCAGAGTGTTCCAAAGAATAGCTAGAGCGCTAACAGTCTTACTTATGACAAAATTATGGCACACCTGAAGCCATCTTGATTGGAATAAACTGGTAACTCTTAAAACATTTAATTTAAAAAGGAACAAAATGAGGGGGTTCATTTTGTCAGAGAAATTATGGTTAGTGCTGTAGAAAGAAAAATTAGGACATGTTTTAAGTGAGATCTCAAATATCTTCCTGTTATATTTCAACAGGAGCAGCCTGTCAGTTGATGCCTTTGTTTTCTACTGCAGCTTCCCAGAGTGTTCTAAAGAACAACTAGAGCGCTAACAGTCTTACTTATGACAAAAGTATGGCACACCTGAAGCCATCTTGATTGGAATAAACTGGTACCACTTAAAACATTTAATTTAAAAAGGAACAAAATGAGGGGGTTCATTTTGCCATAGAAATTATGGTTAGTGCTGTAAAAAGAAAAATTAGGACATGTTTTAAGTGAGATCTCAAATATCTTCCTGTTATATTTCAACAGGAGCAGCCTGTCAGTTGATGCCTTTGTGTTCTACTGCAGCTTCCCAGAGTGTTCTAAAGAACAACTAGAGTGCTAACAGCCTTTCTTATGACAAAAGTATGGCACACCTGAAGCCATCTTGATTGGAATAAACTGGTAACACTTAAAACATTTAATTTAAAAAGGAACAAAATGAGGGGGTTCATTTTGCCATAGAAATTATGGTTAGTGCTGCAGAAAGAAAATTTAGGGCATGTTTTAAGTGAGATCTCAAATCCTCTTCTATTTCATTAGAAAATTCTGACATGCAGACTGAAACAATCACTTTCAATACCAGCAGTAGACTTCCAGTTAACTCCCTGGTGAGCAGTAGCTTTACTACAGTGATCTAATGAACAACTAGAGTGCTAACATTCTGAATGTATGGCAAATGTGTGACACATCTGAATGCCTTCTTGATGGAATCAAAGTAAAAAACTGAAAGCATTTCCTACTGAGGAGACTGCAGTAAATGACGAAATTAGGAAACTTCATAACAAATAAGTCTCCCAAGATGGCCACCAGAGAAAAAGAGCCCAAATGTAGCACAAATATCACCCAGATGTAGCCCACATATAGCCCAATGACAGAAGTGTGCAAAACACTATTTATTTTTAGTTTTTCTGCAGTTTTATATAGTGCAAACTGGTCAGGTATTGGAGCGTTACATCTTACTTGGACCCCTTATTGCGTATTTTGCACGAAGTACATGAGATTGATCTTGCGAAACATTGACCTTTACGATTCTGTTAACCTGAAGTTGCTCTGAACCGGGCTTTGTAACACCCGTTTTTACCTACTGGTTTTAATTAATTCTCACTGTATTGTATTAGGAAAGAGGATTTATTGTTTTTATGTACACTTTTATGATCTATGTTTCTAAATCAGATCAAATAAAGTTTAATGAATTCTATGGCAGGACGGAGGCAAGGATTATGCATATCTTTCCTCAGTTTATTTGCATAGCAGTTCAAAGAAAACGTAACACAACAATCATTAAACAAAAGACTACACAACCCATGAACCATTAGGGGGTAGTCTCCAAGGCAACTATAGTCCAATCATATCACAGTCCATCGTATATAATATCGTGAAGTCCCTTCCGCTTCCTCTTTCTTCACTGCTCGCCAGTTAAGTGCATTCCATACATTCTTGGCTTAATCTGACGTTATTGCTGTTTGTATAGCGGTTTCTTGTGCACGTTATTAGCATTATTGCCTTGGTATTGTTTTATATTCCCTGCGCAGCAGGCTCTTGCCCGAGCGCGTTCTCACCCTCGCAGTTTCTCCCGCTGTGTGCTCTGCGCGCGGTGAGATCCTGTCAGGCGTGTCTGGTCCGAGCGAGGGAGCTCCGTCGAGCGCTCCCGCTGGTCTTTATGCGCGTTTGGGAATTTGGTCACTCCTTTAGTGTCCGCTTGATTCCCGACCAACCCTCGCCTAATTTTGACACCGCTACGCGGTGATTTCCCCACACGGCCACGTTAGTGACCAGCGCTACCTGGTGGTGGTAATTGGTATTGCGCCTCAGTCTATTCTTATAACAGCTTCGGGGAAAGCCCAGCTGTTGGAGCACCGGCGAGGGGGCTGCCTTAAGGATTTTAAGGGCATTTGTTCTGTGCTCACACCCTCTGCTATCATGTCTTCTCCAGAAGACCATTTTTACTCCTCCTATCAGGAAGTGGAGGAGGAATGGCCCCCAACTTCTCCCTCCAGCAGTGGACCAAGCCCTCTCTCTGGCTATTTCTAGGGCGCTGGCTCCTCTTAGGGAGCAGGTTGATAAGCTGGCGAAAAGCATCCCTGGGGTGTTCAGTGACCCAGATCTGGTGGTGGCGGGTCCCAGTAGCTCCCAGATGGGGAATAAAAGGGCCGTTAAGCATAACGCGGGGCACTTGGAAGGATTTGATAAACTTACGGAGACCTTCCTCAAGAGTGCGCAAACGCTAAAACATGCACCCTGCCGGGAGGAGGAGGGGCCCGGAGAAAATTGCAACACTGTCACCACTATTGTAGACCCCGACGGCGGGTTTCCCTTAGAGGGAGAGGGTGTATCGGAGGACGATTTCTCCTCCGATGAGGATAAGGATTCGGGGCGTCCCTGGCGTCCAGAGTCCCACTCCTCTCAGTCCCCGGTTAGGGACGGGGTCCACTCGGACATGTTCGAGCCTACCCAAATTTACCATCCTAGGTCAGCGGAGTGGACACCTGACGCCAAAGTGGCAGAGTATGTGGTGGGGAAAATCCATCAACCCCTTGAAAGGGAGGTCAGGAATAGGATGAGGGGAGAATGCCCCATGCCCTCACTGAAGGGGAAGGTGGCACACACGCCTGAAATTGATGAGAAACTATGTACCTTTTTCTCCAAGTATATGAGGGATCCCAAGAAAGGAATTGATAGGTCTTGGACGTGGTAGGGCCCTTGACCCAAATTATTCAATTGAGGGAGCGTTCCAAAGAGTCAGGATCCCCTTTGTCCACGGATATTGTGGCTGGTTGGGCGCACTACCCTAAACCCTAAAACACTACCCCCTCCACTACCCAAACACCACTGCACTACCCTAAACCCTAAAACACTACCCCCAGCACGACACCCTACACTACCCAAACATAACTGCACTAACCTAAACCCTAAAACACTACCACCAGCACGACTCCCTACACTACCCAAACACCACTGCACTACCCTAAACCCTAAATCTACCCACAGCACAACCCCCTACACTACCCAAACACCACTGCACTACCCTAAACCCTAAAACACTACCCCCAGCACGACCCCTTCACTACACAAACACCACTGCACTGCCTTAAACCCTAAAACACTACCCCCAGCATGACCCCTACACTATACAAACACCACTGCACTACCCTAAACCCTAAATCTACCCCCAGCATGACCCCCTACACTACACAAACACCACTGCACTACCCTAAACCCTAAAACACTACCCCCAGCACGACCCCTTCACTACCTAAACACAACTGCACTACCCTAAACCCTAAAACACTGCCCCAGCACGACCCCCTTCACTACCCAAACACAACTGCACTACCCTAAACTCAAAAACACTACCCCCAGCACGACCCCTACACTACCCAAACACCACTGCACGACCCTAGACCCTAAAACACGACCCCTACACTACACAAACACCACTGCACTACCCTAAACCCTAAAACACTAGAACCCAGCACGACCCCCTACAGTACACAAACACCACTGCACTACCCTAAACCCTAAAACACAACCCCCTACACTACACAAACACCACTGCACTACCCTAAACCCTAAAACACTACCCCCAGCATGACCCCCTACACTACACAAACACCACTGCACTACCGTAAACCCAAAACACTACCCCAGCACTACCCCCTACACTACCCAAACACCATTGCACTACCCTAAACCCTAAAACACTACCCCCAGCATGACCCCCTACACTACACAAACACCACTGCACTACCCTAAACCCTAAAACACAACCCCCAGCACGACCCCCTACACTACCCAAACACCACTGCACTACCCTAAACCCTAAAACACTACCCCCAGCACGACTCCCTACACTACACAAACACCACTGGACGACCCTAAACCCTAAAACACTACCCCCAGCACGACTCCCTACACTACCCAAACACCATTGCACTACACTAAACCCTAAATCTACCCCCAGCATGACCTCCCACAATACACAAACACCACTGCACTACCCTAAACCCTAAAACACTACCCCCAGCACGACCCCCTACACTACCCAAACACCACTGCACTACCCTAAACCCTAAAACACTAACCCCAGCATGACCCCCTACACTACCCAAACACCACTGCACTACCCTATACCCTAAAACACGACCCCCTACACTACACAAACACAACTGCACTACCCTAAACCCTAAAACACTACCCACAGCATGACCCCCTACACTACACAAACACCACTGCACTACCCTAAACCCTAAAACACTACCCCCTACACTACACAAACACCACTGCACTACCCTAAACCCCCCTACACTATACAAACACCACTGCATTACTCTAAACCCTAAAACACTACCCCCAGCATGACCCCCTCACAACACAAACACCACTGCACTACCCTAAACCCTAAATCGACCCCCAGAACGACCCCCTACACTACCCAAACACCACTGCCATACCCTAAACCCTAAACCACTACCCCCAGCATGAACCCCTACACTACCCAAACACCACTGCACTACCCTAAACCCTAAAACACTACCCGCAGCACTACCCCCTACACTACACAAACACCACTGCACTACCCTAAACCCTAAAACACTACCCCAGCACTACCCCCTACACTAGCCAAACACCACTGCACTAACATAAACCCTAAAACACTACCCCCAGCACAACCCCCTACACTACACAAACACCACTGCACTACCCGAAACCCTAAAACACAACCCCCAGCATGACTCCCTACACTACCCAAACACCACTGCACTACCCTAAACCCTAAACAACATAAACAGTTGCTCCCAAAGGACTAGCCTGAACACTTAGGTGAATATCCCCTGCACCAGCATTCCACGGAAATTCTTTCCTAGCTCTCCCACGTCAACGAGGACGTCATAATAGCACGGCTCCGCTCGTGACACCGTATGACGTCATCGGAGCCATAAGAGGACCTCGTCGGCGTGCTGACGTCAGTTCCACCCATTTTTTCCGTGCCACCGAGGCAAACAGGGGACCGAGACATTTTCACATGTATACATAGTATAATAAAAATATATATATATTCACTGAAAAACCATAGGTTTCAAGCAAGTTATAGTTAGAAATTAGCATTTAAAAAACCTTAGAAATTCACTCAAAAAACCATAGGTTTCAGGCACGTTATAGTTAGAAATTAGCATTTAAAAAACCTTAGAAATTCACTGAAAAAACCATAGGTTTCAGGGGCGTTATAGTTAGTTGGACATTTCACTCGTACAAAACCATAGAAATTCCCCCGTTATAGTTAGTTCAGCTAACTATAACTCGCGCACCCGCAATGCACTGCTGATGACGTCACATATTACATCACTCATGACATGGTCAGTGACATCACTCATGACATCACTGATGACATCTCAAATGACATCACTGATGACATCATCCAGTGAATGTGTGTTTTTCTGAAAATTAAATATGTTTTATATATGTATATCTCAAGGTCGATGGAAGAATAAATGGGTATATAAGTGTCTAAATGGATGATTTTTTTTGTTAAATTTATTGTATAACTGACTAAGTGTATCTTAGTGAATACATGGGTTAGTGAGTAATGTTTAAATATGAAAATATCTGTATCAGTCTCTCACTTTGTGTATAAGTGGCTGCATGGGTTGGTGAGTAGCTACATGAGTGTCTATATGGGTTATTAGTTGGTTTTTTGAGTATCAGTATGAGTGTCTGAGTGTCTGTATGGTTCGGTGGGGGTATTACTTAGTGCATAGATGCATGAATGAGTGACTCACTGTTTGTATGTGTTGAAGACAGCATGTGTGCAGGACTGTATAGGTGGATGAGTATGTGTATGGGTGTGTTAGTGAGTGAATGACTGTCTCAATAGTGTCTTTATGAGTAACTACATATGTTTTAAACTAGTATATGTGAGTATTGGTGTATATAAGTGAGTATATGTGAGAGTGAGAGATTGGAAGAGTTCCTGTACAAATAAGTAGGTGTTTCTATAAGTGATTGTTTAAGAGAGTAAGTATGTGTAAGTTTCTGTAGAAGTAAGTGTGGTAGTGTGTGTATAACTGTATATGCAAGTAAATGGATGTTTGATACTTTGTTTGCATGTGTGACTATGTGTGTGAGTAACTCTATGGATGAGTGGCGGTGTGTAACAGGATGTATAGGTGTATGAGTACATATGATGAGTGAGTACATGTATGAGTGACTGTATAGGGACTGTTGGTGAATGAGTGGATGTGTGTATAGATCTTGGAATTACTGAATAGGTGTGTTGTAACTGGTATTGGTATGTCCATTGTTTTGAAAATGTTAGTTTGTATTTTTGAGTGTGTGTATCAAAGGTTATATTAGGGTGAGAGGAGGTCTGCCACTCTATCACAAGGATGATGTCATCAGTGATGTCATTTGAGATGTCATGAGTGATGTCATGAGTGATGTCACTGACCATGTCATGAGTGATGTAATATGTGACGTCATCAGCAGTGCATTGCGGGCGCACGAGTTATAGTTAGCTGAACTAACTATAACGGGGGAATTTCTATGGTTTTGTACGAGTGAAATGTCCAACTAACTATAACGCCCCTGAAACCTATGGTTTTTTCAGTGAATATATATATATATATGCGCAATGGGCAGTGAGCCCACTTGAGGGCAATAAAAATCAAAGTGAGCTGAGGTTTCATTTGTTTGTGATGTCGAAATATGCAATATGTGATCAAGGACTCGTGAGTCTGAAACGCGCAAGGAATAAATGCATGGATTTCAAAAAAGTATGCTTTGCTTTTGTTTTAAAGGAAAACCTCACGAGGAATGCAACTTCATTTCTGGGATAGAAACGGAGCGATTTAAATGGCAGTCCAGCCGGGAAGTATGCAGCACTGCTGAATGAAATGTAGGTCCGTGACTTGGACTGGGCAAAGTCACTATTGGAACGTGAGAGAACATAAAATTAATAATTTACTGGTAAAGTTGACAGCCCACTGGAGGGCGATGAAAATGTTTCAAAGTTCGACATCAACAAACTCCCACTGGAGGGAAAGCAAATAAAGAAACTACCAGCACCACAATGCAATGGGCAGTGAACCCACCTGAGGGCAAAAAAATCAAAGTGAGCTGAGGTTTAATTTGTTTGTGATGTCGAAATATGCATCCTGTGATCAAGGACTCATGAGAGTCCGAAACACGTAAGAAATAAATGTACGGATTTCATGAAAGTATGCTTTGCTTTGGTTTTAAAGGAAAACCTCACGAGGAGTGCAATTTCATTTCCGGGACAGAAACGGAGCAATATATACAGAAACACTGTGTCAGGGGTTGCTCTTACTCCTTTTAGGTTGTCTTGGTTGGTATTTTACCAATTCAAAGCTGTAATACTGTGTCTGGAGTGGTAAATGGCTTTTGTCATTTTACAGCTCGGCAGGGACAGCACTGTGCTAGTCCTATGCTGAAAGACTTTGCTGTAGAAATGGCAAAAGACTTTGTCCCTTTCTATCTCGGCGTGGATGGCACTGTGCTAATCCTATGCTTAAAGACTTTCATAGAAGAGCAGACATTGAGGTGAGCAGATCTAAAGTGTTGCTGGTGTTGAGAGTCCTCTATACAGTAGCTGCTTTCCACCTAAATTTGAGAACTACCCCAGAGTTCTCTGCTTCTCTTTTTTGCATAATTTATGTGTCACTCTATGCCTGAAAGGGTGTTGCTTTGACTTATACTGGGTGCTCCCTTGTGTCTGGACAAAGCTATACCTCTCTGAAGAGCTTTAAGTAGAGCGAAACACTGTGTCAGTGGTTGCCTATACTCATTTCAGGTTGGCTTGGTTGGTATTTTACCAATTCAAAGCTGTAGTACTTTGCCTGGAATGGTAAATGGCTTTTGTCATTTTGCAGCTCGGCATGGACAGCATATGCTAGTCCTATGCTTAAAGACTTTGCTGTAGAAATGGCAAAAGACTTTGTCCCTTTCTATCTCGGCGTGGATGGCACTGTGCTAATCCTATGCTTAAAGACTTTGATAGAAAAGCAGACATTTGTGGTGAGCAGATCTAGAGTGTCGCTGGTGTTGAGAGTAACTCTATACAGGAGCTGCTTTCTACCTAAACTTGAGAACTACCCAGAGTTCTCTGCTTCTCTTTTTTGCATAATTTATGCGTCACTCTATGCTTGAAAGGGTATTGTTTTGACTTACACTGGGTGCTCCCTTGTGTCTGGACAAAGCTATACCTCTCTGAAGAGCTCTAATTAGAGCGAAACACGGTGTCAGAGGTTGCTTTTACTCATTTCAGGTTGGCTTGGTTGGTATTCTAACAATTCAAAGCTGTAATACTGTGCCTGGAGTGGTAAATGGCTTTTGTCACTTTGCAACTTGGCATGGACCGCACTGTGCTTGTTCTATGCTTAAAGACTTTGCTGTAGAAATGGCAAAATACTTTGTCCCTTTCTATCTCGTTGTAGATGGCACTGTGCTAATCCTATGCTTAATGACTTTGAAAGAAAAGCAGTCATTTGAGGTGAGCAGATCTAGAGTGTCGCTGGTGTTGAGAGTAGTCTATACAGGAGCTGCTTTCCACCTAAACTTGAGAACTACCCAGAGTTCTCTTCTTCTCTTTTTTGCATATATATATATCTTATAGGGAGCCACTTCTTGATCTACTGAAGTCACCATTAATAACCTCGATTCCCTGGTTCAGATCACTTAGAGCGCTATTGTTGAAACTTGGAATGGAGGGCTTTTGGAATGACTCAGAGAGTCTGGCAGATGTATCCCGAAAGAGCCTAAAAGAAAAATTCTGGGAAGTAACATCATTGCACATCTCGGCTAAAGCAGAGGGCCGATTGACCTCTGAATTTTTTAATTTTAAATCGACTCCCTGCGTCGAGGAAACATTAGATGAAATTGTCACTCCTTTGGCCCGAAAATTATTCTTCCAATTTCGATATAAGACATTACCTACAAAACCTTTTAGTAAAAGCTGGCGAAAAGATGTCCCTTGCGAAGACCTTTGTCCGGCATGTAATGTTACCCCAGAATCCATTGTTCATCTTTTATTTTTTGCCCTAACTACAAACTCCTTAGAAAAAAATGGATATTACCACTTTGTAAGTTAGTTGGCAGGGTTCACTATTTAGAAGTCCTAAGAATTTTGTGCACTGATACTAGTAGAGTAGTGGTCTTCAGCCTTTCTAGATTTTGGTACGCGTTATGGATAAAACGTTTGAAATGCACTTTATGACACATTGCACTTTCTATATCAATCTGATTTTAAATACAGTTTTAGAAAGACACCATGTATTTTGCTAACTATTTTAGGATCTACCCTATTTTTAATTTATGTGATCTTATCTTAAAATTTCTTATTCGATGTTTTCTTTATGTACATTTCTCTTGTTTTATTGTATTCTGTGCTGTGTTCTTTTAAGATCCTTTGTGATTGAAATAAAGATGATATATATATATATATATATATCACACCAGAGTTGCATCCAAACAAAGACGCCACACACGGAGGGTTGCAGCACAAAACACCATAGGTAGCAGAGCTTGCAGAGAGACGCAGCCTTCCCAAATGCCATACGCGTTTCGAGCATTGCACTCTTGATCACTGGCTGGCTTGAACACAGGAGGTGGGCTGATAAGAACATCTAATTTATTAGATAACAAGCCCCGCCCTAATGGGCGGCAACAGTGGCATTCTGGTCATCATAGTTCATATACACCACCCGGCTTGTAAAGTTCATTAACCAAGTGGACTCCGCCACCTCCATTCAAATAAATGTCATACCCGGTTGGGTGAGAAGCCATGCCATCCCCGCTGCATGCTTGCAAATGTGTCCCTGTGGTGTAGGCCCCTACCGTTCCCACGAGCGCTCATATCTCCAAGCACTCAGGACCCGCTCGGAAAGCAGTGGGGCATCTTCGCGGCCGGGCCAGCCGCATAGTACATCACACCAGAGTTGCCTCCAAACAAAGACGCCACACACGGAGGGTTGCAGCATAAAACACCATAGGTAGCAGAGCTTGCAGAGAGACGCAGCCTTCCCAAATGCCATACGCGTTTCGAGCATTGTGCTCTTGATCACTGGCTGGCTTGAACACAGGAGGCGGGCTGATAAGAACATCTAATTTATTTGATAACAAGCCCCGCCCTAATGGGCGGCAACAGTGGCATTCTGGTCATCATAGTTCATATACACCACCCGGCTTGTAAAGTTCATTAACCAAGTGGACTCCGCCACCTCCATTCAAATAAATGTCATACCTGGTTGGGTGAGAAGCCATGCCATCCCCGCTGCATGCTTGCAAATGTGTCCCTGTGGTGTAGGCCCCTACCGTTCCCACGAGCGCTCATATCTCCAAGCACTCAGAACCCGCTCGGCAAGCAGTGGGGCATCTTCGTGGCCGGGCCAGCCACATAGTACATCACACCAGAGTTGCCTCCAAACAAAGACGCCACACATGGAGGGTTGCAGCACAAAACACCATAGGTAGCAGAGCTTGCAGAGAGACGCAGCCTTCCCAAATGCCATACGCGTTTCGAGCATTGCGCTCTTGATCACTGGCTGGCTTGAACACAGGAGGCGGGCTGATAAGAACATCTAATTTATTTGATAACAAGCCCCGCCCTAATGGGCGGCAACAGTGGCATTCTGGTCATCATAGTTCATATACACCACCGGCTTGTAAAGTTCATTAACCAAGTGGACTCCGCCACCTCCATTCAGATAAATGTCATACCGGGTTGGGTGAGAAGCCATGCCATCCCCGCTGCATGCTTGCAAATGTGTCCCTGTGGTGTAGGCCCCTACCGTTCCCACGAGCGCTCATATCTCCAAGCACTCAGGACCCGCTCGGCAAGCAGTGGGGCATCTTCGCGGCCGGGCCAGCCGCATAGTACATCACACCAGAGTTGCCTCCAAACATATATATATATATAATCACTGAAAAAAACAAAGGTTACAGAGACATTATAGTTATGCTCAGTTTTCACTCACACAAAACCAGAGAAATCAGCAGTTATAGTTAGCTGAGCTAACTATAACTCGCGCCCCCTCAATGCACTGCTTATGACCTCACATATTACATCACTCATGACATGGTCAGTGACATCACTGATGACATCTCAAATTACATCACGGATGACATCACTGATGACGCCATCCAGTGACTGTGACTGTTTCTAAATAGTTTATGAGTGTTAAACATATATTCCAAGGTGTATTGGTGAATCAGTGGGTGTATGAGTGCCTGTATGGATGATTCAGTGGGTGCATGACTGACTGTATAAGTGAGTGATTAGGTGTCTCAGTGAATGTATGGGTGAGTGACTAGGTTGGGTGAATGTCTGTATCAGTCTGTCAGTTGGTGTCTAAGTGGCTATATGGGTTGGTGAGCGGGTAAGTGAGTGGCTGTATGGGTGATTGATTGGTTGTCTGAGTGTCTGTGTGGGTGGGTGAGGGTGTGTGCGACTGCCTGCATGTATGAGTGAGTGGGTGAATCATTGGCTGTATGGGTTAGTTAGTGCATCTGTGAGGGGCTGTATGGGTAACTGAGTGTGTGTATGGCTGTATGGGTGAGTGAATGATGGGTGTGTCAGTGGTATATGGGTGAGTAACTGCATATGTGAAAGGCAGTATAGGTGAGTGTTGGAGTATATGAGTGACTGTATATGAGTGAGGGATTGTGAGAGTGACTGTATGGGTGAGTGTGTGCTTGTGTCAGTTACTTTATAAGTGGGAAAGTATGTGTTAGTATCTGTATGAATAAGTGAGTTGGTGTGTGTAAAACTGTATAGGTGAGTAAGTGGTTGTGTGATTGACTCTATGTGTGAGTGAGTATGTGTGTGAGTAGCTCAATGGTGACTGACAGTGTGTGAGTGGCTGTATGGGTGTGTGAGTGGATATATCAGTGGTTGTATTAGAGAGTGAGTTGGTGTATCAGTGGCTGTATGGGTGACTGAGTGGATGTGTGTGTAGACCTATGAATCAGTGAGTGGGTGTGTAAGTACTGGTATGGGTGTGTCAATGGTTTTGAGAATGGTAGTGTGGAAGTTGGAGTGGGTGTATGAAAGGATATATTGGGGTAGGGGTGGGTGCGTTAGAGATTCTATGGATAATGTCATCAGTGATGTCATTTGAGATGTCATCAGTGATGTCACTGACCATGTTATGAGTGATGTAATATGTGAGGTCATAAGCAGTGTATTGCGGGGGCGCGAGTTATAGTTAGCTCAGATAACTATAACTGCTGAATTTCTCTGGTATTGTACAAGTGAAACCTGAGTCTAACTATAACGTCTCTAACCTTTGTTTTTTTCTGTAAATTTCTAAGGTTTTTTTAAATTCCATTTTCTAGCTATAACATCCCTGTAACCTTTGTTTATTTCAGTGAATTTCTAAGGTTTTTTAAATGCTAATTCCTAACTATAACGCCCCTGTAACCTTTGTTTTTTTCAGTGAATTTCAATGTTTTTTTAACTGGTAATCGTGTTTGCAGCAGGCCCGGCCCATGCAGGTAAGAGTGGTGGGGCGGGGGCCAAGTTGGGGGGAGAGTCGACAGGGAGGCAGGGGGCCAAGTTGGGGGGAGAGTTGACAGATGATGACAAGGGAATTTGAATTAGAAAAAAAGAAAGCCACTTACCTTGCGCTCGCTGCATCGCCGACTCGGCGATGCGGCAAGCACAAAGCAAGTGTTTTTCTTTTTTACTTAAGTTTCCCTCGTCGTCGTCTGTCGACTCCCCCCTACACTGCTCTTACCTGCATGGGGCGCGCCTGGTTTTCAGAGTGGCGGAGAAATGGGGCTGGGCCTTTGACCAGCTCTCAGGAATCCCGCTGTGTAGGACTTACCAGGAGGGCTTCTTCGCCCCCAAGGTCCCTCAAGAGAAAAGTGGACTTCATCCCCCAACCAGTAGTGCACCACGAGCCACGTTTGCAGCGTGGTGGAGAAAGGGGGCCTGGTTTCCGAAGACCTCTTAGCAATCCCACCGTGTGGGACTTATTGGAGTAGTAGTTGGACGTTCTTGGGCACCAACTACCCCTCCTATTACCTCCAGTAAGTCCCACACAGTAGGATTGCCTGGACCTGATAGGAGGCCACGCCCCATTCTCCCCCACTCTGTAAATGTTCCTCCTGGTACACTACTGGTTGGGGAAGAAGTCCACTTTAGCCCTGAGGCCCTCAGGAGGCAAGGGGACCTCATCCACCCACCAGCAGTGCGCTGAGAGGCGCGTTTGTAGAGTGGTGGAGAAAGGGGGCATGGCCTCCGACCACCTCTCAGCAATCCCACTGGAGGTAAAAATAGGCCTTGAGGAGGCGCATTTGCAGAGCAGTGGAGAAAGGGGGTAGGGCCTCTGGCAAGTTGCCAGCTTCTTTTATTTTTTAGGAAGGGGGGCAGCATGGCACCCCTTCCCTGGACCATTTTTAGGCCCTGGGCACCCCATCCCCGGTGGTCTGACTTTATTTTTATTTATCTCACAGACGTTATAAGGCATGGACAAAGTGGCCTCTGGCCCAGGGCCCCAGCCTTTCAGGGGGCCCCCTGATAGAGCCAGCTCTGTTCTGCAGAGAGTGTTGCCCTAATGACCTTGAGTAATTCTTAAATAGATTGTTTTAAATACCGGTTTTCTGTGTTTTATTTTTAATATGGGTGATGAGTGAGTGTCTATTGCCGACATTTTTTTAAAGAGAAATGTTACATTCAACATGTATAAAAAAGTTTGTTTTGGATCAAATCAGGACCTTATATATGAGAAATGGGAGGGTGTCACAGAGATTATTTGCAATAATATTAGTGAGCTGTTGCGGTGTTACAATAGTGAAAACACACATCACTATCCCTAAATATTAGATGTAAACACATTTCGAATTTGGATGAGTGTGCATGTGCGCTGCCAGTGGCTCAGCCAAAGAGAGCACGAAAGAGCTGAAATTGGATCATGAATTCAAAACTGTTCCTAACTGGGGCCCCAAAAATATGCTTGGCCCCGGGTCCCCAAAATCCTTAAGATGTCCCTGATTTATTTAATTTAAAAAAAACGCCCCCCTCCCGGTCGATTTTGTACCCGGGGACCCCATCCCCTGGGGCCCGGCCTTTATTTATTTTTTCCAATGGAAAGGGAGGGGGGCCAAGTGGCCCCCCTTTCAGGCCATTTGCGGCTCCGGGGACCCTATCCCCGAGACTTCCCCCCTTTTTATTTTAAAAAGGGAGGGAGGCCGCATGGCCCCCCTCCCAAGGTCAATTTTGGGCCCAGGGACCCCATCTCCCGGGGCCAGGTCTTTATATTTTTGTTTTCAAAGAGGGGAGGTGGGCCGTGTGACCCCCTCCTGGGCCATTTTCGGCCGCAGGGACCCTATCCCCTGGTGCCTGGCCTCTTCGTTGGGTACTGCGGGCAGAGCCTGAAGGCCCCGTGGTCCTTGCCGGCACCCCGCCTCCTGCGGCAGCCGGCATTGTTTTGAAATTCAGGGAGCTGCGAACATGGAGTTCCCTGGATCCCAAAGCAATACAGGCTCTGCTTTGAACAAGCAAGAGCATTTTTGCTTTTGCTTGTTGAAAGCAGAGCTGAGTTTGCTATGGCTTGGCGGGAGCACCATAGCAAACTGCAATGTTCCGGGGGTGGGCACCCCCGGATGTTGCTGGAGGCCCTGGGGGTTGACGGTCCCCAGGGCCATGTAGGGCTTCATGAGGGGGGCCTAGCAGCCCCCCTCCAATCTTAACTAATCCCCTGGGAGGTGGTGGTCCCCAGGGCCGGGGGTCCGTAACAGACCCCGTTCATAATTGTATTTGTGCCCCTGGGAGGAGGCTTCCTTGGGGATGCATGGGGGGCTGGTGCCCCCCACGCATTTTTATTTACTTTAGTCCCGGGGAGGTGGTGGTCCCCCGCATTGTTTTTTTAAAATTAATTCATGTTTGTGCCCCAGGTAGATGGCAGTCCCCGGGGCAGCGGGTGGGGGCGTGAGCAGACTCCCCCGCATTTGTATAATACAGTGCCCCGGGGAGGTTGCATTCCCCGGGGCTTAACAAAAGCTTAGGAGGGGGGCCCCATGAGCCCTCCTTCATTAACTTCATGCCCCCGGGACCTGGCCCACCTGGGGGTTATTCTAAAGCAAGCATGGGAGCCTGTGCTTTCGTTTTTAAACATTTTTTTGCCCCAGATTCACGGATCCAGCTGCGATAATGCGTCAAAAAATAAAAAAGGCTTTTTCTCCACAGGGGGGTCATTGAGGGACCCCCCCCCCACCATATCTGGAGAGTCAGGACATTCCTACCCTGCCCCTTTTCTTTATTTTTGACTTTTCTTCTGTGACTCGGCTTCAAGCCTAGTCCCAAGATGGCTGATAACACTTCCTGGTTGAAGTGTTGGCAGCCAATGAAATTTTGGTAGGATCTGCGAGTCCACTGCAAGGACTTGCGTCCCCGGATATCTATATTTTTTGAAGTTAGATATCTCAAAAACTACTGAATGGATTTACACCAAATCTCAAAAAGCACACTTTCCAGACTGACATCTGGCTTTCTGCCAAATGTGGTGTAATTCCGTTCAGTAGTTTGGGCTGTAGTCGTGTTTAAAAAATGAAAAATCCTCTTAGACTTAACATGGGGAAAATGTGTTTTTGGACTCCCTTTTTTCTTGCCCTCTGCTGGACAGATCACCCAAAAACTTTCAACACAGCAGCTGAACCAAAAAGGGGAAATGTTGTGAAAAGTTCATGGAGATTCGTCAAATGGAGCCAAAGTTATTGGCAAAAAAAAACGTTTTTCCTATGGAAACTTAGTCCTAACTATAACTACCTACTGGCGACTGTAATATATATATAAAATAATACACCTCCCGTCCCTCCCCCCCCGTACTCAGTGTGATGTTCCTCATTACTACCACATTGTCCCAGATCCAGGGTCACATGGTCATATAGTGTAATCTCTTCATCCCCTTTTCTACAAATCCTCTTTCCTCCCTCCCAAGGGCAGTGTCTCCAATGGATGTAACTATGTGTCTTCAATTTCATGGGAGTCAGTGTCCGATGTACTTCCAAATCCAGTGGAGGCAGCAGGAGCATCAGCAGTCATGTCCTTAATCATGGCTCCCCAGGTGAGTAAGTCGGTTGTCACGGCGGACCCTTTTCATATGGGATTCTTCTGCCCCAGTCCATTCAGTTATGTCCCTTAGCCACTCAGCCAACTGGGGGGGCTGGGGCTCAGCCATCAGATGGCAATGCGTCATTTAGCTAACGTAAGACCGAGTATGATGAACCGTCTACTCAGTTTTTTTTCATTTTGATGTTCAAGCCTGTGTCTCTATGTAAATGAAGCAGTACCTCATCCCAAGAGGGAATTATTTTACATAATATTTGTTGTGCCAAATGTTCCCATGGCTCAGCTCATGTCTGGGCTCTTACAGCTAAGACAGACTCATAACCCTTTCCTTGTTAATTTATTGGCGAGCCAATCTCTACTGCAGTACTGTGTACCTCAAATTCCCCCTCTCTCAGTAGCTAACTTTGGGGAGTAACATCTTTTCTTCTGAGATTCTGACTAGTTTCCACAAGTTTTAGAAGGATATCTATACATACTTCTAATTTTAATAAGGACGAGTTGTGCATTAGCAACCCCGGGAAGATGTTTACAGTTAGCTGTGCATTTGTTTAGGTTAAAATGAAACAAACACTCAAATCATTCATTTTTCCAATTCCAGAATTCTGTCATAAGTAAGTCTATGTTCTTTTACTAACTGTCATTGTCTGCCCTCAACCAGTCTGGCAGAATGCAGTGATTATTGTGACTGCCTTGTTTTCAGAAGCCACCCAGACGCATGGACATAACTTCTACTTTGACCTCTGCTGGTGTCAGGCAGCCAGGGCCAAATGGCACACTCTGCATTTACAAAAGTTCTGACGCATTCTGTTCCTCGCTCGTATAAGCTGAGATACATCACATGCCTGATTCTCTTTGCTTATTTCCGCACAGCGCCAGGATGCTCCTTTCGGAGTGATAGTTTTGCTTTACAAATACTTAAATCAAATCAAATTAAAAGTGAGCATACGCAGTGCTCGGATATTCAGTATGTGCACAATGAGGCAATGACAGTACCACCACAGGTGCTTCAGTAGTTTCTGTCCTCAGAGTCTGACTCCTGCAGCTGAGGGAATCAGATGGAGCTAACAGCAAACTCCCAGTGCTGTAAAAGATCTGGTGGCCTTAGTAGGCAGTGGTGCTGGAATCGCAAGTGCCATTGCAACCCACTGCCATCACAACGCATGCCATTACAACGCAAATGCTTTTACCATGCATGCCTTTACAACAAATTTCGTTGTAAAGGCATGAATGGTAAAGGTATATGTGTTTTACATGTAAATATAAGGTAAGTATATATGGTTTAGGGTGGGTATGGGTTTTGGGGTGGCAAGGGTAATTTTAGGGTTTAGGGTGGGTATGGGTTTTGGGGGTGGCAAGGGTAATTTTAGAGTTCAGGGTGGGTATGCGTTTTGGGGTGGCAAGGGTAATTTTAGGGTTTAGGGTGGGTATGGGTTTTGGGGTGGCAGGGGTAATTTTAGGGTTCAGGGTGGGTATGGGCTTTGGGGTGGCAAGGGTAATGTTAGGGTTCAGGGTGGGTATGGGTTTTGGGGTGGCAAGGGTAATTTTAGGGTTTAGGGTGGGTATGGGTTTGGGGTGGAAAGGGTAATTTTAGGGTTTAGGGTGGGTATGGGTTTTGGGGTGGCAAGGGTTATTTTAGGGTGGGTATGGGTTTTGGGTTTGCAAGAGTAATTTTATGCTTCAGGGTGGGTATATGTTTTGGGGTCGCAAGGGAAATTTTAGGGTTCAGGGTGGATATGGGTTTTGGGGTGGTAAGGGTTATTTTAGGGTTTAAGGGGGTCTGGGGGTTAAAAATATATATTTAATTTTTTAAATATATATATATATATACACATATATATATATATACATCCAAAGTGTATGCCTGTACCACACATGCCTTTGCGTTGTAATGGCATGCGTGGTAAAGGCATGTGCGTGGTAGAAATTTGTGTTGTAATGGCAGGTCGTGGTAAAAGTACTAGCATAGTAATACTCACGTTGTAATGGCACACATGGTATTAGTACACGTAGTAACGTCATATATTCTATCAGCTGCATCACACCCACTGCAGTGCCCATGGCACGCCTCCCCGAGGCAATGTGAGGCAAAGCAGTGACTTTTGCTTCATTGCCTTACACCATATCTATGAGACCATGAAAAGCCATGCAGAGTGACTTTTCGTGGCCTCATAGTCTGCACTGTGCGCCACCGGAACGTCAAAAAAAGTGATATTTGGGCAACGCATGGGCCTGTAAATAAGCCCCTGGATCTCAAACAATATGTGTTTTTGCGCATCAACAAGTAAAGATTCCTGATTTGTTTTGACCCTATTAACATTTTTGTTTCCATCACAAAAAAAGAAAAAAGTGCTTCATCTGTGCCTTCTTGTTTATTTATTTGAAAACATTTGTGCAGTTCATTTATAGGTATTAAAATGTTGTGTATTAGAAGAAAACAACATCCCACAGTCTTTCATTCCATACCAGCAAGATTTTCCCATAGTTTGCTTTACAAAATCCTCACACTGCAGCAAACAAAAGAAAAGTAAACAACCGTCTCCCTGATAAAATAATAAGCAGCACTTGGTCAGAAGACTAGACTAACATTTGATCTCTGTCTTTGAATGCCTATCAAATGTCTACTTCTGGGCCCCGGTACATTGCACCAGTTGCACCACTGGTAGCTATGCTCCTGTTTTGGCTTCTATTGCTAGAAGGATAGCGTTCCAGGTACTATGTGTTGGACCTCCCAATTTTGCATCTGTAGTTTGCTTAGTGTGTCATTTTCTGAGTTCATCCATTTCTTTAGGTCTATGAGCCACATTTTTAAGCTTGCCCCCCCCCAGTATGCATATATTGTGGTGTATTTCCATACCATGTTGTAGCAGTCCGCATTTGGTGATTTACTCCTGCGGCAGTCACCAGCCACTTAACACACGTCAACCTTATTTGTTTCAGAGAGATGTATGTTTGATGTAAGCTATTAAATTGTGTATACTTTAGTTTTGGGCGCTTGGGTAAAGTTGCTATGTATTCTAGGCATAGCTGCCTTTTTTTGTCTGATATCTCTGTGCCCATTTTCCCTTCCCCTTACTCTTGTAGTCCTGTGCCAATTCCATAATATGTTGGCAATATTGCATTATGTGTCAAAGTAATTGCATTTCTACTGTGGCCGTTTGTGATCCTGCTTCCAAGTCCACATTGCTGCTCTAGTGATAGAATTAAATGTTAGACACTGACCCCCAGTTATTCCATATTTCTCCATCAGTTTGTCAAGTGGGCAGATCACCCCATGTTTGCATAGGTTTCCTGCTACACTAAATCACACTTCTGTCCAGATGCATTTATTATGTCGTTTGGTGATCTTGGGGAATCTGGGAAGGATCCAGAATGGTATCTTTGGGGAGTATAATAGTGCTACTCATCCTTTTCAGACACATCTGTTAACACTATGTTGCTACTCTCAGTAACTTTGGACACCTAGTCTGCTGTGCGTGTGGTAAAGTAATGGTGAATAGAATGAATATTCACAAGTGTCTGGGTGCATGTCTCTCCATATATTGTGTAGTTGTTAGTGTCGTAATGAGGTGTTAAATGTGTGTGTTGTGTTGCAACTGGAGCTCTACGTAAGGGCAGTACTGGCCAATCTAAGTCAATGAAGTCCTCCTCTTATATGCCACTCATCAGTGGACCGCACATTAAGGGCCTAATTACGAGGTTGGCGGTCCAATGGACTGCCGAATCTGTGGTGGCAGTGCGACAACTGCTGCACCGGCGGTCCGACCTCCGTATTCTGAGTTTGGCGGTCTGACCGCCACAGGACCCCTGAAACCACCGGGGATCTGTGATCCAGCGGTAGTGTTGCAGTGGTCAGAGGCCACAATATGCTGGTGGTGTCGCTGTGGCACCGCCAAGCATATTACGAGTTTTCTCACCTCCCTCCTTTTCATGGCAGTGAGCCCGCCATGAAAAGGGTGGCGGTGAGGAAACTAAGGGGACCCGACATGGCCCCCTGTTACCTCTGGTTCCTGGAGGTGCATGCAGGGGGGTGCATGTTGGGCCCCCTTGTATGTATGCACCCCTGTTCCTGCAAAGCATGGACTGCACGGCATAGTGCAGCACATGCCCTGCAGGAAAGTGCTTTGGTGCTCCCATGGTGGTGCCTTTTAAGGCTCACATATGAGCCTTAGAAAGGCACCGCTGTGGGACCGCCAAACCACGACCGCCCACACAGGATTAACTCGTAATCAGGTGGGCGGCCTGACTATGGGTTTGGCGGTCTCGCAACGGAGCACTGGCATGGCGGCCCGCTGCGAGACTGCCAAACTTGTAATCAGGCCCTAAGTCTGGAAAGAACACTTCTTTGTATTGTACTTGATTGACATTAGGTACATACACTGACCCTAGTACCAGTGACTTACTATCTAGCATCCCTTTTCGCTATGATGTACCTGCCTTCGACAGCTATCTGTTGATATCTCTAGCATTATTCCTGGTGCAGCCCAATTTAGGTATCCTCTGGCATAAGCTGAATAGGTAGTGCCTATTATTAGTCCCCTCTATTTCCTAGATAATTTACTCAAATCTGTGTTGGTCATATGTGTTTTTTATAGGTATGCAATATGGATGTTATGACATCTCTGGTATGAATAAACTGCATGGGACAGATGTACTATTTATGGATTCCAAAATACTGATTGCAGTTAGCGACAAGTATTTTTGCAATCAGTAAGTAATCTTCTGAAATGACCTGAACAAATAGGTTGCTTTGAGATCTGGAGTGGGTTGCAATCCGACCTTCCTCATTAATATTCATGAGGTAGGTCAAAAAACTGCAACTCACTCTGATTAAATCATAGCAAACAAAGGTCCCTAGTAATAATCTGTACAATGCAAAAGTACCAAATTTTAATAAATAAAAAAGTAAACAAATAATAATTTAAAAACATTAATTGGAGCCCGTGTTTGTTGTTACCTGCCTGCCTGCCAGCCCGTATCCAGTGGTGGGGACTCCATCCCCCACAGTTCCACGTGCCAGGGGAGGCGCCGACGCTCATTCCAAGCGCCAGGAGGCGCATAAGAGGCGGTCGGGGCTCCCGCAGCGCGGAGCCCGTGTTTGTTGTTACCTGCCTGCCTGCCTGCCTGCCTGCCAGCCCGTATCCAGTGGTGGGGACTCCATCCCCCACAGTTCCACGCGCCAGGGTAGGCGCCAACGCTCATTCCAAGCACCAGGAGGCGCATAAGAGGCGGCCGGGGCGTGTGTTGTTACCTGCCTGCCTGCCAGCCCGTATCCAGTGGTGGGGACTCCATCCCCCACAGTCCCACATGCCAGGGGAGGCGCCGACGCTCATTCCAAGCGCCAGGAGGCGCATAAGAGGCGGCCGGGGCTCCCGCAGCGCGGGAGCCCGTGTTTGTTGTTATCTGCCTGCCTGCCAGCCCGTATCCAGTGGTGGGGACTCCATCCCCCACAGTTCCACGTGCCAGGGGAGGCGCCAACGCTCATTCAAAGCGCCAGGAGGCGCATAAGAGGCGGCCGGGGCTCTCGCAGCACGGGCCGCGCGTGGGCGTGCCCGGGCCGTGCCCGAGCAAAGCCCGGGCCAAGGGCGGGCCCATCCACGCCGGTCGGAGCCCAGAAGAGACTGGGCTGGGCCCCCCCCTCTGAAACCTGGTCACCTGCACAGGATCACACCTTCCTGCTCCCAGGTACTGTTGCGCATATCCCTACCTTGGGTATCAGCATTAGTATTAGCATCGCATTTGTATTATTGAACTTGGCCATTGCCCATACATGATTCGCGGATCTACCATGAGCAAGCGCAAAGGAGTAGCGGGACCCTAGATGCATTCATTGTTAGGGCCGAATCATTGCTGACACATGAAATTGAAATGACTGAGCGACGACTCTCCTTAGACCCTTGTACATTACAGAGCCGTCCGTTACCAGGCATCTCCAACCCGGGTGGCACTCCACAGTTGCGCCTGTCCCCCACGCCCCCAATTTTGTCTCCACATTCCCCCATGGTAACCCTGGATGTATCTCCCACGGCTACCCCTAATGGGCCCAGCATAACTACTAGAGCACGGGTCGCCAAATACAGAGAAGAGAACTAGGTGAGAGTACCACCAATTAAACGGAAGCGGGGTGTTGTCACCCAAAAACCTAAAGGCACAAAGGGTCCTAGATCTGCTAACCACGCAATTAACCATGTAACATCACTAACCAACTCTGTTAGTACACAGACTGATGTCGTTTTTCCATCAATAATGGATGATATCTTCGGGGATGTTGCTCCTGTCACCACTGTGGATACCGTTTTGGAAACTGCATTAGCCCACATTAAAGAACTGATCGACAGGAACTTTACCCCCCTTTGGGAAAAATTAGAACTTGTGGTTACTGCCATTGACATCTTAAGCAGCTGTGGTAGCAAAGTGACTTTACATCCTGATGCTAATGTGGGGGAGGGCTTTCCAACGCCAGCATACGCTATCTTAAGTCCCAATTTGCAAGTTCCAAGTTCCACCGCGCACAGAGAGTCCTCATCTGCTAGCTTTTGTATAACTTGTCGCAAACCTAAAGAACCTCCTGCGCTGAAACCCAGCACAGGTCAGGGGAATTCACAGGATTCACTTCGGGAGCTTAACACGAGGACCCTGGGTCTATGCAGCAGTCAGCCTGAACGCTTAGATTCCGGTGCCACACTAACTGACCAAAGTAGGAATACAATAGACAGTATGAGGAGTAAACGCTCGAGACCCAAAACCGATGTTCTGGGCTTACCCCCAGCTACCTGCCCTTATGTATTAGTTTTGGCTGGCGTCCCCACTCTTTTAGAGGACCAGAGGGAGTCTTGGGTTGACCTTCGCAACAAGTCTGTGGACTGGTTAATAAAACACAAAAGGTATCACCCATCTAGCATGAATGAGATCCTTATGGTCCGCAGAGTTGGGTGGGTTGGTCAATCCCCTAAAAACATCGATGGTGACTGTATTGTAATCAATTTTCGCAGGCCCCCTATGGTTCGTTGTATATTAAGTTTCTGTGTGAGCAAACATTCATTCAAAGTCTCAGAATTTGTGCGCTCCCCTTGGGTTATTTTTATAAACCGCAACTCAGGCCCACTGCCAATTTGGCTGCCCCTATCTCGATCCCTGTATCCAATAGGTTTCAGGTCTTATCTGAGCTGGATACACAGGATTGACAACCATCCCTACCGGAACACCGACCTCACCTCCTGGAAGACCCACAGGTTTTTGTACCCCTCCCTTCTATTGACGCAATAGGTGACCAGCAACCTACATCCAAAGCTAAGGTTGATACAGATTTGAGCATTTTGAGCTGGAATGTAGCAGGCCTTCAGCCGAGGCTTAGTGACCCGTCCTGGCTACGTTTAATAAAGGATCAGGACATAGTTATGTTTCAGGAGACCTGGGCTACCCAAGAATGACATATTAACGGGTTCCATTGCTATAATATTGTAGCCCCTACTCCCAAATCTGGTCGCCCTTCGGGGGGCTTATTTATTGGGATTAATATTGCTGCCGGTGGCAGCATCAAGGTTCTACCAACTAACAGTCGCAATTTCCAAGTTTTATTGTATAAAGGAAGAGTCTCTTTTTATTTGATTAATTTTTACAACAATGATTTTAACTCCATCCCCAATGAGAATTTTATTAAGCTCTTTGATTTTATTTCTCATCTTGACTCCCAGCAAGAATCAGCCAAAATTACTGGTATCCTTTTGGGGGGTGACTTCAATGCGAAATTAACAGATATACCACATAGCCCAGGGTCTTATAATTCTAGTTCCACCTGCCGCAGGGGCGTAGAGCAGGCTATGTTTTTGAGCACGCATAACTTCACCAACGCCATGGACATCGTGGGCGCAACACACGCAAATAATAATCTTGTGCCAACATTTAGAGGAAGGGGACGTTCTTCCACTATAGATTTTGTCTTCATATCTCCCCTTCTCGCAGACCATTTAATGGAAGCTGAAGTTATCGCCACGAGTCAAGGGGACCATAACCCAATCAAAATAGGGTTGAGACTAGCCCCCCGGCCCATGTGTACCTCTGAATGTGGGGCCAGGAACTTAACGCCCTCTACCAATAATTTGAGGTTGATATGGAGGGGCATTGATAATAATGATCTGTTTCAGACAGTGGTAAAGGATAATATGCACCTCATAAATTCATGCCTATCAGCCCAAGACCCATTACCTGAAGCTGTCCATGATTTTAATAAACTTTGCCTAGCTATCAAAACCCTTTTGTCAAAACCCATTTCCCTTCTGAAACTTGGTCCCAGATGGTTCGATCACGAGTGCTCTGAGGCAAATAAACAATTACGCAGAGCCCTATCGTCTAACCCAAGGTGTAATCTTGAAGTGAAATCGGCTAGGCTGAGGTATAAAACTGCAATCTCTAATCGGAAAGGGGAAATCTTAAAAAATCGCTGGGAGGCACTAGTAATAGCTGCTAACATCAAAAAGGGCAATACATTTTGGTCAGCTGTGAGGGATGTGCGATCCATGGGGCAGCTTCTCACTCCCATTAGCTGCACCATTGCGAGTGAGTCGTGGGAAAATCACTTCACAAAAATGTATGCTGCTCCCACACAAGGGGCGGACTACTATGAGCCGGGGCCCCTAACCAGAATACAGTTAACCCTATCCGAGGTGGAAGAAGCGATCAAACAGAGTGCAGGTAACAAAGCCCCTGGCCCAGATGGGCTGCCTATTGACCTCATCAAATGCAAACCAGACTTTTGGGCGCCTCTTCTTTTAAATGTTTTTAACAATTTAATGCACGCTCCATTACCCAGTTCCTGGTCCACAAGCATTATTGTTCCGATTTTTAAACAGGGGGATCATTCCCAACCCAATTGTTATAGGCCCATCTCCCTAATTGACAACACCTTAAAAATTCTGGGTAGAGTCCTGTATAACAAGATACTAGAGTGGTCTAAGGAAAACAGTATTTTAGATCCCTGTCAATTGGGTTTTCGAAGTAAGGTTGGCACCAACGAACAATGCCTAAATCTTAATCTAATTATGCTCAAATACACCATTGCGCGGGCCTCACCAATCTATCTGGCCTTTATGGATTTGACCTCTGCTTTTGACCTTGTTCTGGCCCCCCCTCCTTTTTATCATCTACATTAATGGACTGAATAAAACACTAAAAGCATTGACCCAAGACGTCCCAAAAATTAATGGAAAAACACTTCCCGTACTACTCTATGCGGATGATGCGGTCCTTATGGGCCGCACCCCGAATTCCTTATGCACTCTAGTGCAGGGCTTTGTTAACTATATGGACAGCTTGGACTTACGTACCAATTTAAAAAAGTCTTTTATAATGTCTTGTGGTCCTAGGAAACGCCAACTCAGTTTTATATCTGTGGGTAATCAGAAACTGATGAGCACTAGCACCTTTCCTTATCTTGGAATGGTCTTTGCTGCGAACGGCTCCTCGACTGAGCATATGGCTCACTCCAGGAACAAGTTCTCAAAGGCCACCAACTCGATTCTCAGTCTTCCACGTCCAAAGAGAACAGGTGCCATTTTAGCTATTTTAAAAAAAATTAAATCCCAATGTGTGCCAACAGCCACGTATGGCGCTGAGGTTTGGGGTATTGCTAAGAGTTCCTGCATTCAACAGGAAGAGAACAGATTCTGCAGGAAGCTACTAGGCATCCCAATCTCCACACCTCAATATACTTGCCATAGGGAACTTAACCTAAATTTTATTGAAGATTTTATTAGGGCCCGCCCTCTTCTGGTTATCCGTTTGGAAAAACCCGGCCGCATCCCTTACGAGAGAGATCATCAGTGATTGTATAGGATGCGAGAAAGGGAAGGATATCCCTTGGTTGTCAGGGGTGTATCAGAGCCTACACAGCGTTAACAAGGGAAGCATCGTTACAAATCCTAGCACAGCGGTGATCATGAACAAAAATGAGCTTAGGAGTACGCTCTATTCGCTATATAGAGCGGAAAGGATTGAAAAGGAATCAAAAAAATCCATTGTCCATAGCTATATGGCTATTGAACACCCTGTACACCCGCTGGCTAACTACCTCACTCTGCCTATGAGCCATTGGGAGAGGAGCCTTTTATTCCGTTTAAGGGCAGGCACTATTAAATTTGCACTATGTTTTCCCCTTGGTCGCCACTCTGACCTTGATCACCTACCCTGCCCGTGTGATGGTCAGAGCGGCCAATCTATATTGCACTTTTTGTTTTTTTGTAAATACTATTTAAAGTATATTAAGTGGCTTTTAACCCCGTATTTTAAAAAGTTCACGCCCATTAGTTTGGAAAATGCTTATCTGAGGTTGCTTACCTTGGATGATGAAGAGCTGGTTTTTCGCATAGGCCCTTTTTTGAGAATTGCTGTCCGAGCACGTCAGATGATGTCCAATCTTTGAGCTTTTACATTATTTATTTATGAATTTTTGCATGAATTTGAAAGATTACTGTATATCGTATGTTGCTAATGGATTTTATTATGACTCTCTTATCTGTATATTTTTAATTTGTTTGTTGTTGTGCTTTTATGGATACGACGTTATCCGAATAAAGTGTCTTTGAACCTTGAATTGGCACAGTGAATGAGTGCAAGAAAAACATGATTGGTGCGCTCTTTTTTTTTATTTATACACTCAAGCGATAAGTGTGATCAACACATGTATCAGTAACGCAAGAATAGCGCAGCCCATTAAGAAATGTTCTATATATACAATGCTATAGGGTCCGTGTATTTTAAAGCCACCTTAAAAATTTCCACTTAAAGTTCCTTCTATTGTTTGTGATGGATAGATCAGCCACTCTTTTTAAGAGGGATCACATACCTTATTATTCAAAGTGCAATTCAAGTAGAGAGTCAGGGGATCATGGTCACTCTCGTATCTCGGAATCACAACCATGTCAATACATCAAGGCTTCAATAAATTGCTACTATAATGGAAGAAAGTTATGTTATGTGTTCCCACTTTAAGTTCCTTCTATTGTCAGTGAGGGATAGAGCAGCCATTGTTTTTTCGGAGGGATCACATACCTCATTGATCAAGTAGTGCATCAGGGGATCACGGTCACTCTTTATCTTGGAATTATACCCATGTTAATAATTTCTTCTCACAGCCATAGATCCAAAAATACATTACTTCTATAGGTCCCCCTTTTGTATGTAGGAGTTGCGTTAATATGAGAAAGTGAACGGCCATTACAGGCAGGTAAGCCTTAAGAGACGTGTGATTGATATAAATTATTTGAAGAGAAGACCTAGATAGTTGTTGTTTCTTATTAGAACCATTTAATTCTGGAATACCCAGTATGCGTCCTCATTTTCCTAGTCATTTCTGCGGTTAGGGAGGATGGTTCGAAAGGTGTATTAAAGTCACAAGCTATGATGATGGAAAAATCCTTATAAAGTATATTTAAAATGTCAAAGGGAGCCTAGAGCATTTGGGATTCTGTAAACTTACTGCTACTTCTGTTTTATATACTGAGTAGAAGAAGTTTTTGGTCTTGAGACAGTGAGATCTTTAACACCAAATGTCGGGTGAGGTGGTACAAATCTGTTTAATTGAGCAGTTCAAGTTATTTTTGGTCCAAACACACAATCAGCCTAAAGCCGGCACAAGAGTTTAGAGCTTGTATATAATCACTGTGAGAAATTGGGTTGTTGGTTGACTGGGGTGTGAGCCCTGGTCAAGCAACAGCCACAATCCCTTGCAGGGTGAACCACAAAAAGCCACTAAATTAACCTGTGCTTAACCCTGAGTAGCTTGGTACAAAAGTTAGAGGCAATGTGTAAAGTATTTATGCAGCACACAAACTGTAATAAAGTGAAAACACAACACAAGAAATATCCCAAACCAATTTAGAAAAATAGAGTACATTTTAATAAATTATTTTGCACCAATTTTACAAAAATCCAAGCAGTAGAACTGGAGTTATGAATTTTTAAAGTGTTTAGTTGAAGCTAGCTCCAAAAATTTCAAAGTGCCAACCGTGGACATCTAGTCATGAGTACCTGGGTCAAAGTCGAGGAACATGGCCAACCGTTGTGGAGCATGGTTTGGATACAGGAAGTGGATTGGGCCCAGTTGGCGCTTTCTTTTGGACTTAAAAGAAATTCTGAGAAAAAGTGTCCGAAAAGGTAAAGTTCAGCTGGGCAAGGCCGCAGGAGTGTCCGAGGAGGGAGTGTCTTTGATGGCCTTGGGTCGAAGCCACAGTGAAGATTTCTACATTCAGACTTAGTCACTGAAATGGAAGTTGAAAATCTGCAGCAGGGCGAGGCAAAAGGCTGTAACCGAAGACAGTTCCATGAGGTCAGATACCCCTTTGGCGAAGGACCACCGAAAAGGAGTTGCTGCTGTGGATACACTGGAAAGTCAATCTGACCAGTGATGCACATCAGGCGGATAGGCAAGTAGGTTGGCTCTGGTCTCCTCCTGGTTCTCAGAGTACTTTTGGGTCAAAAATTGTCTAAGTCCACAGTTTTGTTGTTTGGCCATTTGGCAGTGGTGGCTCCTCCGCTATGGCGGAGGAGTGTCGCCCCACTGCTTTCAAGCAGTGGGAGAAGCAAAAACGTAAAATGATAATAACCTTCAGTTGTTATCATGTTATGTTTGTGCTGCTTTGCGGGTGGGTGGGCGGGGCTTCTCTGCTCTCGAAGCAGGGCAGGGGAGGAGTGGTTTGCCCACTCCTAACTCGGGCTGCCCAAACCAGTCATGCACACTTTCCCCGTTCTCCATGCAGGCTGCATTACAGCCTGCATGGAGAACATGCCCACCCCTCCAGCCCCTGGCTGAGCGCCGTGTCACGGCGCTCAGGACAATCACAACACTGCATTGCAGCATTGTAATTGGCTTAGGGGAGGGAGCCTGGCTGCCTGCTTCCTGTTCCTGAAGTCCGAGGCAGGAGAGCAGGAGCAGAGACGCGGGACCCGGCGGCAAGGTAAGTTATGTTTTTAAAATGTTTTTATTCTGCTCACTCCATCCCCCAATTGCAACCCCCCACTCCCCATGCGCGACCCCCCCACGACCCCCGCGCCCGCACCCCCACCCACAAGCCATGCTGGCCACCACTATCATCTGGAGACCTTGAGCACCACAACCATAGGTCCAGGGCTGGTGGGACATCTCTTGGGCGCGCTGGACTCACTCTGGACGGGTCCAGGTGTGGGTTTAAGATGGTGGGAGTCTTTTATATCCCTGTACCTCTGAGCAGGAGGCCAGCAAACTAGCCCTTGTAGTCCTGGGTGCAAGTGAAGAAATAGAGTTCAATAGCAGGGCTGGCCTCTGAGGGTTCAAGGACCACTCCAGGCAGCAAAGCAGTCCTTCTAGGTATAGCAGCAGTCTGGCAGAGTGCACAGCAAGTCACAGCAGCAGGCAGTCCTCTGAGAGTACTTCCCCAGGCCCAGTAGTGAACTGAAGAGTGGGTCTGAAGGTCCTATTTTTATACACTGGTGCCCTTCTTCTGGAAGGTAGGATAATCTTCTGGAAAGGTTCTTTGAAGTGCATGGGATTTTCTGACTCACCTACCCTGGCTCCAAGCTGGCGGCAGTGACAATGCAGGGTAGTTAATCCCTTTGTGTGAAGGCAGAGCACAGGCTATTCAGGTACAAGTGGGGATGTGCTCAGCTTCGCCCTCATCCTGCCAGCCGATGGCCCATTGAGGCACACATAATCCCTCTGTTTGACTGTCACCAAGTCTAAATGTCAGCTTCACCCAGTTATGTGACCTAAGACAGGCTGCAGGCACAGTGGGCTAAGGGCGGGATAATGCCAACTTTCTAAAAGTGTCTAACATGATGGGAAGAGATCCTATTAAGGAGATGGGGGCAGGATCCGTAAACAGTCAATATACAAAGGAAGGGACTGCCTATACCATGGATTTGTTAAGAAGTTACCAAACCAGATCCTGAATCCTGTAACAGTAGAGAAAGTGTAGGACTTCGAAGGGGTTACATTTGTTATTCCCACTCCAAGCAGCGCAATAGTCAGTGATGTAACGCTCGGCACTGTGCAAGCGATGAGTCCCTTGGCGTGGACTTGTGTTTTGTGGACAGCCACTGCATTTGATTTATGAAGATGCTCGGAGTCGGGCACTGCTGAAAGCTAATGGCTGAGCAGCAAATCCAAAGGATCCGGATAACGATTGGCAGCACATGCTTTAAGAAACTGAAGGTTTAAGCATTACTAAATAAAACCAGGTAAGCGCTGTGATGAAGCGATTTATTACTGTTCCTTTTAGATGATCGGCAGCAGTCGGAGTAAAGAGAGATGGAAGTTACTGTGATGACTTGTAATTTCTTAAAGACACTGAAATATGCTGCCAGCTTCAGAATGCAGCTTCATGCGATGAGCCAAACAGATCATGATGATAAGCAGGTTACTTGTGAAATGTGCAGTGCAGTGCTCACGTTATGAGTAAATTGAAATGGGAACTCTTCCATGATGGCAGGGGCGTAACAAAGGCCCCCCGCAACCCCCGCAGTGCGGGGGGGCCCAGGCTTACCCATACTGGCGGGCCCCCCCTCAGCCTCTACTGATGTGAGTGTGAGGGGCCCCTTCAGCATATCTTGCAGGGGGGCCCACTCATGTTTTGTTACGCCATTGCATGATGGATGTATAAATGGCAAGAACTGCTTTGCGGGCTGCTAATTGCAGATATTGTGCAACGCTCACGTTTTGAACAAACTGAAAATAGCAGTCTTTTTATTTTAAATACTTGAACTGCAAAACCTTTCCATTGCGCTGAATTTTATTCATTTTACAGCAATAAGTGACAGCATAATTAGAAACATGGTGAACACTGGAAAAAAGACTGCAAAGAAAGTAATTTGTTTATGTTCATGTACCTGTTGTGAAGGTTTAAATGGCAAAGTGAAATGGCGCACTATGCTAGGTTGACAAAGGCTGTGTAAACAGCTGAAAGGCGTTCCTACATCAGTGGCAAGTGCTGTCAGCAAATAAAACGGATATTTCCTAAGGATCCAAGTGCAGGCTTCTTCTTAATATGAGGAAAGTGTTTATATATATATATATATTCACTGAAAAAACCATAGGTTTTAGGGACAGTTATAGTTAGTTGGACATTGCACTCGTACAAAACCCGTGAAATTCCCCCGTTATAGTTAGTTCAGCTAACTATAACTTGCGCCCCCGCAATGCACTGCTGATGACGTCACATATTCCATCACTCATGACATGGTCAGTGACATCACTGATGACATCACTGATGACATCTCAAATGACATCACTCATGACATCATGCAGTGACTGTGTGTTTCTATAAAGTTTAAATATGTTTAATATATATGCCAAGGTGTATTGAATAATGAGTGGGTGTATAAGTGTCTGGATGGATGATTTAGTAGGTGCGTGACTGACTCTATAAGTGAGTGATTAAACGTATCTTACTAAATGCATGGGTTAGTGACTAAACTGTGTGAATGTCTTTATCCGTCTGTCTGTTGGTGTGTAAGTGGCTGCATGGGTTTGTAAATAGCTACATGAGTGTCTATATGAGTTATTGATTGGTTGTCTGAGTATCTGTATGGGTGCCTGAGTGTTTGTGTGGATGGGGTGTGTGTGACTGCACATAGATGTATCAGTGGGTGATTCACTGGGTGCATGGTTTCAAGAGTGCATCTGTGATGGACTGTATGGGTGGGTGAGTGTGTGTATGGGTGTGTTAGTGAGTGAATGTATATCTCAGTGGTACATGTGTGAGTAACTACATATGTGAAAGGCAGTATATATGTGTGTTGGAGTATATAAATGGGTATAAGTGAGAGTGTGTGATTGTGAGAGTGGCTGTATGGATGAGTGTGTAATTGTTTTAGTGATTGTATAAGAGCGTAAGAATGTGCTAGTATTTGTATGAGTAAGTGAGCTGGTGTGTGTATAACTGTATAGGTGAGTAAATGGCAGTGTGATTAATTATTTGCATGACTGTCTAGGTGTGTGAGTACCTCTATGGATGAGTGGCGGTGTGTGAGTGTCTATGTAGGTGTATGAGTGCATATGATAGTCCTGTACTGAGTGACCGTAAGTATGAGTGACTGTACAGGTGAGTGAGTGGATGTGTGTGTAGACCTAAGAATCAGTGAGTGGGTATGTAGTTATTGGTGTTGGAGTGTCTATGGTTTTGAGAATGGCAGTCTGTAATTTAGAGTGGGTGTATCAAAAGTTATATTAGGGTGTGAGAAGATGCATGAAATTATCACATGGATGATGTCATCAGTGATGTCATCAGTGATGTCATTTGAGATGTCATCAGTGATGTCATCAGTGATGTCACTGACCATGTCATGAGTGATGTAATATGTGACGTCATCAGCAGTGCATTGCGGGGGCGCGAGTTATGGTTAGCTGAACTAACTATAACGGGGGAATTTCACGGGTTTTGTACGAGTGCAATGTCCAACTAACTATAACTGTCCCTAAAACCTATGGTTTTTTCAGTGAATTTCAAAGGTTTTTTAAATGCAAATTTCTAACTATAACGTGTCTGAAACCAATGGTTTTTTCAGTGAATTTCAAAGGTTTTTTAAATGCTAATTTCTAACTATAACGTGCTTGAAACCTATGGTTTTTTCAGTGAATTTCAAAGGTTTTTTAAATGCTAATTTCTAACTATAACGTGCCTGAAACCTATGGTTTTTTCAGTAAATTTCAAAGGTTTTGTAAATGACAATTTTTAAATGTATTAATTGTTATCTTTATTTTTTTGATACTGATTTACTACATTTTTTTAAACTATTTATTTTTAGATATTTTATTTTTTAAATTACATTGTAATTACATTATACATTACATTACAAAATATACTTTCTCAGAATGAATTACTTTAGTTTAAATACTTTGCAAATAGGCAATAGACTTTTAAGTACAGTAGTTACAGTTGTTGCAATGGGCAACACAATTTCAAACACAATGCAACATTGAGCTCAATGTGAATTTCTAGTTAAATGCAATTAGTTACTTTATGGATTACTTTTCTAACCACAGGACTGGATCCTAGATTCAGTCCTGGGACATCTCCTGTAAACAGTTGAGTAAAAGCGTTTTGGTTACAGTAGTGATTTTTAAGGAATATTATTGTATTTTAAAAGTTGACACGTAGAAACGTTTTCACATAGAATCACCAATGTTATCCTATGGGAGGAAATTCACTTAGCAGGTAAGTAGTGTTATCGTTACTTTTTCTTACTCAGTGGTGGATCCTGGATCCAGCACTGGTGCATCTCCTGTAAACAGTTGAAAGAATGCGTTTAAGTCATACAGACGATTTTTAAGGAATATTTGTAGTTTGTGAAAATCGACACTTTGAAACTTTTCTGCTGAAAACCAGACAATGGATTCCTATGGAAGGAAATACAAGTTACTGGTAAGTACGGTTAGAATTACTTTTCAGGGTCAGTGCTGGGCTAAAAGATGCAGCACTGGGTTCTCTCCTGATAACAGGTGAGTAAAACGGAATTCGTAGTTCGGCTGATTTTAGAGGAATATTATAAAGTTCCAAAACTCCACACTTAGAAGAATTTCCAAGTGAAACCAGTCAATGTTAGCCTATGGAAGGAAATTCAAGTTACTGGTAAGTACGGTTAGAATTACTTTTCAGGGTGAGCGCTGGGCTAAAAGATGCAGCATTGGGTTCTCTCCTGATAACAGGTGAGTAAAACGGAATTCGTAGTTCGGCTGATTTTAGAGGAATATTATAAAGTTCCAAAACTCCACACTTAGAAGAATTTCCAAGTGAAACCAGTCAATGTTAGCCTATGGAAGGAAATTCAAGGTACTGGTAAGTACGGTTAGAATTACTTTTCATGATCTGTACTGGGCTCAAAGATGCAGCACTGAGGTCTCTCCTGATAACAGGTGAGTAAATCAGAATTCGTAGTTCTGATGATTTTAGAGGAATATTTGTATGTTTCAAAAATCGACACAAACTTTTTCAGCAAAAAGCAGGCAATGATATCCTATGGAAGGAAATACAAGTTACTGGTAAGTACCGTTAGAATTACTTTTCAGGATCTGTACTGGCCTCAAAGATGCAGCACTGAGGTCTCTCCTGATAACAGGTGAGTAAATCGGAATTCGGAGTTCAGCTGATTTTAGAGGAATATTATAAAGTTCCAAAACTCCACACTTAGAAGAATTTCCAAGTGAAACCAGTCAATGTTAGCCTATGGTAAGTACGGTTAGAATTACTTTTCAGGATCAGTACTGGGCTCAAAGATGCAGCACTGAGGTCTCTCCTGATAACAGGTGAGTAAATCGGAATTCGTAGTTCTGCTGATTTTAGAGGAATATTTGTAAGTTTCAAAAATCGACACTTAGAAACTTTTTCAGCAAAAAGCAAGCAATGATATCCTATGGAAGGAAATTCAAGTTACTGGTAAGTATGGTTAAAATTACTTTTCAGGATCAGTACTGGGCTCAAAGATGCAGCACTGAGGTCTCTCCTGATAACAGGTGAGTAAATCGGAATTCGTAGTTCGGCTGATTTTAGAGGAATATTTGCACAATGGTGAAGGGAGGGGGCGGGGCCTGAGATGACATCTGTGCAAACGCGCCCCGTGGCGCGTTTTAAGTTGGGGGAGTAAGTCCCCTTGAATCATGAGGGTCCCTGGGGTCCAACTAGCCCACCCTGTACCTCCAGTATGCGCCAGGGAGCTGCGTTGCAGAGAGGTGTTCAGAGGCCACGCCCCTTTTTGCACCTCTCTGCAACGCAGCTCTGTGGCACTTTCTGGACGTACCTGGTGGGCTAGTTGGCCCCCAGGGACCCTCAGGATTGAAGGGTATTTAATTCCCCATCTTAAAACGCGCCACGGGGCCTGTTTGCACACATGTCACCTGAAGCCCCGCCCCCTCCCTTCACCACTGTGCAAATGCGCCCCGTGGCACGTTTTAAGTTGGGGGATTAAGTCCCCTTGAATCCTGAGGGTCCCTGGGGTCCAACTAGCCCACCAGGTACCTCCAAAAGCGCCACAGAGCTGCGTTGCAGAGAGGTGTAAAAAGGGGCGTGGCCTCAGTACACCTCTGTGCAACGCAGCCCCCTGGCGCATACTGGAGGTTCCTGGTGGGCTAGTTGGCCCCCAGGGACCCCCAGTATTCAAGGGGAATTCGTTCCCCATCTGCAAACGCGTCAGGGGGCGCGTTTGCAGAGTGCTCCAAGGAGGGGGCGTGGCCTCCGGCGCGATGCCGGTATTTAAAAAAAAAACAAATTTAAGAAGGGGGGCTGTGTGGCCCCCCTTCTTTTTCTAATTTTTTGGCCCTGGGGACCCCATCCCCCAGGGCCTGCCCCCTAATATTTTGTTTTAAAAAAAAAAAAAAATTGAAAGGGGGCCGCGTGGCCCCCCTCCCCAGGCCTTAATCGGCCCCGGGGACCCCATCTCCCGGGGCATGGCCTCCTTTTTAAAAAAAAATGTTATGGAGGGGGGCTGTGTTGCCCCCTCCTTAGGCCACTTATGGCCCCGGGGACCCCATCCCCTGAGGCCGGCCTTTGTTTTTTTTTTTTAAATTCACATTTGGGGAGGGGGGCCACGTGGCCCCCTCCCGGGCCACTACTAGCCCCGGGGACCCCATCCCCCGGGGCTGGCCCTCTCCGTTGGGGACCGTGGGGGGGTCCCCAATCCTCCCACGGTCCCGCCGGCTCCCCGCGTCCCTCGGGAGCCGGCATTGCTTTTCCACATGGGGAGCTGCTAAGATGCAGCTCCCCATGTGGAAAAGCAATTGTCTTTGAATTTTGGAAGAGAGAGCAGGTTTCCTGCTCTCTCTTCCAAAATCCAAAGCAGTTTGCTATGACAGGACGGGAGCCGCGAGGCTCCCGTCCTGTCATAGCAAACTACAGTGTCCCGGGGGTAGGCACCCCGGGACACTGCAGGAGCCGGCCCTGGGGGGTGGCGGTCCCCAGGGCCATCAAGGGCTCCAGGAGGGGGGCCGCGCGGCCCCCCTCCCCACATCTGCAAAGCCCCGGGGAGGTGGTGGTCCCCGGGGCTTCGGGGGTCCAAAACGGACCCCCATTTTAAATTTGTTAGTGCCCCGGGGAGGGGGCGGTCCCCGGGGCATGTGGGGGGGCTGGAGCCCCCCCACACAGATGATTTAAATTTAAAAAAAGAAGCCCCAGGGGGTGGGGGTCCCCGGGGCTGCGGGAGGGCTCAGAGCCCTCCCGCACCATTTATTTGTAAAGCCCCGGGGGTGGCGGTCCCCGGGGCTTGGGGGGGCCTTAGAGGCCCCCCCACATATTATAAATAACCCCCCCGCATGCCCCCGGGACTTGGCCCACCCGGGGTCAATTAACAACGAAGCGCGGAAGACCGCGCTTCGTTTTGGCTTTCGGCGGGATCCGCGCACCCTAAGCGCATCCCGCCGATTTCTTTTTAAATGCTTTTTCTGCCCAGGGGTCCTTGTGGGACCCCTGAGCAGACCTAGGGGTCAGGGTGTTTCTACCCTGCCCCCTTTGTGCATTTTGCGCACTTGTTTCTTTTTTTTCTCGGCGGGATCCGAGCACAATAAGCACATCCCGCCGATTTAAAAAAAATATATGCTTTTTTCTGCCCAGGGGGTCCTTGTGGGACCCCCTGAGCAGACCTAGGGGGTCAGGGTGTTTCTACCCTGCCCCCTTTTTGCGCTTTGCGCACTTGTTTCTGTCCCTCGGTTCTACCGAGGGTCAAAATGGTTGCCAACACTTCCTGATTTGGAGTGTTGACAGCCAATTAGCATGCAGCTCGTGATCGGGAGGGTACGCGGACCCTACTCGGCCATAGATATATATGTGACTTTACTTTTTATTTTCTCAGGAACTACTGAACGGATTTACACCATTTAAGCAAAAGGCACGACACTGAACCAAGGGCTACCTCTTTGCCAAATTTGGTGTAATTCCGTTCAGAAGTTCGGGCTGTAGCTGCAACTAAAGGTTCCTATGGAAAAATGAATGGGGAAAACGCGTTTTGGGACCACCCTTTTTTCTCAGCCCCCGCTTGACGAATCACCCAGAGACTTTCAGGATAGGAGCGGACCGGAGCGCCCCAACAAGTTGGAAGCTTTCGCGAAGATTCGTCAACCGGCGCCAACGTTATTGCAAATAGAATGTTGCGGATTTCCTATGGAAAATAGGTCCTAACTATAACTATCTACTGGCGACCGCCAGTAGATAATACAATACATCCTCTTGAATAAATCACTAATATAAACCATGAAAAGAAAACCAGGTAATCAGAAAGACCACTTAGGATTGATAATACCAACTATGAAAGACAATCTGGACCAATACAAAGGAAATAAAGCCACTGAGGCGAAACAAAGCTGCTCGCTGTGTGTGCTCTCTTTACTCTCGAGTAACAGGCACAACTTACCATTGAACTTTTCAATGAGGAACTTAGAATGACAAGGATAGTCCACAAGTATGGATTGTATATAGCCGTGTAGTCACTTAGACTATTCAAGGGATGAGTCAATATTGTATTGAGAGTAACAACAACAGTTCCTAAAAATGTTATTGGTCCTAAAAATGGTATTGGTTTAAATTATGAATAATGTAAATAATTGCAAGATGACAAAGTATTGTTTAAGAGTAACCAATGGAACGAAAGATATTGTACATCATTATAAATATTTTGGTGAAAACTACGAATCCCACAATGCCTAATTATGGGCTAATGTGGGGGTGTGTATAAAATGCCATAGATGAAGGACTTACACAACCCTGAACAAGCCCTTGTGGTGAAACGTGTTGGTGATAGTGGTGGTGATTAAATAAACAACCCTTAATAAGCATTTCTGGAGTGCGGCAATTCTTTGGTGTTGAAAATTATTATCTGGCTGGATTCTGCCCGTTTTATGCCTGCACCGGACGGCTGAGCGCGCTGTCAAGGGAATCACATTGCTGGTAATATATATATATATATATATATATATATATATATATATATATATATATAAATATATATATATATATAAAATATAAAAAGCAATTGACAAATTTCAATTAAAAATAAATGTTACTTAATTATTGCTTAATTAACTTGCTACCCTACACCCCTACAAACCCAGGAACCCACACCTAAAATATAAATAAAATAAATAAATACATATAACACAATTTACATACTTGATAATCAACTGCATAAATAATTATCAACTTAATTATATATTAATTGTTAATTAATTGTTACTTAATTAACTTCCCACCCTATAACTCTTCTAACCCAGCAGCCCACACCTAAAACATAACTAAAATATATAATTATTGCACAATTTATATAATTATCAATCAATTAAATATGTAATTATGCTTTAATGATAATTATTATTTAATTATTAATTAATCATCTTCCCACCCTATACCATTACTAACCTAGCAACCCAAAACTAATATGTAACTAAAATAAATCAGTATTACATAAAGAACATATTTATTAATCAATTCAGCAATTAATAAAAAAATAATTGTTAAATAATTATTACTTAATTAACTTCCCACCCTATACCCCTACAACCCCAACAGCTCGCACCTAAAATATAACTAAAATATATGAATATTACACAATTTACATAATTAATAATCAATTAAATGATTAATACAGTAAAAAGTAATTGTTAATTAATTATTGCCTAATTAACTTCCCGCCCTATACCCCTACAAATGTAGCAACCCACACATAAAATATAAGTAAAATAAATCAGTATTGCATAATGTACATAATAAGAATCAATCACACACTTTCTTAAAAATGTGTAATTAATGAATTAATTATTACTTAATTAACTTTATACCCTAGCCCCCTACAAACCCAACAACCCGATACAACACTATAAATACTATGAGCAATTAAATTACAATTTTTAAATCACTTAAAAATACAAACAATATTTTAAAAGAATAACAATTCTACAAACAATAGTAACATAAAATTTATAAATTAACTAAAACACATTCAAATATTTTAAAAACTATATTTTGTACAACTTTATTATACAAAACGATATTAACAACAACAATATTCTTGCCAATTATAGAACTTACCTGGAAAAAAACAATATTCCTGACAATATTTCTGCATCACGATATTTTTGTATATTTTTGTCCAAATACCTACCCATTGTAATACAAGCGATCCCTATGCTGAGGGTCGGATTGTAAAGATCATGAACCAGACAAAGCAAGGGCAGTAAATTAAAATCAGGTTGCCTGCCTGCCTGTCGATTTAATATCTATAAATTACAATTCGTGAAACGGTATCTTCTCTGAAATAATACTTGGACCCAATATGGGACTTAAAATCTTCGACAGAGAATGTGAAAATAAAACAACCTGAAAACACAATTAAAATTAATCCTTTAAAAAGACTAAGTGGACCCAGTACACGCACTCCAAGTAGCAATAAGTTAAAGTACTTTTACAAGATATGATCCCAACTTACCTAAACAGTGACTTGTGGACTCCTGAACAGGCTGGATAAAAGAGGAGCAAAGGTGTGTGTGAGCCTCCAATATGAAAAAAGAAGCAGCAGAGGTCTGTCTGGGGGATAGTCCATTTTATATGTATTGGTCATTAGTGCAATTGTCAGGTGTTTGTAGGAAGTAATCCGAGAGCTTTAATTCTTGGGCCTGATCCAATTTATATTTTGACCGATGCCTCAGTCATAATTAATATCTGAAAACTGGGACACCAAGGATGTGTTCTCATGTTTATAGAGCTGTTGTCATCTATTCCACTAATGATATTCTTCTTTTAAGAAAGCTACAGTATTGTTCCAGCCATAGAGAACAGAGGTTTTGGGAATTTTATATAGCACAATCTTGGCCTGAGGCATTAGAGCACTTTTACAAGAGAATCAGACTATGTTCCACATGTCTTTAGACATGGGAGATTAAGTGGTTTACCCACAATCACAGGAAGTTGAGCAGAGGCTGGATTTCGAACCTGGCACTGATATAGGAAGCACTGGTTACAAAACGCTGGTCGAAAATTGCAACCAGTATTTTTGTGACCTGTGGAATTTTGCAGACTGACCTATCTATCAATATGTTGGTTCGCAAAATTATAAAAATATTATCATTGATTAAGTCAAATAGTGAAACAGCGGTGTTAAGGCTAATTTTGATCCATTAGGCCGAGTCATTATACAAAGAGCCCCTTGGACCTTACTGGGCGTTAATACTGCACCATGTTGCAAGGGGGCCTGCGTTGCATGCAGGATTGTGTTTGTGCAGGAAGGGACACCTTTCTGCACAAAAACAATCCTGAGAGGAATATTCCTCTATCTATGTGTGCTGCAGCACACACAGAAAGAGGAAGTAACGAGGAGAAATAAAGATATTTCCCCTTGTTACGCCTCTCCTGGAAAGGCGTATCTATTTGGCGCATTCCAGGTTTACCAGTTTTAGTAAATCTGGGAGTGTGATAAAAACCATGGGAGTTGCGTGGGAACACCCATGCAATGCCCATGGAACGCCTTCCCATCGGAATTTAACATGTCAGGATTAGGAGTGGAAACTACAATTATATACTCCAGTTTAGGGGGTGCAAATAGGTGTCACTGTGTCCGTTTTTCACTAAGCGTTGGTTTACCAATCAGAGCCTCTTTTGTGTTGAGATCAGGTCTTAATAAAATGATGTAGCACTTGGGGATGAATATGCAGCCCAGCAGTCCAGCACTGGAGGCCAAGATAGCGAAGACTTCAACTGCGACCATGTATTTGCCCTTGGTGCTAAGGTAGGCTGGGATGAAGGCAACCCACACACAGCAGAAAACCATCATACTGAAAGTGATGAGCTGAGCCTCGTTGAAACCATCTGGCAACCTTCGGGCAAAGAAAGCCAGAACAACACTTACAAGAGTCAAACATCCAATGTAGCCAATAACAAGGTACAGTGCCACTTCAGACCCATCATTGCACAGAAAAATGATCTTTCCCATTTCAGACATCTGGAAAGGGTGGAATGAAGATGAGCCACACAATGCATATAACAACTTCACCTAAGGATGGAACAATAACTAGAGAGTTGGTAAGTTTTTGCCCAGCCCACTTTCTGAACTTGCTGCCGGGCTTTGTGGCATTAAAAGCTATTAGGACAGTCATTGTCTTTGCCAGAATAGTGGAAACTGCAATTGCAAAAGCAACTGAGAAGCTTGTTTGTCGGAGTAGGCAGGTCACTTTTACAGGTGGACTAATGAATAGTAAACAACAAAGGAAAGAGCATAAAAGAGAAATGAGGAGGATGTAGCTCAGGTTCCTGTTGTTGGCTTTTACTAGAGCTGTGTGATGGTGTTTTGCAAAGATTCCCAGAACTCCAGTTCCTACTATAAAGAACAGAACAATGGAGGCTAAAGCGCCACCCAGTGGATCTTCATAGGACAACACCTCTATGGTCCTTGGAACACAGGCATCTTTCCTCTGATTTGGCCATTGATCTTCGGGGCATCTCACACAGCTTTCCATGTCTAGGATAAGAGAGAGAATATTGTGTTCAACAAGCAAATAATCAAAAAGTTATGATCTGTTCGGAATTGGGAAGATTTAATTATGATATAACTCTCTGAGATAATGTTTTACAACTGCAGACTGTGTACTGTGTACACAGAAAGGAAAAGATTTGATTGAAAAAGAGAACATGTTTCATCTACAATATTCTTTATGTAACTAGAGTTTTTGTGATTACACCAACATTGTTCCTTGAAAGTATTTTAGGTCTGGACTTCAGCTGTCTTTCCAGATGTACACACTTATACAAAATAGAAAATAATATTTTGGGTCAGCCCCTTTCAATTTTTTTGTTGCTTAGAGTGTCATTTACACTTTGGATTAGTCCACAAGACAACATATATAGGGTGGGCTATGAGTCAGCACCCTTTGGTCACTGGCTTGCTTGACAATGTCAATATCACTTTGGCTGATCCTACAGAACAATCAGCTGCTATCAGTGGATTCACAGCTATAGAGTATAGTAATAATTGCTAGTTTTGTTTGTTTTCCATGTTTATATTTCAACTTTTTAGTGATGTAGTGCCCCTTAGAATGTTGGGAGTTTTAGTGGCACATGCATCAAGCTCTTTTGCGATCGCAAACGTTGCGAATCGCAAAAAAAGGCTGTTTGCGATCGCAAACTAGCCTAATGCAATGCATGAAGCATAATCGCAGAATCCTCCTCAAATTCGCAACTTAGCGATTACCTAAATACCGAATTGGAATTAGCGATTCCGTAATAGGTTATCGCAAATTGGGAATCGCAAAACCTATGCAACAAAAATTCGCAAATAGCGAAACTGTGAAAAATCCCAATTAACATTTCTTATTTAAGAACAAATGAAATCAGGTGGTAAGCATTTCAAAGTGGACAAATCAGGTGCTAATCATCAGCAAACTACTTAATCAGTCCCAGAAGGCATCAGAATGTTTCACAATGGCAGCGCTCTACGTCATGTTGAGGAGGATGAGGCTACGAGCAGCAGCACAGAGAAGAAGGAGGATACAGGAGCGCATTTTCAGAGTGCACGTTACTTTGCTAGTGCAGACAGAGGAAGAGATATATGATAAATATAGGCTGAATGCAGACATAATCTATGAGCTCATAGCTGAATTAGATTCACTACTGCAGCGTCAGACTCGCAGGACACATGCCATCCCCACTCATGTGCAGGTCCTATGTTCTCTGCACCTCCTAGCGTCAGGTAGCTTCCAGGGAGTAATTGCTGCAGCTCGAGGTGTCTCTCAAAGTGCCCTATTGCGCTTTTTTAACTCATTCCTTGATGCCATGTTGCAGAGGATACACCACCACATAAGGTTCCCCACAACACCACAGGAATTGCAGAAAACTAAATTTGATTTCTATCAGGTAGTCCATTTGCCCCACGTAATTGGTTGCATTGATGGGACGCATGTAGCCATTTGTTCCCCCTCAGTGAATGAGTACATTTACAGGAACCGAAAATCATACCATTCATTGAACATACAAGTCATCTGCAATTCAAAAAACATAATCACAGACATAGTGGCTAGTTACCCTGGCAGTACACATGACTCATACATCTTCAGACATAGTGGCATACACAGACGTCTCCTTGCGGGTGATTTTGGAGAAGGATATTTGCTTGGTAAACAGATGTAAATCTGTCTTGCAGACCTGTCCGCCATGGTGACACATAGCAGTGAGTAATGTATTTTATTTTTACATCCTGTAGGTGATAGCTCATTTGCTGTGCGCTCTTTCATACTGACGCATACCTAAATCCTAGTACCCCAAGTGAGCAGCGATATAATGAGGCACATATCTCCACACGCAACGTGATTGAGAGGACATTTGGTTTACTCAAATCTAGGTTCCGCTGCCTCCACAAAACTGGTGGTGCATTGCAGTACAGGCCAGATACTTGCTGCAAAATTGTCGCCACATGTGCCATGTTGCACAACATAGCCACTAATAGAGGCATACCCCTGGAACAGTCTGACAGCGAGCCTGAGGAAGACAATCAGCCAAGACAACCACCATAAGTGGCATGCGGTCCAAGTGCAGCAGAGGGGAGACAGAGACGTGCAGAAATCACCCGACATTTCTTTTAAGGTGGGTAATGACGAGACAACACACTACGTGCTCAACTGTTTATTGTTACAAAATGTGGTAGTGTTAATGCACACATACCAGGTGCAGACAAGTTTTGTTAAAAAAATAAAGAAATGACATGAAATTGCAATGGCACTTAACTTTCAGTACATCCAATGTTCATGCTGCTGGTTACCTCACCAGATTTCTAAGTGTCCAGGTATTCACTTTTAGCGGCCACGCACTCCCGGGGGCCTCTCAGTTGGCTCTGCTACATCCCTTGTGGAGCCTTCTGTGCTAATGTTGCTCCGAGTACTGCGCCTCCTGGGATTAGTAATTGGTGCCAGTAGGCTACTGAGGCTGGAGGCCTCCTCACTCTCCCCCCCTCCCAGAAAGTTGTTGCCACCAACTGCAGCAGTCTGTAGTTCCACCGCATTGGTTACCTGGATAAGGCCCCTGGCCACATCCCGCAGCAATGGCTCATCTCTACTTGCATCCCGACAGCACGACGAGACAGCTGAGCTGTGGTAGTGCTAAGTCTATTGATGGCCCTGGTATAACCGTCTAGGCGCACCATCAAATTGTGATGCCTCCTACGATGGGATGCATGGTCATCCTGCATGACCCTGCACAAGTCATACATTGCTTTCGTGACATTTGCAAAGTTCTCATTGCTAGCCCTTTGTCCTTCCACAACAGCAGTGGTGAGCTCTTTCAGGCAGTCACGGATGTCCCCTATGTTGGTTGCCATTGTTCCTAGTTGGCCCTGCATTAATCTCATGTTTTTACATTGCAGACGCTGGACCTTGAGCATCTTACCCTCCAGCCCGCTCCAGGCAGCAGTTCCATTGTCTCCTGCAGCTGTCATGAGTTCCCTGGCCCTTCGCCTGCGGAACTGTATGGCCCTGCGCCACATTGGGACCTCTGTTGGTGTTGTTGTGGGTGTATGGCCAGCCTGTTGTGTTGGAGTGTCAGGTTGGCTCTCCTCCTCACTGTCCAAATCTGGCAGTGGTGGGACTATTCTCCTGCGTCGAGTGGGTGCAAGTATGGGTGATGATGCTGGCACTTCTGTATCCTCTTCAGACTGTGCATCAGGTTCATGAGTGTCAGGGACATCACCCACGTCACTCTCCTGCGCAGCTGCATCTGTGATTTTAAACAGTGCTAGTTCAGTATTTTTTTGTGTACATGTATTTGACAAAGTGCATGCCATTGTCTAATAAAGTTATTTTGTAACAAACAAAGTCTACTTTAGTCACTTCATTGCTGTACTCTGATGCACTGAAGCTGTTTTGATCCCTCCTTGCCTTTCCCTTATATTTTTCTGTATACTACTACCATAATGCATTTGGGTGTTGCAAGTAAAATATGGACTGGACTCAGATTTGCTACACTACGCATGAGCTACATTGGGGGCTATTTTAGTTAGATTGAACAATACTAGTTCATTTGCATTGGTCTTACCTTGTGAGGTACCAGCCTGTTCCGAGGTGTCTATCTGGGTAATGCCAACAACTGCTTCTGGCTGCAGTGTAGATTTGACCATGTCCTCTAAGGGTGTGTTGACATGTTCTGCAGATGGTCTCCCTCCAGTTTTTTTGGCCTCAGCAAGTCTTGCAGCCACCCTTTCCTTTGCTCGGCTGCGCAGGTCATACCAGCACTTGCGCAGGTCGGATATTGAGCGCTGTGTCACACCCACTGCATTGACCTTAGATTGGATTCCCAGCCAAATTTTCCTTATTACTGACTCTGCAACCTGCAGTGAAAGCTTTCCAAAAAGTTTATCGTGGCTCAGCACCACTTCCTCAATGAGGATTTCCAGTTCTTTTTCACTGAATTTAAGCTTTCTTTGCGCCCTTCACCTTTCTTTTCCCCTGTTTTTGAAGCCTTGCTGTTGTTTTCCCACAGTTTCTGCTCCCAAGAAAGCTTGTTTCTGCTCAGCTCCACCAGTCTGCCTCCTCCTCTGACTCTCTCTGTGAACAGGTGTGACCAATCCCAGATTCACTTCCTGTTTGTGATGTCATCCAAATGGAGCAATATGGGTAAATCGCTATTTGCGATTCGATAACAGCGGATTCGCTAATAGCGATTCGGTAATAGCGGAATCGCTATTTGTGATTGCGATTTATACCGAATCGCTAAATTATTGCGATTTTTTTGATGCATCTAATTTTGCGATTCCTAAATAGCGATCACTTAAAAATCACAATTTACGAATCGCAAAACTTATGCTTGATGCATGTGGCCCTTAGTCTTTTCTCCCAAACAGTAATTACACACGTGGCTAATTATTATAATTACCTTTGTCTAGTTGGTGTACTGTGATCAGCAGATACCTCTTTGATGTCTGCCAGCACCACAAGCTTTGACAACAACCTGACAAATATAATGGGCTTTGAAAACAATGTCATTAAAGTTTTGGATTAGCATTGGATGCCCCTCAGCGGTCACTAGTTCTGGACACATTGATCATTGCTACTTTTGTCCTATTTCCGTATCAGTATTTCACCTTTTTAGAGATGCTCTACTCTTAGGAATGCTGGAGTTGCAAACTTTTCTCTGACACCTTCTCATCTTACAAGCAGAAATAATTGCAACCGCTTGCATCAAATTTGGGTCTAGTGCATATGTGATATGGCTTCTACCGTGCACATGTTTAAATACATGTTGATGGTCTGACCGATGTGTTGATACTACGGGCCACATTTCCAAAAACGTGGCTCAACACAACGCAGCAAACAAAGTAGCTTCAATTGTCAATATATCAGGTCAATCGCACAAAAGGTGATGGGCAGAATGCTTGCAAATAGTCTAACCACTGGCAATCGCTTGGGGTAGCATTTCAACCCATTTTATTTTCACCCAACTGTATCACTTTAGACAAAGGCCTGCCTTATGCAAATCAATACTGGCCGTCCTCCTCATTGGAACAGTACATCCCCAACTGCCAAGCAGGCCCCCCTCAAGAAGGAAACACAAGCAACCCCAGGCAGGTTACCGCACTGTTAGGCCTTATCAGTGGGTATAACTTGGATCTTATAGCATAGCGAGCAAGGGACCCAAATCAGGGCATGCCCTTGGCCACTAAGGACTTTACATCAATCACACAAAAGATGATGAGAGGAATGCTTGCAAATATTCTAACCACTGGCAATTGCTTAGGTTGCATTCCAACCCATCATTTCTCGCCCACTGTGCCACTCAAGACAAAGGCCTGTCTTATGCAAACTAGTCCTGACCCTGCTCCTCATGGGAAGAGTCCATCTCAAACTGCCAGGCAGGGCATTCTGCAGAAGAATACTCAAGCAACCCCAAACCGGTTTCGGCGTTGTTCAGGATGGACCATCTTTGTTTTTTTGGCAATGTGTTCCATGAGTATGAGGTTGGTGTCCAGGGTGAATTCAAGTGATTTGGCATCCTGTGAGAGTTGGGGTCAACAGTATATTGAGTTCCACAGAGTGTTTTGTAGGTGAGTGGTCAAGGAGGCTCAAGATAGCTTACTAGCCATCATCTAAAGTGATGAGGCATTGTCCTCTGATACCTCTCTGTGCTGCCTGCTCCTCGAGCAAGCCTGAACCCTGATTGGAGATTGTGTAGGAGCTGGAGTTGATCTACATGTTCTTGTAGTTGTTTCCTCACAACTGGCAAATCTTCTGTGGGTTTCATCAGTCGTAGGATGACATGTGCTTGTGTCAGTTGGCATAACACTGTGCCCTTTAGATAGTGAGGAGTTAATCAGGGAGTTCATGTTATTCATGAGGAGACTTTCTTATTGATTTCACTGGCAGAATGAACACGTTATTTCAAGAAGTTTATTTGACCATTTCTTCCCTTGGAACTGAGTTGAAGGAGGTTGAAGATGATTTCAGGAGATCTGGGTTTAAGAGAGGGTAGTAAGATGGGGATTATTTATAACTGCATCACAGGTATTTATGATTTTGTATTTGCAGAATTGATATAGGTTTTCACAAGGTTGTGCCATGGTGTGTGGGATATTTTTGGGGCTGTGGAGTTGGTTAGTTCCTTATATGTGCTGAAAATTTCCTTTGTTTGGTTGATGGGTTATTAATGTAGTATTTTTACATTTTTCAAGAAACCGTATGATAATCTCTTTTTTCAGTTTATTCCATCAATGTTTACAATGTTGTCTTCTTAATTCTGCAGAATACTGGTTGAACCATTTCTTCACCGCTTTGAGGCTTGTTTGTTTTTCCCCCATCATATCAGCTTATTGAGTGCAAAGGTGACCTCGTGGTAAATTGGTAAACGTGCTCAATTATCACATCTGAATAAATGTTGGAAGCTGCTTGAATCAAGCTGCTTTGTAAACGACATCCAACTCTTATTTTTTTAGGTCTTTGTGGTGTCTGCCCGTTGCAGGTATTTGTTTAGTTCATGTACGTGGGCATTATTGGTAGCCTGAGTTTAGTAAATGTGGGGCATTTACAGTTTTGTCTGACCATGTTTGAGGTTGGAGCTGAGGCTTGTTATGTTCTTTTTCCTAAAAGCTCTTTATTGGTTTTGGTACCTTAGGTACATATTGAGAAAAAGAAATCATATTCAAACTCCAGGTTACAGCTCCTTTCGACTCAACGCAGTAAAAGTATTGACACATTTCATATATGATTATGTAATCACTGGGGTCGGCTGAGGGTTTTTTGAGTATTGGCTTGACTGTGGCGTGTTTCCAGTCTTCAATGAAGATGGGCGCGGTTAAAGAGGCATTGATCAGAGTGGTCAGTTCGAGACTGATCCTGTGGCTTTCGAAATTGAAGATGTGGTGTGGACAAGGATCCGTGTTAGCTCCTGAGTGGATGTGCTCATGATAGTGGTGGTGTCCCGGGGGGGGGGGGGGTGAGCCGGTTCCATGTGGTCAGCAGGTGGTCAGAGCTGGTAGCGGTGAGTGGGGGAGAGTAAAGGGAGACTTTTGGCATGGGCTGGGGTTTGAAGTTTCTGTAGATGGTGATGATGTTGTAGTGGAAGAAGTTGGCCAAGTTGTCACAGAGTTCTTGAGAGGGGGTTCTGCTGTCTTCTGTGGCAGTGGGATTGGAGAACTTCCTGATGATCTTGAAGAGTTCTTTGCTATGGTTGGAGCTGGAGTTTATCCGATCGGCTATGGCACTCGTCTTCTTCTCTCAGAATCCTGTAGTAGTGACTGAGGGAGGTTTTGAAGGTGGTCCTGTCTGAGGTGTTCTTGCTTGCGCGCCATGTTCTCTCTAGTCATTTGCAGTCTTGTTTTGCTATGCTCTGTTCTTCGGTGTACCATCTTGCTTGCTTGGTAGATCTGATGTGTCTGTTGGTCTTGATAGGAGCGACGCTGTTGGCGCCGTTGGTTATCCAGGAGTTGAAATTCTTGACACTCTTGTCCAGGTCTGTGGCAGTGCCTGGGTTGGATGTGTTGAGGGCATTGGTCTATTGGGTCTGTGTAACTTTGCTCCAGCTGTGGTGAGGGCATTGGGTGGTGTGATGGTCACTGTACGTAGGCTGGAGATGTTGAGGTGGCCAATGGAGTGGTCGGTCTAGATGAGTTCTGTGACGTGGCTGTATTTGACTTGTTTGCTGGCGGTGAAGCTGGGGTCCAGCCTGTGTCCTGCGGTGTGGATGTAGTTACTGATGAGTTAAGTGAAGCCGATGTTGTTCATGCTGTTGAGGAGGTTGGCGGTGTTGTGGTATCTAGGGTGGTCGAGGTGGAAATTTAAATCACAGAGGAAGATGTAGTCATTTGTGTCTATGGCGATGATGTTGCAGAAACTGGGTTGTGGTCCAGGGGTCTGTAGGCGAGGGTGCCCTGTTGGTGGATTTGCTGTCAGTTTGGAGCTTCAAATTACAGTGTTCGAAGACTGGGATGGCGTTGTCCATCGTGGTGGTGAACTGAATGGTTACTCTGTGAATAATGTCGATCCCTCCTCTGAGTTTGTTTATGCAGTCTCAGTATGTGATCTTGTATCCTTCAGGTGGTGCTGCAGCGCTGTTGGAGGTGGATGAAGGGGTGAGTCAGGTTTTGGTGAGGAAGACAACATCGAATGAGAGAGGTGATGAGGTCCAGTAGCTCAGCGGCATGCTTGCAGAGCGAGTGTGGGTTGAGGAGGATGCAGGTGATCTGTGTGTGTGTTGGGGTGGTTGGTTACGTGGTGGGTGGTAGGCTTCTTTGTGAGTTGTTGCAGATGAAAGTGCAGTGAGCGCAGGTAAAAAGTCCTACCGTAGAAGTTGATGATGCGTGCTACCAGAGTATGTTGGGGCATCCAGGGACAAGAGCGCGGAGTTCGGTGGCAGTGTAGCTGCGTTGGGGCAGAGAACTACGGTTCCTGGCGCTGGTGTGGTCCAGGCTTGGATGGGCGCAAACAGGCTTGCCCTTGATGCGCCTTTGGCGCAGCTCTGCTGCAGCTTCCATTAAGTAGGTACTGGGAGGTGGAAGGGAAGCTGGGTAGCTGTGGGCGGGGCTAACTGGATGTGGGAGGGCAAGGCGGGAGCAGCTGCAGGGGAGCGGGAGGGTAAGAAAGAGCGGGAAAGGCAGCGTAAACAGGTGAAACAGAAAGAGAAGCAAAGGCAATTTAGCAAGAGGTGAAAAGAGGATAAAGAGGCAAACAGACCAGATAAAGAGGCAAACAGAGGATAAGAGGCAAACAGAGGAAAAGAGGAAAACGGGATAAGAGGCAAATGGAGGATCAAGAGGCAAAACAGATAAGATAAAGAGGCAAACAGAGGATAGAAAGTAGAGGACAGAAAGAGGCAAAGGCAAAAGGCAATACGTGAAAAGAGGTAAACAGCAGCTGGCTGAAGTCAACGGGCAGCGGAGGGTGTAGCTGTTCAGGAGCCCGGCTTCGACGGGGAGAGCTGGGTCAGGGCCGGTATCATAGATCCCTTAAATGGCGTGCCTAATGAAATCCTGGGTACACTAACTTTCCTAAAGGAAGGCTTATTATGTTGTATGTGAAAATTAATTATATCACTTGTGTGTCCCACTGTTGGTGTATTTTTGAAATTAGTCTGAGTACATTTGAGCATTTTATTGTTGTTATTGTGTACCCATGTGTTGAAAATCACATGATATTAGAAGTTTAGGTGCTAGAAATTGCAAATGCAATGTCAGATCAATTATTTCATTCAGGAATTTGGGATTATATCATAGCAGATGGTATATTATAGCTATGATGAAGACATTGTTTGAGTAGTACATTTTGCAATCAGACATTCAATTGATGAAGAGCATCGTATGGGTTTTGACTAAAATCATGACAAGGCCATTGGTGTAAACAGTGATGGTGCATTTGATGTGAAAAGAGGAATTTCCTGAATTATCAAGTCAGGGCTCTTCAAATTCTCAGAGCTGGTGAGTTTCTAGATGAATGTCTGTAGCCAAGATTCGGGGGTGCCAGAGATAAACGATGAGGTATGCTACTGGGATACCAGTTTTTGCACTGTTAAGTTACTCAATGAGGATGGCCTCTTGGGGGGCTTTTTCAGCAGGGTGTGTTTGAAGTGCTTTTTGGTATTTTTTTAGTTGCAGGTGGCTGAGTAGATGATTGTACAGCCCCTAGTTTGCAAAGTGCACCATTCATTTGCATACTCCAAAGGTTTTAGATGCCCGTTGTATACGAGGTAGTTGTTGGAGTTTAGAGCACATAGCTGAGATATAAAATGTCTTGAGATATTGGTTGGTGAAAGAATGAAGGGTGATGACCAGTGGGTTCGTCTGCAGTCACTACACATTTTGCCAGGTTACATATCTCTGCTATTTTAGAACTACTTTATACTGCTCACACTTGCTGTCAGTTACATTTGCAATGGGATGCAGGACTCCACAACTATGTTGGGATGTTTATTTTTTAAGTGTGATTAGATCCAGCAGATTAAAGTAAATAGGCTCCAAGCACGCCAGGAGCACAGCCACTAGACTGGAAAGGGGAAATACTGGAAAATCTGGAAAAAACGTAAAATAAAAAACTCAGACCCACGCAGAGGGAAATTGGATGGTAAAGGAAAACAATAATAAAAATTAAGCAACGTAGCCTTTTAGACCTCTCTGTTGTGTTTCATACTGTCTCCCATGACAGTCTTATTTTTTGTTTGGTGGAGGCTTGCCTCATTAAAACCTACCTTTCCGATAGTGCCTAATCAGTTTATTTGCTCATTTGCACTTCAGTTTGAGTTTAAGCATTTAACACAGGCGTCCCATTGGAAATTCTTTAAGTCCTACTACTTTTAATCCAGAGCCATTTTAAGGAATCATTGAGCCCCGAGCACATGCGCATATTGGCTGGGGCTCCCTATGTGTAACATAAAAGCCAGAAATGGCTGAGGCAGGAGTATCATCACTGCCAACCTATTCTCCTGTGATTAAGCGTTCGGCTGCTCATGTGTGGGTTAACGTATGGAAGCACTGAGTTTAGGCAATCATTAGTGTACCCTTTCTGCAGCAGCAACAGACTGGCGGAGAAAATTACCAGGTTGTTCCTGGTGTTATCACTACACCTCCAGGTAAGTATCTGTGATTGTAATTGTGATGTGAATAAAAAGTATCAAACCTCTTACAGAAAAAATTGTGCCCTGGTTACACAGATCCTACAAGCTCAGGCGTTGGACAACATCACTGCATCTAACAGACAAAAGGGTGTATTCACAAGGAAATGGTGCTGTGTGCCGCTGTGGCAAATTTTGCAGCGCTGCATCATTTCAAAAGCGCAGGGATGCGCTGCTTTCACCCCTTGCGCTGGCCCTAAAAATAGCTGCCTAGCGTCAACACAGACACCCTTGCGCCATAGTGCAAGGGTGCCTGCAAGGGTGCCTGTTTTGCAAGGAATGATTGTTTATGTGTAGGAAGAGACACCGTCCTGCACATAAAAAATCTTTAAAGGTGATTTGCTCTTTCTATGTGTGCTGAAGAATGCAGCACACAAAGAAAGAGCAAAAACGAGGAAAAATGAAAGTATTTCTGTTCGTTGCGCCAATCTGATGCCTGCTTTTGCATGGCATTAGTTTTTGGCACTGCCTCAGATTTACACATACTTGTAAATCTGGGGAAGCATCAAAAAGCAATGGGTGCTGTGGTGGAACACCCACAGCTACACCCATTGAATGGCTCTTTCACGCTGAAAACTGCGTGAAAGTGTACCATATTTACAAAGCGGCATTAAGCCATGCAAAGTGGCTTAACGCCGCTATGTAAATGGGAGACATCCATTACCACGCGGGCATTGCATCGCAATGCCTTTACATCGCGGGTATTACAACGCAAGTCGTTACAACGACTTGCGCTGGATGGCGCTCTAACCTAAGGAATAGTATGATTTACTATTCCAACACCTTCCCTACTGTACGTAGACTGGTGTTGGAATAGTAAATCATACTATTCCTAAGTCCAGCGCCCTCCAGCGCAAGTCGTTGTAACGACTTGCGTTGTAAAAACTGCGATGTAACGTACCGCGATCATTTTGATCGCGTTGTAACATCACATATTCTATGTAAATATGTTGCAGGGCATCGCTCCACCAGAACGTCGAAAAAAGTTACGTTCCAGTGGCACAATCCCCTTGTGAATATGCTCCAAAGTTTGACAACAGGCTACATTGTACAGGGTGAAGTCTCTAACTGAAGAAATATCCATCACGTTATGAAGAGCCTGTCTTGATAATAGGTGAGATTCTTCAGAGACCGGTATTATGGACACATGCACACCTTTGAGGGAATTGGTGGGGTCTCTTATAATATATGTACCCTTGGCACTGATCCTATCTAGGGGACTCGTGAGGTCTTATCTTGGACATGTTGAAGGGTCATCTTTTTAGGGCAGTGATGAGTTATCTTCTGAGCCACGTACTCAGGACATAAAATCTCCCTTTTAGGAGTTGTTGACAACTCTTCTGAGACTTGTACTCTGGACACAGAGACTCTCATTAGAAAATTGTTAAGGTTATTTAAGAAGCATTTTCTTTGGAGACAGTCCTTCATTTGGGGCATTGGAGAGGCGATCAGTGCAATCCCATGAGCATTAAGGGGTGTGTGAGATATTGAACAAGCATTGCCAATAACAATAGGTCTGGCTTTACAATAATGTTGTATGGCAATATAATGTTACAAAGAACAAGAGAAACCCACAGGTACTCAGTGACCATGGGTTTAAGTATTTCTAAAGGAACAGAAATCCCTTGAGTGCAGAGTCAGGAAGAGTGGTAATACATAGATATACAATGAGGTCTATGTCTGATATCCAAATGGAATAATTTTTTATGTATTTATTAAATCAAAATAAACAGACAGATTGCAGTGGGGAAACAAACACGAGAAAAGTAAAAAACTTCCACACTCTGGCATTTCACATATGACTTTAATGAAACACAATGGTAAGATCACAAACTATAAGTACCCAAGCTCATATATACAAATGAATAATTTCAAAAATGTAAGTCAAGTTACTGTAGTCGACGACGATCCAATTAACCAGATATAGGGATCATCATTTAGGGGCCGATTCCGATCTCGGTCGGAGGCGCACCCAATACCATTCGGTCGGGAAAAAAGCCATGCGAAAGCCTGTTTTCCGACCGATCCGTACAGCACACCGAACGAGTAAGTACGATGCGCACAACAGCAAAGAATCCGGCCGAGCCGTACTCACCCAAACCAGGTCCTGTTCCCCGACCGAGGCGAATCCGGAAACGCCGAATCGACTCGCACGGAAGGAAAAATGCAGCCCCGTCCGGCCGGACAAGTACGATGCGCTTTCCGTACGCGCCGAACCCGTCGCTACGCACGGCACGTCAAAGCATCCGGGAGAGGCGCACATAAGCTCCGATTCGCGCCACAACACGATCCACGGCTCCGAGACGAACAAGGCAGCGACGAGGACGACGGCGACAGCGAGCGGCGAGGACGACGCGAGCAACGAGAAGGACGAACGTCACGAACCAACCATGAATCCCTTCGTCCCGATCATACCAATATTCTACATTTACTACCGGAACAGGCACGGACGCGTACGGCGCAGAAGGTAAGCCAGACACCAACCACAAAACACATACAACACGTACACGACACATCACACACACACACACACAGAGGGATGCAGAATATACTTACACCAGCAACAGCAGCACCATAGGGGCGGGATGCCCATCACCAATGCCACATATGCACACAGGGGCCTGAATGCGCACCACCACCCTCACCCAGGGGGGCAGGATGCCTACCACTACTACCACCCTCACCCAGGGGGGCTGGATGCCTACCACTACTACCACCCTCACCCAGGGGGCTGGATGCCTACCACCACCACCCTTAGCCAGGGGGCAGGATGCCTACCACTACTACCACCCTCACCCAGGGGGGCTGGATGCCTACCACTACTACCACCCTCACCCAGGGGGGCTGGATGCCTACCACCACTACCACCCTCACCCAGGGGGGCTGGATGCCTACCACCACTACCACCCTCACCCAGGGGGGCAGGATGCCTACCACTACTACCACCCTCACCCAGGGGGCAGGATGCCTACCACTACCACCACCCTTAGCCAGGGGGCTGGATGCCTACCACTACTACCACCCTCACTCAGGGGGGCAGGATGCCTACCACTACTACCACCCTTAGCCAGGGGGGCAGGATGCCTACCACTACTACCACCCTCACCCAGGGGGGCAGGATGCCTACCACTACTACCACCCTCACCCAGGGGGCAGGATGCCTACCACTACTACCACCCTCACCCAGGGGGCTGGATGCCTACCACTACTACCACCCTTAGCCATGGGGGTGCCAGATGCCTACCACTACTACCACCCTTAGCCAGGGGTGCCAGATGCCCACCACCACTACCAGCCTTACCCAGGGGGGCTGGATGCCCACCACTACTACCACCCTTAGCCAGGGGGGGCAGGATGCCTACCACTACTACCACCCTTAGCCAGGGGGGGCAGGATGCCTACCACTACTACCACCCTTAGCCAGGGGGGGTAGGATGCCTACCACCACTACCACCCTCACCCAGGGGGGGCAGGATGCCTACCACTACTACCACCCTCACCCAGGGGGCTGGATGCCTACCACCACTACCACCCTCACCCAGGGGGGCAGGATGCCTACCACTACTACCACCCTCACCCAGGGGGGCAGGATGCCTACCACTACTACCACCCTTAGCCAGGGGGGCTGGATGCCCTACCACCACCCTTAGCCAGGGGGGCTGGATGCCTACCACTACTACCACCCTCACCCAGGGGGGCAGGATGCCTACCACTACTACCACCCTTAGCCAGGGGGGCAGGATGCCTACCACCACTACCACCCTCACCCAGGGGGCAGGATGCCTACCACTACTACCACCCTCACCCAGGGGGGCTGGATGCCTACCACTACTACCACCCTTAGCCAGGGGGGCTGGATGCCTACCACTACCACCCTTAGCCAGGGGGGCTGGATGCCTACCACTACTACCACCCTCACCCAGGGGGGCAGGATGCCTACCACTACTACCACCCTTACCCAGGGGGGCTGGATACCTACCACTACTACCACCCTTAGCCATGGGGGTGCCAGATGCCTACCACTACTACCACCCTTAGCCAGGGGGGCAGGATGCCTACCACCACTACCACCCTCACCCAGGGGGCTGGATGCCTACCACCACCACCCTTAGCCAGGGGGCAGGATGCCTACCACTACTACCACCCTCATCCAGGGGGGCTGGATGCCTACCACTACTACCACCCTCACCCAGGGGGCAGGATGCCTACCACTACTACCACCCTCACCCAGGGGGCAGGATGCCTACCACTACTACCATCCTCACCCAGGGGGCAGGATGCCTACCACTACTACCACCCTCACCCAGGGGGGCTGGATGCCTACCACCACTACCACCCTCACCCAGGGGGCAGGATGCCTACCACTACTACCACCCTCACCCAGGGGGGCTGGATGCCTACCACCACTACCACCCTCACCCAGGGGGCAGGATGCCTACCACCACTACCACCCTCACCCAGGGGGCTGGATGCCTACCACTACTACCACCCTCACCCAGGGGGCAGGATGCCTACCACTACTACCACCCTTACCCAGGGGGCTGGATGCCTACCACTACTACCACCCTTAGCCATGGGGGTGCCAGATGCCTACCACTACTACCACTATTAGCCAGGGGGTGCCAGATGCCCACCACCACTACCACCCTTACCCAGGGGGCTGGATGCCCACCACTACTACCACCCTTAGCCAGGGGGCAGGATGCCTACCACTACTACCACCCTTAGCCAGGGGGCAGGATGCCTACCACTACTACCACCCTTAGCCAGGGGGCAGGATGCCTACCACCACTACCACCCTCACCCAGGGGGCAGGATGCCTACCACTACTACCACCCTCACCCAGGGGGCTGGATGCCTACCACCACTACCACCCTCACCCAGGGGGGCAGGATGCCTACCACTACTACCACCCTCACCCAGGGGGGCAGGATGCCAACCACTACTACCACCCTCACCCAGGGGGCAGGATGCCTACCACTACTACCACCCTTAGCCAGGGGGGCTGGATGCCTACCACTACCACCCTTAGCCAGGGGGGCTGGATGCCTACCACTACTACCACCCTCACCCAGGGGGGCAGGATGCCTACCACTACTACCACCCTTAGCCAGGGGGCAGGATGCCTACCACCACTACCACCCTCACCCAGGGGGGCAGGATGCCTACCACTACTACCACCCTCACCCAGGGGGGCAGGATGCCTACCACTACTACCACCCTTACCCAGGGGGCTGGATGCCTACCACTACTACCACCCTTAGCCATGGGGGTGCCAGATGCCTACCACTACTACCACCCTTAGCCAGGGGGTGCCAGATGCCCACCACCACTACCACCCTCACCCAGGGGGCTGGATGCCCACCACTACTACCACCCTTAGCCAGGGGGGCAGGATGCCTACCACTACTACCACCCTTAGCCAGGGGGGCAGGATGCCTACCACTACTACCACCCTTAGCCAGGGGGCAGGATGCCTACCACCACTACCACCCTCACCCAGGGGGGCAGGATGCCTACCACTACTACCACCCTCACCCAGGGGGCTGGATGCCTACCCTGGGTGCAGGATGCCTACCACTACTAACACCCTCACCCAGGGGGGGCAGGATGCCTACCACTACTACCACCCTCACCCAGGGGGGGCAGGATGCCTACCACTACTACCACCCTCACCCAGGGGGGCAGGATGCCTACCACTACTACCACCCTCACCCAGGGGGCTGGATGCCTACCACTACTACCACCCTTAGCCAGGGGGCTGGATGCCTACCACCTACCCTTAGCCAGGGGGCTGGATGCCTACCACTACTACCACCCTCACCCAGGGGGGCAGGATGCCTACCACTACTACCACCCTTAGCCAGGGGGCAGGATGCCTACCACCACTACCACCCTCACCCAGGGGGCAGGATGCCTACCACTACTACCACCCTCACCCAGGGGGGCTGGATGCCTACCACTACTACCGCCCTTAGCCAGGGGGGCTGGATGCCCTACCACCACCCTTAGCCAGGGGGCTGGATGCCTACCACTACTACCACCCTCACCCAGGGGGGCAGGATGCCTACCACTACTACCACCCTTACCCAGGGGGCTGGATGCCTACCACTACTACCACCCTTAGCCATGGGGGTGCAGATGCCTACCACTACTATCACCCTTAGCCAGGGGGGCAGGATGCCTACCACCACTACCACCCTCACCCAGGGGGGCAGGATGCCTACCACTACTACCACCCTCACCCAGGGGGCAGGATGCCTACCACTACTACCACCCTCACCCAGGGGGGCAGGATGCCTACCACTACTACCACCCTCACCCAGGGGGGCTGGATGCCTACCACTACTACCACCCTTAGCCAGGGGGCTGGATGCCTACCACCACCACCCTTAGCCAGGGGGGCTGGATGCCTACCACTACTACCACCCTCACCCAGGGGGCAGGATGCCTACCACTACTACCACCCTTAGCCAGGGGGGCAGGATGCCCTACCACCACTACCACCCTCACCCAGGGGGGCAGGATGCCTACCACTACTACCACACTCACCCAGGGGGCTGGATGCCTACCACTACTATCACCCTCACCCAGGGGGGCTGGATGCCTACCACTACTACCACCCTTAGCCAGGGGGGCTGGATGCCTACCACCACTACCACCCTCACCCAGGGGGCAGGATGCCTACCACTACTACCACCCCCACTCATAGGATGGACAATGCATGACACAACCAGCACACCACAACCTAGGGAATGCAAGAAGAAGACATCCCCCAACACCATGACAAGCGTGTGTAGACTGTGTCAAATGCCTACAACACCAAACATGACTTTGAACATACAATGTGACCCCTAGCACATGTGCCACACATATATGTGTGGCACCCACAATGCAAGCAGGCCATGACCATTGTGGCAATGGGGTCCAAACCCCCATCATCACAGTGACCAAAATGTAAGTGTGGGGTCCATAGCTGAAGCACATTTTGAACATTGTGGCAATGGGGTCCAAACCCCCATCATCACAGTGACCAAAAGGTAAGTGTGGGGTCCATAGCTGAAGCACATTTTGAACATTGTGGCAATGGGGTCCAAACCCCCATCATCACAGTGACCAAAAGGTAAGTGTGGGGTCCATAGCTGAAGCACATTTTGAACATTGTGGCAATGGGGTCCAAACCCCCATCATCACAGTGACCAAAAGGTAAGTGTGGGGTCCATAGCTGAAGCACATTTTGAACATTGTGGCAATGGGGTCCAAACCCCCATCATCACAGTGACCAAAATGTAAGTGTGGGGTCCATAGCTGAAGCACATTTTGAACATTGTGGCAATGGGGTCCAAACCCCCATCATCACAGTGACCAAAAGGTAAGTGTAGACAAAGAAAGAGGTGCAACTGCCAAACTGCATGGATGATTCCTGGTCACAGAACAACAAACATATCAGTGGCAAAGTAGTGTATGTGTCCCATTGCAACATAAATTGGGGGTGTCAAATCCTGCAGTGCAAATAAGACATAACTTTGGCCATGTGCAGACAAACAACACCCATGGGGGCTGACACCGTCAACAATCATCAATGACACAATGACAGAAGTGACCATCAGAATGCAGACCCACATATTTGCACCAATGGGCACACACATGCAGATACCCTGTGGAGACTGCAGATGTGAGGTGAACAGATACCATACCATGGCAGCAATGGGACACACAAACCATGATCATTGTGCTGACCGATGACCTAGGAGTCCCAGGGACAGCAGGGGAAACCCACCAAACTACATACAGCCAATGGCACACCCAAGATATGCCAATGCAGTGGTGCAGATGCACAAACACAAACAGGCAGACCCACCCTGCACATCATACACAACAGGTGAGGGTGGGGGTGCCAGTGTCCCCAGGCAACCACACAACACATGAGGAGACATGAATACCAATCATACAGATGTGCATACAGTGCCACACAAAGGTAACTCATGGATCCAAATTCCCTATGTGGGCAAGCAGGCATTGTCAGATGAGAGGGAGCACAAATCACACATGTCACACAGGCACGTAGGGACAGCAACTGACACAGCAAGACACAGACACACCACAGCACCACCCCCAGGGCCCCCACAATGTGGTGACCCTGGGCTGCATTACAATCCCACTGTGATGACAAAGCTAAATGTGGTTCACACTGTGAACCACAGTCATGTGTACTGAGCAACTAACTACCATCACACCTACACAAGCACAAATCAAACAGCATGGCCAGTGAGCCAAGGCCAACATGGAGGCAGGGGCCTAGCCGGGCAACAACTCTCATCTGCACACACTCAACACCACACCCCTCGACCTCCAACAATGTGCAGCAGTGAAGCACACATGCACTGGTGACATTGCACATGCACCCATGACTATTCCAGGGTGGTGGGTGGGAACCAAGGTGCAGAAACACATCACACATGGACACTCAACAAGACTCCTGAATGTCTGACACACTGCACACTACGCCGTACATGGACATGACGGCAATACCACACCAACCAATGGGATCCCAGCCACAGTCACACACCAATGAAGAAGCCAAGGTCACCCACAAAGAACACACATAGACAACAACCAACATTGCAGCCCGGACCCTGAGGAGTGCCAGCAGTCACACACACAACGTGTCACAATCACTGAAAGATAACACAAACTGGAAATCACATGACAGGGGCAAACAACAAGTGCCAAGGGAAACCTGACTGTGACCCAGCTGCGTCTGCACACAAAGTCAGCCCTGACAGCAAGCACACCTATGGGTGACACCCTGATGACCAGTAATGTGCCATGCACCCACATCACAGAGAACCCAGGGAGAAGACTTTGGGGGAACATAGCTCAACTCAGCTAGCATCACAAACAGGTACAACACTAGGGATCACAGCATGCACAGCTAAACGGAAGTGAACACACAGACATGCACATACAACACACACCTTGGGCGCAGGCAATGTCACAGGAGTACACACTGCCATGAGGGGACTCCACTCCTGTGTGAGGAAAGCTGTGCCATATGTTGCCTCAGTAGGGCCCCACCATGTCAGCTGAGCACTTGGTCACACAATCAACAATTATCACCAAATGAGGGCTCCCGTCACATCAGCCTGGTCATGGAAGTGCCAACGGAATCATCAGCACAGATCTAACACACTTGTATAGCAATGTTGCATTGACAACACAGATGAGTCCTTCCCCATTGATGCCCAAACCTGCATGTCCAGTGGAGATGGCCACACGGTCAGGGAAGTAGACGAATTGAACAATGGCAGGCACAACAGATGTGCAGGGGTGGAAGCCACAGATGTGAAATTGCCAATCTAAGTAGGAAATCCCATTGCCAATTACTGAACACATGACACCCTCAGATGCTGCTATGGATGACATGGATACACCACAGGATAGGACACATTCCCCCTGGACCACATGGGTTCCTGCACAGTAACACTTCATTATCATGAGACCAAATATCACCATCACTGCAGCAAGGGCATGGTTAGCATCATCAACATCATGTACATCAGAAGCAAAAGCACTAGAGAACAGAAAGTTGCTTTATTCAGCATATGTGGCATTAAAAGTAGAAGTCCGGTAGAACATAAACAAAGGCCAATGGCCAGTCCATCAACAAAGTCACAAGTGGGTGACAGTGGCAGATGCCACCCTACACATGCCTGCACAAAACCAGGGACAATCCACTAGGAGGGGCAACCGGGGGGTAGGCCAGGCACCGCAGGGACAGGATCAGGGCTCACCAGGAGGAAGCAGGGAAGGGGTGGTGGGTGCTGGAGAGCCACTGACAACTGCAGTGGAGGTGTCTGACATGGTGTGTGCCGGCACAACTGGGGGCATGGCTCAGATGTTGTGGGTGCCGGCACGACTGCAGTGGACCCTGCAGATGGAGTGGACAGGTCCGCCACTGCAGTGCCCAAGTCAGACAGGGTGGTAGTGGACTCCACTGCAGTGCCTACCACCAGGGGAGGAGAATGGGGAACAGGCAAGGTGGGCTGGACAGAGGGGAGGACACCCTCACCACATCAGTGGCACAGACAAGCGCAGCGGGGGTGTGGTTCCGGGAGAGCAAGTGGCAGGGGGAGAAGGCCGGAGCCTCTTGGGGATGGTATATCTGTGGGTGGGGGAACCTGGGGCAGGGTGTGGTGGGGGCACCTGTGGAGTGGGGGCCTGAGGGATGGAGGAAGGAGACCTGGTGCTTGAGCTGCAGGGCGGCGGCGGGGTCTTGCTCTTAGCACTCCGGGGGACTTGCGGGTGGGGGCCTCAGTCTGTCTGCGCCTGGGGGAGGGTGTCCGGGGGCGAGGGGCACTCTGCTCCGTGTGGGGGGCTTCCTCTTCCCCCTGGATGCTGGGGCAGCTGGATCGGAGGGGAAGAGGCCGAGGCCACTGAGGAAGAGGCGCTGGGTCTTTGGGGTTGCAGGTGAGGCAAGGGAGGGTGCTTTGGAGGGAGAGGCAACTGAGGACTGCGCAGTGCCCGTGGATGCGTGTGTGTGTACCAGGGCCCCATCCCCTGTGAGTCTGGTTTCAGTCCCCTGACTGTGCGTGCGTGTGCGTTTAGTTTGTGGCGTGTGTGTCTGTGTGCTGGACGTGTGTGTGCTGGTGTGTGCCTGTGCCGGTGTGTGTGTGCTTTGGACGGGTAAGGTGCTGGGGAGTGTGGATGGAGCAGAGGCAGGAGGGGTGAGGGACTGTCTGAGGAGGGACACTGCTGCCGTCAGGGAGGAGTCCATGGACCTGTTGCCCCTCTGTAGGTCAGACATGCCCGATGAGATGCCCTCCATGAACGACACCAGCTGAGTCAACAGTGCGGTGTGCGCATGGAGGACACTCAGCATGGCTGTCTGCCCTACATGGAGCTGGCGAAGGAGGTACACAGACTCCTCACTCAGGGCAGCAGGGGACACAGGGGCAGGGGGTGCGGTGCCTGGCCCAAAGGAGACACGCTCCCGAACATGGGAGCCTCCACGGACCTGGGGAATGTGAGCCGATGGGAGGGCGGTGGTGGTGCTGATGGTGGCGGGGACAGTAAACACTAGCTGGGGTGTGGTGGCTGCTGACACCCGCCTCCACAAGGGAGTTATCCTCCGAGTTGCTCTGGTCCTCAGCTGAGGTGGATGGTGCTGAGGACTCCTCGGTGTGGCTCCCCTCGCCCTCCGTGCCACTGGGTCCCTCCGACCACTCCTCGGCTGCTGACCCAGTCTGGCTCTCTGGCTCCTCCTGGTCCGTGGAGCTGTCCCCTTCCGTGGCCGTGGATGTATCTGCAAACAATGGGGAAACAGACAGACATCAGTCACCTGCACCAAACGCACACACCACTGTGAGCACAGCAAATTACAGAGCAAGCCCTGGCATCATTAGTTGTACATTGCTAAAAGTGCCCTAACTGAACAGGAGAAGCCAATTGTCAGTCTGATGCCAAGCATGGCACTCACATCCCACATGGCCTTGCACCCATCTGTCTGGTGTCTGTTGGATTGCAACACCCCAGTGTGGACACATGCACCAAGTACACAGTAGTTGGACAGTGCAGAGGACACGGTGTGGCATGTGGACATGCACACATCACAGCTCTTGCCACTGAGTCAGTACAGGTTTCCGGATGAAAGGGATGCCCAGAGTCAAATAGGAAATGCATGTGATGCATACCAGCGACAGACACCATGATGCACCCATGTCCTGATAGCCAGCGCCACAATGGTGTGCATGTAGCACATGTCACTCCCCTGCAGGATCACCAATAAGTTGACACATGCCATGGCAGAGGCATGACTGCTAAGTCATACATCACTGTCTCAGTGATGTATGACTTGGCAGCCAGACAACAACACTCTGCACTGTGTCACAATAGTAGGTCATGGGGAATGCAAGTCCTGGAGCTGCACAAGTGCACATGTACATCCCCCACACAACACATCATCTTAACCCTCATCTGTCCAGGTCATACCGATTGGACATATGGGAGACCTGTGACACTACCCTCTGAACCTGAGCCCCTCACAATCTGCTGTGAATGGGGAACAGCTGCCTGAACTTCACATTCGCATACCCCAGTCTGCACGGGCAGCTGATCAAACACCTATGTGACACACAAGTATCGTCTCCTATGGTCACATCTCCAGGGGCATGATGAGCCCCTACCAAGAAACACCCCAGCAGTCCTGGCAACTAATCCACAGCACACTGACACAGAGGCAGACACCTGAGGGGTCAAATCACTGTGCACAATGTGTCAGCTGATACACGGGAGTGGGAGTACAGAGTGCATTGCATGGCCTGGAGTAGGCATGACTGTCCTGCTCCACATGAATGAGGGATGTGCCCTGGACAGTGGATAGCTGGCTATGTATGTGTGACACACGTAATCTGCACACTCCTGGGGCCCAAACATTGTTCCCACCCGCTGCATGGGCGTGTGCCACATACCCCAGGCACATGTGGTGGCTCAGCTCAGCAAGTGGACCGCATATCAAAGCAACACGCAGATCACATGTCCAAACCCAGGCGTTGTGTGAACAATGGACCCACCCATGATGCCCACAACAGAGTTAGGGAAACAGATGCTGTCCCCCACCTTTAGTGAAGCAAACTGCAAGGACACAGTCCCAAGTGACACAATTCCCTGAATGTAAGGGCCACACCTGGGTATCAGATGAGCAGTGGGCAGTGCACAATAGAGGGACATGGCTCCTGGACAACATGACTGCTGCACTGTGGCAGTTGAACCAGGCCAGAGGAGGGCACAAAGCATGTAATACAGACTTCACAGTGCAGTCTTTGACTCACCCCTCCTTGCTGCTGTCTGGCCTTCAGCTGCCCATCCAGGTCTGGAAACACCACCGCCAGGATCTGGAGCATGTGGGGGTCAGGGTCCGTGTTCCGCCCCTCCTGCGAGGAGGCGACAGCTTCAGCTGGACCCGTGCAATCCTCCGGGTCCAGCCCCGAAGGTCCTGCCACCTCTTCTGGCAGTTGCGGATCCGGCGCTTGTAGACCCCCACGGACCGGACGGCCCGGACGATGTCCTTCCAGATTTCCTGCTTCCGATGGGCATTAACCTGTCAGGATGACAAAGTGAAAAGGCCATTACCACACATGCAACATATCCGTGCATGACACAGTTGTATATACATGTCTCAATCACAGGGGCACATGATGTACACAGGCAGTGCAAAGCTGCCCATGGACAGTTTGCCAGACGTCACTACATGGTATCATTGCATGGGAAGTAAAACCATGTTCAAATGCACTGTCACTGCACCATACCTGTCCAGTGCAAGTCACTACACACTATGGGGGTGACAACTACTCAGTGAGCCTGCTAGCCAGTGGCGTGCAGACTTTCAGCCTTGCTAGTCACACAAACTGCACATTCAGAAAGGCAGTGCACAGAACACTCACCTGCTCCCTTGGTGTCCCATACAGCTTGCTGTACTGTGGAAGTAGGCTGTCCAGCAGGGCCTGGTTCTCTTCAAGGCTGAAGGCTGGGGCTCTCTCCACAGTACGTGCCATTGCAGGGTCCAGAGGGGCAGAGACAGCAGCAGTGCAGTGGCAGATGTCGTCCTGGAGCATGTAGTGCAGGCAAGTGAGCTCTCAGGGAACAGCCAGCAATATATATGTGCTGGAGAGGCAGATACTGTCCCTTGTGTCCAAAGTGATAGGTCCAAGTCGTTTGCATCTTCTGAATCTGGCCAATCCATGGAATAGCAGCACCAAAACACGCCCACAGCATCCTTCAAATCTTCAACTTCATGACATACATGATTTTGCAACATTGTTGTGGGTGACCAACTGAATTTACAGCAACCGACTCGTTCGAAATTCGAAACGCGTCCGTTGCCAGGCAAGCCCATTGTCAATGGGTGCGCACCGATCGGTCCATTGCGGTACTAACGCGTACAGGGGTACAACGCGTACCCGCACACATTGAATGCAATGGGCCGGCCGGAGGCACCGATCGGTCCATTGCAGTTCAACGCGTACAGGGGTACAACGCGTGCCCGCACACATTGAATGCAATGGGCCGGCCGGAGGCACCGATCGGTCCATTGCAGTTCAACGCGTACAGAGGTACAACGCGTACCCGCACACATTGAATGCAATGGGCCGGCCGGAGGCACCGATCGGTCCATTGCAGTACAACGCGCACAGGGGTACAACGCGTACCCGCACACATTGAATGCAATGGGCCGGCCAGAGGCACCGATCGGTCCATTGCAGTTCAACGCGCACAGGGGTACAACGCGTACCCGCACACATTGAATGCAATGGGCCGGCCGGAGGCACCGATCGGTCTATTGCAGTACAACGCACACAGGTGTACAACGCGTACCCGCACACATTGAATGCAATGGGCCGGCCGGAGGCACCGATCGGTCCATTGCAGTACAACGCGCATAGGGTACAACACGTATCCGCACACATTGAATGCAATGGGCCGGCCGGAGGAACCGATCGGTCCATTGCAGTACTAACGCGCACAGGGGTACAACGCGTACCACGCACACATTGAATGCAATGGGCCGGCCGGAGGCACCGATCGGTCCATTGCAGTTCAACGCGCACAGGGGTACAACGCGTACCCGCACACATTGAATGCAATGGGCCGGCCGGAGGCACCGATCGGTCCATTGCAGTACAACGCGCACAGGGGTACAACGCGTACCCGCACACATTGAATGCAATGGGCCGGCCGGAGGCACCGATCGGTCCATTGCAGTACAACGCGCACAGGGGTACAACGCGTACCCGCACACATTCAATGCAATGGGCCGGCCGGAGGCACCGTTCGGTCCATTGCAGTACAACGCATCACTGTACATGTGACTGGCATATGTCAGCATGCCTGTCTCAGATGGACATATGCCAGCCACAGATAGCTCCCAGGGAGTGAGGGGCACACCTACATCACGACAGCCTGTCCAAACTTTATCATAAGGCATGTAAGGCTGCATTTCCTATTGTGTGTATGTTGGTGTACATGTTGTCCTGTGGGTGTCACCTGTGGGCAGCCACCCCCAGGCTGTGCACGTGTTCATGGGGACAGGATCCTGGGTGTTACGTGTACATGACCACTGTGATGTGCAACTGTTCATATCTGTGCATGTGCCATGGTCACATTTCACGGTGGTGTATGTGTATGTCATGTCACATACCCCGTGAGTCCCATGTGGGACGGTATGTTTGAGCCAGGGTGTCCCAGTGGCACAATAGTGATGGTCCTCCACAGTCTTTGTGCATATAGTGTTTTCAATGTCTCTGATTTCATGTGCACAATGGGAGACAGTCTCCACATCCACGTTGTGTGTGCATGGACTTTGATGTTGTGCGTGTGTGTGTCACAGACGTCCATGTCTGTCCTGCCGTTGCAAGTGGGGCCACTACCTGTGGGGGTCATGGTTGTTTTGCTGTGGTGTATACATGATACTCCATGTAATGCCAGTGTCCATGTGGCATTACAGGGTCCCTGGGAATGTACCTGTCATTGAGCTGTGGTGCCTGGGGCACATCTGTCCTCACATGTCACTGTGGGGGTTATTGTGACACGGCAGCAGGAGATGGGAACTGTGACACGGCCTCATGATATCCAATGGGCCAACCTGGGACTAATTGATGCCACCTGTTGGACCGTGTTGACAGATGTTGGCCATGTATGTACCATACATGTCCTTCCGGTACTGCACACTTCATGTAGTTGTGCCTCATAATGATGTATGTTGGGATCTTGAGTGTGTTCAATGCCGCATATGTGGGGTGACTGACAATCTTGCTTACTTCTCCTCTGCACTGCAGGGCTCCTGCTGTCCATCGACCATTCCCAGACCTGGCAACGATGGTGGAACGGGACAGCATCCGACGGTACCGCTTCACCAGGCGGCTGATTGAGGATTTGGCAGTGCAGTTGTCCCCACATTTGCAGCCTGGCCGGCCGTATCCTACAGCGCTGACCCCCAAGGTGAAGGTGATGGCAGCCCTACACTTCTTTGCCACTGGTACCTTCCAACATACTGTGGCGACTGCTGGTGGGATGTCACAGACCATGTTGAGCCGTGTGCTCCGCGATGTTTTGGCGGCAATGTTGCTCTTCCTGAACCGGTACATCTATTTCCCTAGACTGCGACGACTCACTGACGTGAAGAGTGACTTTTATGCCCTGGGGAGGATGCCGCATGTCATTGGCTCCATTGATGGGACACATGTGGCTTTGGTACCACCACAGGCCCAGGAGCAGGCCTACAGGAACCGCAAGCACTACCACTCGGTCAATGCACTGGTGGTGTGTCTTGCAGACATGACCATCACACACGTGTGTGCCCGTTTCCCTGGTTCAGCACACGATGCCTTTGTGATGAGGAGTAGTCGCATCCCCAGGATGATGGCACAGATGCAGAACCAGCGTGCCTGGCTTGTCGGTGTGTACTGACTTTGTGCCATTGTGTGTGATCTGATCTGTAGTATTCCGCCCACTTTTCCAAGTCAGCTAATGTGCACTTGTCTGTCCGTAGGTGACTCGGGATACCCCAACATGCCGTGGTTGCTGACACCCCTCAGGAACCCTGTGACACCAGCCCAGATGCGCTACAATGAGGCACATGGTCGGACCAGGAGAGTGATTGAGCGGACATTTGGTCTCCTGAAGAGCCGCTTCCGCTGCCTGGACAAGACCGGAGGGTCCCTCCCATATGCCCCTGCGAAAGTGTGCAAGATTATCATCGTCTGCTGCATGCTCCACAACCTGGCAGTGCGGAAGGAGTTGCCTCTCATCCAGGATGACAATGACCAACATCCGCCACCTGTGGAGGATCCTGGCCTGGACCACGATGCCAGTGACGATGATGATGATGATGATGATGGTGATGTCCGCACACAGCTCATCACCAACTTCTTTAGCTGAATGTGAGTATCCTGAGGTGTCATGTCAATGATGTGAGTTGGCATGATGTGTGGGTGGTGCTCTGGTGCTGTTGGAGTGTGTCCATGGGCTACTTGACTGGATGTGTGTTGCGATGTGTGCTAACAGGTGGGCTGTACTCCCCAACAGTGTTGACATGCTAACTTGGTTCTGGGTGGGTATCTTGTAACATGTATTGTGCATGAGTTTTGCTGTTCTGTCCTGTACTCCATTGCTTTTGACTGTGTGTCATTTCTGTCCTTCACAGGGTACTTTCAGATTCGTTTGGTCAACTGTGTCCACCGACGACGTGATTGCACATCCAGGCTGGTAGCTGTTGTGTCCCTACAGGTGATGTGCGCCACACCCATGGACTTCCTTCCGTCTACAGTTGTTGACTGTGTGCCCGCTGCCAGGTGGGATTACCTTGCATCTGTAGTGGTTACGACATGTTGCAACTGTGTAATAAACCTGTGCTTCACTTTGTGATGTGCGTTGTCTGTGGTCACACATTTGACTGCCATTTGCTTACTGCACCTGTGGGCTACTTGACTACAACTGGGAATGGGTGTGGTGTCTGTGCATTGCACCGTCTTCCCTGGCAACATCAGTGTAGGCAATGAGTCAGATGGCCTAGGTGTGTATGTGTTGTGTAGCCCTGGTGGTGTGTCTCCCTCATGTGTGTCACGTTGCCTGTACTCACATGCCTGTGTTGTCCTTGCTGTTGCAGTTCGCATACACAGTGTAATTTTGCAGTTCATCATCCCCATAACAGCACCCACGTTGGAATCACGACAGAGGCAAGTATGGTGTATTAGTGTGTTTATTGTGATACATTTGTGTTAATAGTGCATAGGATGGGTAGTGCTGTACATAAATCTTGCAATCCCAAGTTCCTAGGTGAATTGAAAGTCCTGGTAGACAGGATCCCCAGTATCGGGGCCACAGTTGTCTGACACATTGGTCCAGCTTGTACTCCCCATGCAATGTGTGGGAGTAGTGTTGCCGTCAACAGGGTGAACAGTCTGTGCACAAAGGCGAACATCCAGAACAGGTTCAGGCTTCCTGGGAGTTGCGCTTGGCCATCGGCCTCTCACTTTTCCCTCCTCGGACGACCCCTCTTCTTGGGGGGGCCCTCAAGTACAGGCTGCTGCGGTGCAGGGGACTCTCCGCCAGAGTCCTCCTCCCTCCCTGTGGCAGTTGCAGTTTGTTCGGCACCAGATGTTGTTGGCACACAGGGAGGTGTGGACTGGTTGCTGTTCATCTGGCGGAGGCATTGTAAAATGTCCCTGTGCACCGCCGTCATCTCATGCAGTGCATCCCACTTGGACTCCACGCGGGACATGTGTGAGTCCACACGGGACATGTGTGACTCCACGTGGGACATGTGGGAGTCCAAGCGGGCATGATGGGCAGCCTGCTGCTGTTTCATGTCTCTGAGGAGCCCCACTACCTGGCTGAGCTCTCCGGTGCTGGACTGGTACGCATCAGCTATGCGTACCAGTTGTGGGTCATCATGCACACCAGCAACGTCTGCAAGCAGCGACCTCTGTCTCCCACCCCTCCCACCACCCCTGCTGACATGTGCAGTGTGTGCAGTGGCACGCACAGATAACCCTGGTCCACCTTGGGGGTTGGTGGTGGTGGTGGTGTCCATGGCCCCAGGTTGGTCCAGGGTCCCTGTGCTGGTGTTGCTCCTTGTTCTGTCCATGTCGGCAGGGATGGTATTCGTGGTGACAGTCGTTGGAGGGGTGGGTGCAGGGGGTGCAGCTGGTGGTCCTGCTGGTGCTGCAGCTGGTGGTCCTGCTGGTGCTGCATGTTGACTTGCACCGGATGTGCCAGGTTGGTCTTCATCGTCCGAGGAGGACAGAGGCTGTACGACGCCAGTGAGCTCGGCATCCTCTTGAGCCTGGGACTGGGAATCCCCAGCGTCTGCTGCTGTGTCCCCATCATCACCTGTTTTTGGGAGACACAAACAATGTATGTTATGTTTCTGCAGGCATCAATGGTTGACACACATGACAGTTGTGACTGTGCCTCTGGGTGCGGGCCTGTACATTGCATTGTCCTAAGTCGTCACAGTCAGGGGTTGATATTGGTGTGGCACATTGTCCTGCATTATTTGGGCATTTCTATGTATTTTCTGGGGTGTGAATATGGTCTGCATTGGTTGTGTTTGGTTGACAGCCGGCCCTCCTTCCCACCCACCCAGCCAGTCAGTTATCCCACCATGGAACGTGCTTGCGTTGCAGGGAGTGTAAGTTGTCTCTCAAGATGTCACTCAGTGGTGTCCTGCTGTTTGTTGGTGCACATTTGCCAGCAGGGCCTTGTGCTCCCCACAGCAGTAGCCAGTGTCAGCCATCTTGTGAGTCCTTCTCCACTTCCTGTGATGTGAGCATGGTTCAGGGTGGTGTTGATGGGACAGTTGTGGGGGTGACCAATATCAGTGACTACGACTCCCATCATGCTATTGCCTCCACCCCCTTCCCAGCATGCCCATGCTTCCTTCCTTTTGACTCTGCTTCCCTGTGGGGTGGGCTGGCTGTGCTGACAGGATGGCTGGGAGTGTTGTCCTGGCAGTTGTTTGGCTAAAAGTCCCAAGAGTGTCCCTGTGCTTCACACAACATAACCCAGGGTGGTGGTTCTTTGTGGGATCTTGTGTTAGGATGGGGGGCATTGCATTCTACCAGGTGGGTTCTGTGGAGTTTGTGTTGGGGAGTGTGAGGGGAGGTGCTTGTGACTATGGTCAGTGCTGCAAGTCCCCCTTCCCACCCAGCTAGCCAGATATCCCACCATGGAACGTGCTTGCATTGCAGGGAGTGTAAGTTGTCTCTCAGGATGTCACTCAGTGGTGTCCTGCTGTTTGTTGGTGCACAGTTGCCAGCAGGGCCTTGTGCTCCCCACAGCAGTAGCCAGTGTCAGCCATCTTGTGAGTCCTTCTCCACTTCCTGTGATGTGAGCATGGTTCAGGGTGGTGTTGATGGGACAGTTGTGGGGGTGACCAATATCAGTGACTACGACTCCCATCATGCTATTGCCTCCACCCCCTTCCCAGCATGCCCATGCTTCCTTCCTTTTGACTCTGCTTCCCTGTGGGGTGGGCTGGCTGAGCTGACAGGATGGCTGGGAGTGTTGTCCTGGCAGTTGTTTGGCTAAAAGTCCCAAGAGTGTCCCTGTGCTTCACACAACATAACCCAGGGTGGTGGTTCTTTGTGGGATCTTGTGTTAGGATGGGGGCATTGCATTCTACCAGGTGGGTTCTGTGGAGTTTGTGTTGGGGGGTGTGTGAGGGAGGTGCTTGTGACTATGGTCAGTGCTGCAAGTCCCCCTTCCCACCCAGCTAGCCAGATATCCCACCATGGAACGTGCTTGCATTGCAGGGAGTGTAAGTTGTCTCTCAGGATGTCATTCAGTGGTGTCCTGCTGTTTGTTGGTGCACAGTTGCCAGCAGGGCCTTGTGCTCCCCACAGCAGTAGCCAGTGTCAGCCATCTTGTGAGTCCTTCTCCACTTCCTGTGATGTGAGCATGGTTTAGGGTGGTGTTGATGGGACAGTTGTGGGGGTGACCAATATCAGTGACTACGACTCCCATCATGCTATTGCCTCCACCCCCCTTCCCAGCATGCCCATGCTTCCTTCCTTTTGACTCTGCTTCCCTGTGGGGTGGGCTGGCTGTGCTGACAGGATGGCTGGGAGTGTTGTCCTGGCAGTTGTTTGGCTAAAAGTCCCAAGAGTGTCCCTGTGCTTCACACAACATAACCCAGGGTGGTGGTTCTTTGTGGGATCTTGTGTTAGGATGGTGGGCATTGCATTCTACCAGGTGGGTTCTGTGGAGTTTGTGTTGGGGGTGTGTGAGGGGAGGTGCTTGTGACTATGGTCAGTGCTGCAAGTCCCCCTTCCCACCCAGCTAGCCAGATATCCCACCATGGAACGTGCTTGCATTGCAGGGAGTGTAAGTTGTCTCTCAGGATGTCATTCAGTGGTGTCCTGCTGTTTGTTGGTGCACAGTTGCCAGCAGGGCCTTGTGCTCCCCACAGCAGTAGCCAGTGTCAGCCATCTTGTGAGTCCTTCTCCACTTCCTGTGATGTGAGCATGGTTCAGGGTGGTGTTGATGGGACAGTTGTTGGGGTGAGCTATGTCTGTGACTACGACTCCCATCATGCTATTGCCTCCACCCCACTTCCCAGCATTCCCATACTTACTTGCTTTTGTGGGGAGTTCAGTGTGTGTGGGTGTGAGAGCAATGGCAAGATGGCTGACAGTGGTGTCCTGCTGTTGGTTGGTGTGCAGTACCCAGCATGCCCTTGTGCTCCCCACGACACAGCAACAGTGTCAGACATCTTTGATGGGCCTTTCCACTCTCTGTGGGATGTGCATGCGTGAGTGTGAGCTTGCTGGGCCATGTGGTGGGGGATGTAGAGCTGTGACTACGACTCCCATCATGCTATTGCCTCCTCCCCCTTCCCAGCATGCCCATGCTTCCTTCCTTTTGACTCTGCTTCCCTGTGGGGTGGGCTGGCTGTGCTGACAGGATGTCTGGGAGTGTTGTCCTGGCAGTTGTTTGGCTAGAGGTCCCAAGAGTGTCCCTGTGCTTCACACAACATAACCCAGGGTGGTGGTTCTTTGTGGGATCTTGTGTTAGGATGGGGGGCATTGCATTCTACCAGGTGGGTTCTGTGGAGTTTGTGTTGGGGGGTGTGTGAGGGGAGGTGCTTGTGACTATGGACAGTGCTGCCAGTCCTCCTTCCCACCCAGCTAGCCAGATATCCCACCATGGAACGTGCTTGCATTGCAGGTAGTGTAAGTTGTTTCTCAGGATGTCAGTCAGTGGTGTCCTGCTGTTTGTTGGTGCACAGTTGCCAGCAGGGCCTTGTGCTCCCCACAGCAGTAGCCAGTGTCAGCCATCTTGTGAGTCCTTCTCCACTTCCTGTGATGTGAGCATGGTTCAGGGTGGTGTTGATGGGACAGTTGTGGGGGTGACCAATATCAGTGACTACGACTCCCATCATGCTATTGCCTCCACTCCCCTTCCCAGCATGCCCATGCTTCCTTCCTTTTGACTCTGCTTCCCTGTGGGGTGGGCTGGCTGTGCTGACAGGATGGCTGGGAGTGTTGTCCTGGCAGTTGTTTGGCTAAAAGTCCCAAGAGTGTCCCTGTGCTTCACACAACATAACCCAGGGTGGTGGTTCTTTGTGGGATCTTGTGTTAGGATGGGGGCATTGCATTCTACCAGGTGGGTTCTGTGGAGTTTGTGTTGGGGGTGTGTGAGGGGAGGTGCTTGTGACTATGGTCAGTGCTGCAAGTCCCCCTTCCCACCCAGCTAGCCAGATATCCCACCATGGAACGTGCTTGCATTGCAGGGAGTGTAAGTTGTCTCTCAGGATGTCATTCAGTGGTGTCCTGCTGTTTGTTGTTGCACAGTTGCCAGCAGGGCCTTGTGCTCCCCACAGCAGTAGCCAGTGTCAGCCATCTTGTGAGTCCTTCTCCACTTCCTGTGATGTGAGCATGGTTCAGGGTGGTGTTGATGGGACAGTTGTGGGGGGGCAATATGTGTGACTGCGACTCCCATGATGCTATTGGCTACACTGACTTGGCCAGCATACACAGGATTCCTTCCTTTGAGTGGTCTTCACTGTGTGTTGGTGTTGTTGTGGTGGCTACATGTGTGGATGTGTTTGTTAGTTCTATTTGTGCCACTGCCTAGCTGTAGTTGTAGTTGTGTTTGTACATGTGTTGGCACAGTTGGATGTGACTTTTTTGATGGCATGTGTTGTGTTTATCTGACTGACATACACATTTTGGGATGATTCTGTTCTGGTTGCTGTGTAATTGCTATGAGTGCATGATTTGACTCTCCCTTGACAGTGATGTGTGTGTTTTGTGGCAGTATATTGTGTACATTTGTTGTGTACTCACCAGGCTCTGGGATGTCCTCTAGTCCATATACGCTCACTGGCGGAAGGATGGCCCGCACCTTCTCCTCCCAGGGCCTGAGGTATATTGGCTTGGCAGGAGGGCCACTGCCGGTGTGTTGGCTGTTGATGTAGTCTTTCTTCAGCAGGTCCCGTACCCTCCTGCGCACGTCATACCACCTGTTCTGGATGTCGGTCTTTGTGCGCCGACATGGTGATTGTGCGTTCACCCTGTTGATGATCCTCTCCCACATCTTGGTTTTCTGGGAGATGGGGGTCTGTTGGACCAGTGTGCCAAACAGCTGTGGCTCTACCCTGAGGATCTCGTCTACCATGACTTCCAATTCACTATCTAGGAACTTGGGATTCTTCTTGGGGGCATGGTGGTGATGGTGAGTGATGTGTGTGTTGGTTTGCAGGTGAGGGTGTGTGAGTGTGTGTTTTGCTGGGTGTATGTGAGGTAGGTATTTGTTGGTGTGCTGATGGTGTGTGGCTTGTGTGAGGGATGAGCTGTGGGTGTGTGGTTGCTTTCTCTTGGGTGCTGGCAGTGGAATGGCATTTGCAAAGGCTCATGGTTGTGATTTGTGTCCTTTATATAGGTGGAGTTGTGGGTGTGTCTTTGTTCTCTGTCCCCACCCCACCCAGTATTTATTGGCTTGGTAATTGCTTGTTTGGCCTTTTTTGGGTGTTTTTTCCTTTGTGCTGTTTGTGTATGTTGGAAACGTTCTTGTGACCGAGTAGGACCCTGCATTTGTCTCGTACGGTGTTCTCCGTTTCGTTCGCGCTGTGTTTGTGCAGTTTTCTATGCTGCGTACGCGTCGGTCGCGGTGTTTTGTGTTGCTTCGGCTCGGTTTTGTATGCGTGTCGGTCGTACGGCTTGGCCTCCGTCCGACTCGCTCGTGGTTTTCGCGCCTTGCATCGTACTTTGCGGTTTGGAGTTCGCGTGTACGTTTCGGTCGGATTTGTTCCGGGTGCGTGTCGGTCGGTTGGATTCGCGTGTTTTTCCGGCCGGATTGCTGTTTTCCGTGCGGCTCGGTCGGTCGACTTGGTTTCGGTACGTGTCGGTCGGAGTTTTCACGCCTTGCATCGTACTTGGCGTGTCGGGCGCCACGGGTACGTGTCGGTCGGTATTATTTCCGGATCCGAGTCGGTCGGTGCTTTTTCCGGCCTGAATCGGAATCGACCCCTAAGTCTTAAAAAGTTATACCTGGGATAAGAATGAGGGTTACTCCATGTGTAACCCAGAGCTTGCTGAAGAGAGGAAATAAAGGGAGCAAAAAGAGAGAGAAAGGAGACAACTGCATTAGATGCCATATGATAAAACAAGAAGTCATCCAACCATGCAGGAGACTTCCAGTTACAGCCATTTGTATCATGCCAGTATCCAGACATTGTAAAACATGATAGAGTGAGTTTCTTAGAGACATGCACACTGCTGCTAGTGGTGCAACATCATTGAAGTGAAGATAACAAGCAGTGAGCGAAACCACACACACATGCTGAATTGGTGTGGTGAACAGTTGTGAGCTAACCAAGGCACCACAATGTTTTACAATATGTGGATACTGGCATGACACAAATGGCTTTACCTGGTAGCCTCCTGCATGGTTGGACGACTTCACGTTTTATGATATGGCATATAATGCAGTTTTCTCCTATCTCTCTCTCTCTCTCGCTCTCATTTTGCTCCCTTTATTTCCTCTCTTCAGCAGGCTATGGGCTACACATGGAGTAACCATCATTCTTATCTCCAGGCAAAACTTCTTAAGTCCTGATGATGATCCCTATATCTGGTTAATGGGATCGAAACATCATTGACACCTTGACTCAAATTTTTGTAATTATTAATTTGTATATATGAGCATGGGTACTTACAGTTTGTGACCTTACCATTATGTTTTCATTAATGTCACATGTAAAATGCCTGAGTGTGGAAGATTTGAACTTTTTCGGTTTTTTTCCCCCACTGCAATCTGTCTTTTTATTTTGATTTAATAAATGCATTAAATGATTTATTCCATTTGGATATCAGACATAGACCTCATTGCATCTCTATGCATTAACACTCCTGCTGACTCTGCATTAATATGGCAATGTATAGCATTTTAAGTAAAACGTATGGGAATTAATATTTATTTGTGTGGAAGCAAAGAACTGTAGAATAATATTGGTGTAGATTAAAAGGTCAGCTGACAGTTGTACTGTCAAGCCAGACCTAAAAATCCATATTGGTTAATGACTGCTCTCCGGGTCTTCTGTGCTCCTCCCAGAGAAAAACATCATAAATGATCTTGTTATCTAAGACATTTTAATAGCAATAGCAATGTCATGTGTGTGCCCCTGAGAGCCCAGCCTCAGGCTGCTGGATAAATAAACAAAATGATTACAGCTGTTTGAAGGGCAAGCACTTTGTTTGTGGCAGCACACAACGTCTACCCAATCAAAACATGTACTCCAGGTTCCTAACATGTGGGCGGAGCCACAGCCCCTCTCTAGTAATGCTCACATAATTGTCTTGCACATCTGACACGCAAGACCATAAAAAGGAGCTATGTATTTTAAGATACATGTAAATGGTGCTGTAGCACAGCGCCTCTGCCTTGAAGGTACCCTCTGCTTAGTTTGGCAGACACCTGGTACTTACTGTGCTGTTCCTGTTCAGTGTGTAATCTGAGTTTATAGAGCTACGTATTGCATGCATTTGTGTGTGAGGAAAGGGTGCACTGCTGATGATGCCCCAACCAAGATATAATGTGTCAAGTAAAAATATAACTTACTCCAAGAACTTGTCTTCAGCACTAGGTTGTCCTGACACTGCTTATCCCAGTCTTGAGGCAGGCAGAGACACCACGAACTGTCTAGAGATGTTCTGTGTCCAAAGCACACATTTCAGAAGAGAGGCAATCATCTATAATTCCCTAAACAGAGGCTATTTGTCCAGGGTATACATCTCAGACTCAGGCTATCTTTGCAGTCCCTCAACTAAGCTTGGTGCCTAAGGTACATGTCTCATGAAAGAAACAATCCACTACAGAGAGGATCTGTGTCCCAGGTGCATAACTCAGCAGCTCCAGTGCAAGACCTTTCAAAGAGGAATTCACCAACCTTGTGGTTGGCTGGTGCAATTGGGGTGCCTGTGTGGGTGGGGGGGAGGTTGGTTGGATTGGATTGCTTTCATTCTTACTCGTCCTATGCACATGCATCACCCTACTGATATAGAATGATGGCATAACCATTGCATACTCTGATTGGACTCCTTGTCCTGCTACACTATCAACAGCTTCTCACAACCTGGTTCCACAAAAACATGTCAATGAAAAACAGCATGTTTACGCAAAGTATTACACATGTAACCCAAACATAAGTGGATTTCCCAAGGCTTTGTGCCATGAGCACATGGGAGAGACCTCCACTAAGGCAAAGGTGATCGGGAGGGGTGAAAATGCAGCATATCTTAGTTGTATACTTAGCTGTGTTTGCAATGTCAATGATGGAGCCTTCTATATTAGTATTTGGCATTACGTAATGTTCAATTTAGGTTCCCGTCCAATAGCAGGTAATGGGCAACAAACTGTCAGAGGTCATGCAAATAATTAATTTTAATAAGTAAGAGGTGAGGTTAAGCAGTCTTGTGGTCAGCAGACATTCTAATGAATTGCTTCATAATCTTTTCTGATCAGAAGGGTTCGTTTTCAGAAAGACGATCACCTGTTGCGGATTAGAGAAAATGTGTTGTCTGCCCTGGAGAGTCACTTTTAGCTTGGCAAAGTATACCATGCATAACCTACACTAGCCTGTTGTCGTTTTTTTCCATATATATATATTCTCATCTTACCTCTTGAACCACCATGGTGATGTCCGTGAAGAAGAGGATCATCAGAGCATTATTGAAAAGATACTTTTTTCTTCCTCTCCATCTGGAGGACTGGGTCCCTATTGCTAAAATTGAGAAATCATGCAACAATGGGGTGTGCTGACACCCTACGAGGTATGCATGGTGCAAGAAATGTATGCGCATGTTCCACCGCAGACAGGCAAGAGAGGTTTTCCACAACCAAACATTGAGGTCAATAGTTTTCTTGCTTTTCAGTGTACAAGGATTCTAGTATTCAAAATATGTGGTGATTGTTACGCCTGGACCTAGCTTCCAAATCTTCATTCATTGCCCTGGTCAAGTTCAGAACTTTTTCCAATTTGAGCAGCTTTTTGCTCTTGTCCGGTATGTAATCTTCCACATGTGAAATGGTTGCATGATGAAATATCGGCTACAAATATATTGCCAAAAAATACAGAGGACACAAATATCGACTTTACGAACTGTCGAGACTATCCACAAAGGTAACTTACACTTGTGAATAACTTACATGTGTAATTTACTCTTACACTTTTGAGTAGTTTTACTACTTTTGGCTGTTCAAAAGATCCAAGTGTAAAGTTATTCAAAAGGGTAGTCCTAGTCGTCTCCACCTGAAAAAGTTGATGGAGCCAAATTTACAAGTTTAAGTTACTACTAAGTTACTACCACCAAAAAGAAACAGAGGCAAGTTCAGTGTCACACATGGCCAACCACTGGAACTGCAACCTCATCGCGTATAAAAAATGGAGGTAGGGACTTAGAATAAAACCCCATAGGAAATAACGTGAAATTAAACTAAATTATTTAAAATAGGTACAAAATAAAATACATATATTTTAATGTTAAAAAATAAAGCAAAAATATTTCAATATCAACGATATTACCCTTGTTTGAATTTATAAATTAACATGACATTAATTTTTATTAAAATTTGATTGAATTACTTTTAATTAATTCTATACATGTGTAAAGCATTGTGCAGCTGCTGGGAGTGTAAGGAAGCCCACTGCCAGGCCTGGTCTGGACCAGGAGGGGACACAGCAGTCCAATCCCCTCGCCACAATGCAGATCCTGTCCTCCCCCTCAATGGCAGTGTCATAGGTGGAACAAGCAAATCTGAGGGTGGGTTGCAAGTATCCAGGTCCCAAGTCTTATCACCTGAACTTCACTTCAAGGGCCGTGAGCATCCGTAAGGAGTGGGAGGGTTCAGCAGCACCCACCCTTGCATCTCTGTGTCTGCTCTACCGTTGACTCTGACTATTAGCTAGGGTTGATGGTAGTCCATGGTAGTCCATCACAAGTAATAATGTCACCTTTCCTGTTAAGTCCTGTAAAGATTTCAGTAATTTAAACCTGAGCTCAACCCCTGGTAGCTATGGCACAGAGCGGACATGCTTAACTTTAGAAAATGTGTACCAAAACTGTTTAAAAGTTGACAACACAGCACAATAAAAATCCATTCCAAATTATAATAGAGAATAATTTAATGAACACAATGACACAAAAATGTCAAAAATTCAATAAGGGGAACCGGAGATATGAATTTTTAAACTTTTGAATACAAATATCTCTGAAAAGTCCAACGTGCCGACAGCAGGCAACAGCTTGTGCTAGACTCGGACAAGAGTAAGGTTTAAGGCCAACTGTGATAGAGCGTGGGTTGGATACCCAGTTTGGATTTGTCCTGGTTAGAAAGTTACCTTCACACTTAGAAGATTTCAGAGAAGGGAGAGTCTAGCAGGGAAAGTCTGCAGGCTGGATCCGAAGACGGGCTTGTCAACCATGAGTTGAGGAAGGACGAGGTCTAAGTGAAACTGTCAATGAAGGTAGGAAAAGCTTGGGGTGGGAAAAGTCTGGATTTTGCACCCTAATAGGATGCCGCTCGGTGTATGGCCTGGTGAAGCTTTCTACTTTCAGAATTGGACTCTTTTCTGGAAGTATGAGGTCCTCAGGAGAGCAAAGTTGCTGGCTGTAGCCAAAGAGGGTCCGACATCATCAGACGTCGGCTGGCGTCAGTCGCACAAAAATGGATTCGCTGCTGGGGAGAAGAAGGTATTGGGAGCTGTGGCAAAGTAAGGCCCACCGGCGATGTACCTCAGTGGATTGGCTGGCAGGTTGGTCCCAGCTCCCTTATGGTTCTACAGGCAAAGAGTTAGCAAAGAGTTTCTAAATCCCACGTTTTGGGAATAGACAGAAAGAGTACACTATGACACCGGTAAAGAGTTCCAGGCCCTTAAGAACAGCACTTGGAAGTCAAGACTCACTACAACAGAAGCCTCCAGCAGGGTCCAGGGCAGGTCCAGTTGAAACTGGTCAGCTGGGTTCTTTCAGAAGAGTGTGCCTTTTAAGCATTTGTGTCCCTTTAGCTTAACAGGAGGTCAGCCAACTGACACTTGGAGACCACTTCTGTGTTCTGGGTACAAGTGGGAGCAGATCTAGCCCTTAGTGTTCTCGTCCTAGTGCTCAACAGCAGGTGCAGTCATTCTTCTGTCACCAACAAGTACAGTAGTTTTCTGAAGAGGGTGCACAGGGGTGCCACATTTATGCCTGGCACTATCCTGTGGGTGGGGGTGACTACTATTCTCTCCCCAACCAATAGTGAAAAGGTTGCCATGGGAAACCCTACCCACTTTTGCAGCAGTTCCTGTGTTTCCCACTGCAAACAATCTCACAGTGCCCTTCTCCATCTAAAACCAGCATGGCAGAACCTTTCTTCCCCTGTGCAGATCTCCTCCGCCACTATATGGACAAAGGAGGGGGGCCCAGGTGTTAGCTCAATCTGCCTGTGACAGGGGAGGAAACACAGGTACCTACAGGCGAGGAGGGGTTGGAGGTCAGTCCTGAATAGGCAGGACTCGTCTCTATTGCTTTTTAGTTGGTGCCTGGGAACTTGGAGATCCTCAGGGAAACACCTGGCAATAAGCTGTTATTTTGAATGGGGTCAACAATGTCCTCTTCCGCTGCAGAGGTTGAGGCTTGCAGAAACACTTGCTTTTCTTCTGGGATTCAACACAGTGGTCTGCTCCTGGATGGAATGTCATTATAGGCATGCTGTTTATCCCGACATTGTGCAAAGGAATGGAAATGGTAGCTTTTACTTTGTCTTTAAAAAAGTTTTAAGAAGCCTGCAAACAAATGTGACTTCCAACTTATGACAGAGGACTGGATGCCTCAACATTTCCTAAAGCCACACACTCAAAAACAGCCAAGCGCCCATTCTCAAACCTCTTGGCTTGTGTAAGTTAGACTTACAAGCCTTATTTACATGTGCAAAACCACTTTTCTAATTTCTAAAAGTTGGTTCTGCACTTGCAAATCAATGTACTCCCCTAAGCATTTCTGGGGCAGAAAATCTACAAGCATAGGTGGGGAATGGGTGGGTGTCATGTGGGTGTTACATGGTTGAAATGTCGTGTCAGTTTGTCAGAACCCACAAATGCACAAATTTCTGGGTATTCACATTCTTATGACCGAGCTCTTCCCATCTTGGAAAAGGTTGCAAATTTACGCCTGTGAAGGGCAGAATTAAATCCATTTCTAAGGTGGAAAGGGGAAAGGAACACCCCAAAATTGGTGAAGATGGAGAGGAAAGAGTTCTTCTACAGGGAAACTATTTACTTTAGGTAAAAAAAATTCTACTGCACTTGTGCTACTGATTTTCCTATGTAAATCTATATGCTTATATATTATTATTATATAAGAAAAAAATCACATATTTATTTTCTTTCTTTCTTTTTTTCCTTTCTTTCTTTCTTTCTTTCTTTCTTTCTTTCTTTCTTTCTTTCTTTTTTCTTTTTTTCTTTCTTTCCTTCCTTTCCTGATGTACTGCAACCATGACCAAGAAGTAGAATGGTGCTTTACACAGACAAGTGGGGAGGTAACTACACCCATGTGGAAGTTATGATTATTGTCAATAACAGGATAGAAGAGAGGAACTTACTGTTACCAGAATTGTTTGAACAGATGCTTCATGAGTTATTTTCTGAAAGCTAAGAGTAGTGTCTGGAAGCACAGTTGGAAAATGGTGTCCATAGCATTTTTAAAGGCATGCTTTGTTCAACGTTTGTCAGTCGGACACTTTCAACTACAGATTTCTTTGGTGAATCAGACCCTGAATTGTTAAATCTGGTTTCCTTTCCTTTCCCCTTCTAGACTTGGCAATCAGACCTCCCATCAGATGGCAGCTCTCCAGCAGTAGCGTCCAAGACAAAGTAATGAGTTTCCCAGCTTGAAGAAGAACTTCACTTTCATTATCATTATCTCAAGAACATAGTGAAGAGATCTTAAGATCAATTGCCCCGACTGAGAAAAGTGATGGATCTCTGTATGCATTGGACAGTATTATACTTCTATCAATAACATTCTTTTACTAGCACAATAGCTTACATTACACAAAGTTAGATTGAGGTGGCCCCTACGTCCCTCCAGTGGGATCAAATGCCAGGTTCTTTCTTCAGACAGAGTTCATTTGCATTTTGGCACCCTCCATGTAGAAGAACCCCGGGCTACAGTGAAATAGTGAAGGAAGAGCAAAGCCATAAACTCCTTGATGCATGTTCACTTCAAAAATAAGCATAACAGCACACACTGCATTGAATGATGGGTGGTAGACCTGACATCCTTGGTGTGGCCATCCTCCGTGTGGTCATCCTCCAAACCTTCTGCCTTCTCCCCTCCTGTTGTCAGGATTTTGTTTTTGTTGACATTAGGACTCTGTGAACTTTATCACTGCTAACTAGTGCTAAAGTTCTTGTGCTCTCTAACTTAAACATGGTCAAATTTGTTTACACCCAATTGGCACATTTAATTTACTAATAAGTCCCTAGTAAAGTGGTACCACAGGTACGTAGGGCCTGTAAATTAAATGCTACTAGTGGCTCTGCAACACTTATTGTGCCACACACTTAAGTAGCCCTTTAAAACATGTCACAGGCCTGCCAGTGCCGCGTGTGTGGAGTTTTAAACTGCCCATTTGACCTGGCAAATAAAAACTTTGCCTGGCCTAAACCTTCCTTTTTAATACATATAACTCACCATTTTGGTAGGCCCAATACATCTCAAGGGGCAGAGTGCATTGAATTTAAAAGGCAGGGCATGTGTTTTTAAGTTTTACATTTGTTTGGTAGTGAAAAGCTCCGAACTGTGAGGCCTACTGTGAGGCCTACCTCTCCCATAGGATAACATTGGGTTACCAAATTACATTTAAGAAGTGCTAACTTTTGATTAGAAACAAGTAGAAAAGTAATGTTTGGTCTCAAATGAATTGTAATTTAACATTTTCTTTAATGGTAAAGCCGGATTTTTAGTCACAATTCTGAAATGCCCCTTTTAGAAAGTTGGCATTTTCTTGGCCTAACCATTTGGTGCTGGCAGCCTGTGTCATGGGTCCCATGACTGTGAATAGCTGGCAGTTGGCCTTTGTGTATTCCTCCCAGTGAAACAAAGGAGGACTGGGTGTTGGCAGGATGGGCAATCCTGCCAGGGTGGGTGAGGCACAGGATGGGTGGGGCAGGTACCCCACGTACATTTCAAAGGACTGTCTCCAGCATAGTCACAAAAGAACTTGTCACCAGAGTACTGTCAACATAGACCACTTGGAACCTCGGCAGATGTAGGAAATTTACAGGGCCATGTGTGGGGGGGAGGGTAGCCTCTTCAAAGGTTGGCACCTAGTGTAAATATTGGATCATGAGACCAACTCCTCAGTACACTCTTGGACCTGCGGAGGACCCCCAGAAGGACTGCCTTGTACTTCAGAGGATTGTCCTGCTGTTTGAGGCCTGTTTTGTACCTCACAGGACTGCCCTGCTGCTACTAGAGGACTGCTCTGCGACTTGAAGCTTGCCTTATACCCTCCGAGGACTGTCCTGCTGCTTAAGGACTGCCTTGCTGCTTGATCCTAGGATTACCAGAGTGACTCCAAGTGGTAGCTGGCTTACCTCTTCTATGAGTTACAATGACATAACAAGCTCCAGAGACCTTGAATCCTGCACATGGTCCCTGCCTGGAGTGAGACCTGCCCCCCCCCAAGTGGTGCCCAACCAGTCGTGGACCTTTGGAAGTGGTAATAAAGGTGCTCCTCCTGTTAAAACCTAAACGTGGCCTGAGAAGCGACAGAAGACCAGGACCTACCTGCTCGCCAATCCTCCTGAGGTGCATCGTCGGTCGGCCTGACTTCACGGTAGCTCCCGCTATGCATTTCTCTGCAGCAAAAAGTCTTGTTCAGCGTGACCTCTTGGAAAGGGTAGTCGGCCTTATGGAGCACTCATCGGCTACATCCTGCAGCTTCTTCCTGCTTGAGATTTGTGACTTCCAAAAAAAGTGACTACGTTGAAACATTGAACTGTTCACCACGACTTTGTCCAGCAGCTCCCCAATAAGGACGCCTCCTCCTCAGACATAACCAGCTGCCTTGCCCCGTTGAACTTTACATTCTCAGGAACTTTTCTTTGAAATTTCTTGTAAGTCCGAAGGTAAGTCAAGACCGGGCACAATCCCCCTCGTGTAGACGAAACACGCTACATTGCGGTCGGCCATACCTTTTGACTTTGCCCCGGTCTTGCGGGACTAGATGGCTGTGGTTGGTGCTTTGATCTTTTAGGTTCTATTTTTCACATAAAAGTAAAAAAACTCATAACTTTGGTTCTACCGATTGGATTTAATTAATTTTATGTCATTTTATTTATTAAATGCTACTCTATTTGTCTAAATTGGTGTGCTATTTTTCTTGTGTTGTGTTTTCACTTTATTACTGGTGTGTACTTTGTAAATACTTAGCAAAGTGCATATCTAAATGTTCTAATGATTTGATCTTCGCTGTTTCGATCTTAAATTATTTATTACATTTTACTCTATTTTTCCAAATTGGTGTGGGATTATTCTGGTGTTGTGTTTCACTATATTACTGTTTGAAGTGCTGCATAAATACTTTACACATTGCCTCTAAGTTAAGCCTGACTCTTTTTGTGCCAAGCTTCCAGAGGGGTAAGCACAGCTTAATTTAGTGACTTATGTGGTTCACGCTGACGAGCATTGTGGTTGTTGCTTGAGAAGGGTTTACACCTACCTCAACCAATAACTCAATTTCTTACAAAAGCCATAAGATCTAAAGCAGTGGTTCTTAACCTGTGGTCCGGAGAGCCCAGGGGGTCTGTGAAGCCTACTCAGGGGATCCGTGACTGCTTAGAAAATTAAATAATATCAACAAATTGATAAATTGTATATAAATAAAGAAGCAAAATGTACTATTGAACATTTAAAAATATTCTTTAAATGTGAAGTAATTTAAAATGAGAAATTAAAAATTAAGGTACTATCCTTAGATTGATTCATGGGAGCAGTTCAAATGCACCAGACAGAACGGAGTATGGATGATGAGTGGCCTCAATTGAATTTAGAAAAGCACCAACCTTCCCATTCAAATTTATATTTTTTTATATTTTTGTGTGAATTAAATAAAATATTCCATCATTATTATATATGCTTTATGAATTCTTGGTTCTGAATTTTGATGTATCATTTTGCGGTTCATATTATCTAAAATGCTTTGACCGGGGTCACCCGGCTTCCAGTAATTATTCTGGGGGGTTTTGGGGTAGGCACCCCAGGTTCCAATAATGATTCAGTAGGGTCCCTGGATTCCAGTAATGATTCAGTGGGCGTCTACAGAAGTCAAAAGTCAAAAGATTAAGAACGACTGATCTAAAAGGTGCAAATGATGAAAATGATTGCGTAAGTAATTCTCATTAGTGTACTTAAATAATGCATTTGGCCCAATATGCATTTGTTTCAGTACTCCTCAGGAAGGCGTATTGTTCATTGCACATTTTCAGTTGATTAATTCATTTTTGGAGAGCTTTCAAAAGACAGGGTTGGTTTGAGTAAAAATTCCCCTACCAGTTTGATTGGAAATCTCCCCTTCCGGGCACGCATAGCAGGAAAAGCAATAGATTTGGTCACCCTCTATTGGGACTTTTCTTGATCCTGGAGGGCAGCTTGGATTGCACACTGAGATGGGAGTCTGTGGAGTGAAACATAAGTATAATAAAAAATAAGCATCAATCACAGCTACAGCATTTTCATAAATCCCAATACAAAATCCATTTGTGGTTTTAGGCCCAGTGTATCAATGGCTTTTCACCCTCTCAAAGCATGCTTTGTGCAAAATAGCAAGCTATGAGAGGGTGAAAATACAAATTGCAAAGTATGAAAATAACCATGGAGTTCCAAATGTCTCTGCCACTCACGTCAACAACATCGAAATTTCTTGCGTTGCGTGGGGGAGGTGGGAAGAGTTGGCCTGTCCTTGTTATTTCCAAGGAAATATATTCATGCGTTAGGAGTGCTCATGTAAGTTGCAAAACATTGACAAGTTACCTACTGCCCTTGTCATTAAATATTAAATATTTGCAAAATGTATGCTGTTTGTGAGGGACAGCTTCCACTCTGCCAGCTGTGGGTATTGAAGAGAACTGACACAGATCCCAAGGACAGCTGCATAGCCCCAGTACTCTTTTCACAATGTGCTCTATGTTATGGTATTGCGCCCTCTGTCTCAATACCCAAACACTGTAAATGTGAAAGCAGACATAGAGGTCTCCTGTCCCGTGCAGGACTCCATCTCTGCTTTTGCTGCCACTGATAAGTAAACACAGAATGCTTCCTGCTTCGATGTTAATCATGAGAAAGAATTTCTGTGACTGCTTGCAAATGGCTCCATTTTGCAGTGCCAATTGAGACAGCTAGCACAGTAGAAAGGTTTGACAGTGTGACATCGCAGATGTACAAGTGCTCCGGATCACTCCCAACTGAGAAAATCTGAGCACATTTACTTTCTGATACCCATGGATCTTTGACAGTATGAGAGGTAAAAGAAGAACAAACTTCAATCTCGAAATGTCAAGGTATAACCCATTAGGTCACACTATAACCCAGTCCACAACTGAAAACAGATTTAGTGGGGTTTATTTTTGATTCAAAAATAAGTTCACATAAACCACTCTTAGCTTAAGCATGTAAAAATACAAAATTATCTCCTGAAGAGATGTGCTCAATACAGAAGATAAAGTATGATTATTTCAATTATTACAAAACACACAATCAAGAAAAAGAAAGCTGCATCAAATTTAATTGAGTCTCAACTGACAGCATTAACCCTGCCTTTACTTACACTAGCCTTGCAAAGACCCCTCATTCTAATAGATTCTTGTCAGGTTCAGGACCAATTTAGAAAAAGAAAAGAAAGGTGTCAGCAGTGAAGTCTTCTGCAGAAGTACTTCAAGCATGGGTCAAGTAGCATGAAGCCACGCAAACATAGGTCTGCACTCTACAAAGTCTCAAAAGGTGTGCCTCTCCACCAAGTAACAACAGACAATCTTAACTGCATTTGAACAGGATGCACAGCTGGAGCAGGATCCTGAGCTTTAAGATAGACGCAAGAGACGACAGTGACCATCGTCCCCTTTGCCTAGCAGTAACAGGCTACGCAACAGGGAACCAGCTAGCTAAAATAAGCTCGCAAAAAGCCCAGCCTATAATAAGAAACAACCGTAGAGTGGTTAAATGGCCCCGTATTACAGGTAACATAGAGACTATGACCAATATCTATAAGGCATTCGCTGAGGTAGTAAGCCCCAACGCAGAAACAAGTGGAACCTCAGCAACTACAATTGCAATGCACCAACTGTTGGTCATAAAGCTAGAACCATTTCTGACGGGAGTTGCAAGAGAGAAGCATAAGCAAAACCATAAGACAAAATCAAAAGACAATCCCTGGTATACCTAGGATTGCAGGAAAGCCAAAAATCCTTACTTGAGAATCTAAAAAAGGAAATGTCCAATCAATAAGGAAAGCTAGGGATTGCAAAGATCCCCCATTCTAATAGATTATTGTCAGGTTCAGGACCAATATAGGAAAAGAAAAGAAAGTACTTCAAGCCTGGCTCAAGTAGCATGAAGCACCGCAAGCATAGGGCTGCACCCTACAAAGTCTCAAAAGGTTTGCCTCTCCACCAAGTAACAACAGACAATATTAACTGCATTTGAAAGGAGCATATCCCATGTGACCTTACCTCAGGTAGTTTTCCATCAGCCAGGCTTGATTCTTCCATCTCCCTTCTTACACAGATAAGCGATCCTCTTTGTCCTTAATCATTCTTTTTCTCCTACATGTGAACTCATCCCCATGCTCGTTACCACATTCCTCTCATGCTATTTTGTCCTTTCACACCTCACTATCAAACAAAACTATAACTCTTCAATGCTAACTAGTAAGGCTTTATCCACACCTGCAGTGGAGACAAAATACAGCAAAAACGTTCCACACTGAAGGTTAAGCACAAATCAAATGTTTACTGCATCGTATACTCACACTGAAATACAGCGTTAGGCTAGAATAAATCACACATGAAGTTAAATGAAAGCATGTTAGGCCTAAAATAATAGCCAACTCAACAAATGCACTGGGTTACATGAATGTGCACATTTTCTCTGTGGCTAACAAATTTACATAATTCACCAATATCTAATTTCCACTCAATTATAACAAAATCTATTTCACATTCAATTGATTTGATTTGAACCTACCCACATACGTTAATTATTAGCATCACAATATCGCGTGTTAACCCTTTATCTTCTCATAAACTTTACCACATCCCTTACAATACTTTCAATTAGTCACATTTTATGGACAGTGTTTTATTCAAGTTTATCTCTCTATGGAATGTACTAAATAAACATCACACCTTATTCTGTAAAATTAGTCACACATAGGGGCCGATTCCGATTCCGGCCGGAAATCTCTCCGACCGAGCCGGACCAGGAGAGATTTCCGACCGAATCGGACTCTGGCAGTCCGACCGAACGAGTACGATGCGCACGCATGCCATCGGACTCGAGTCGGTCGGACTCCCATTGAAGTCAATGGGAGCCTGTCGTACAACGCGTACGCGGGCTCCCATTGACTCAATGGGTGCGAGGCGGACAAGGGCGCCCCCTACAGCGTGTACGCATCCATGCGCATCGCGGCGTACATGCACAGGTAGGGGGGACCCATGGGTCCCCCCTGTGTGCGACTCGCGCGCCTACGCGTACAGGGGGGTCCGACGCGGACCCCCAAAGTCTGGCTCCGACAGCTTTTTCGAGCCGGACGGCGCGAGTCGGTCGGACTGCTCGCGGCGCGCATCGTACTTACCCGGCTGGGATACGTCTCCATAGCGCGGTGCGAGTCGTGTCCATGCGAGTCGGTCGGAGCGTGTTGAAGCCGCGTTCGAGTCGGTCGGAGATTTCGCGGGTGCCTGCATCGTACTCGCTCGGCCGGACCCGCGTACGATTCGGTCGGGAAACAGGGCTCCGAATCGGATCCGGTAAATCCGAATCCGATTCGGAGCACTACCGGCCGAGATCGGAATCGGCCCCATAATATTTGAGTGCCATTTACCGGTGAATATGATGCACTCCTAGGTTTTTTCCCATTGAAATCAAAATTACGCTTCCTCACAAGCAAAGTAACAGCGAGGTGACACAGTCAGTAGTGGGTGCATTCGTTTCCACCCGCCCCAATTCACAGTACAGCATAAATACAGTATCATTTTAAATCTGGGAAAGGAACAGAATGTGCAGCAATCAGGGTATTCCATATTTTACCACGTGTCCATGTCAATGTCATTAGTGAGGAGCCCGATGTGTGAAACTGCTAATATCAAACACAACCTTTATATGATATGTGATATTCAGTGTCTAATATAGGTTTAATATCATTATAGTTATCAAATGGAAAATACAGTAATACAATAAATATTTCCTGCTTAAACATTGCGATATTGTACTTCTCGACATAACCTCCTGACACCAAAGTGCTCGACTTCTTTACATAAAACTTTATCATCCCAATTATCTGCTTGCTTAAATAGCACTCTTACATCACAATGATTTGCTTATATGCATTACCGTATGATAGCTTAGTTACCGGCCTGTTTATATAGTCCTCTGATCACAATGTTCTGTTTTCTTACACATCCTTCTGGCATCTGGCAATACTGTCAGTCTTGGAAAAGCTTTCTGACATTACTCAACTCACAATGCTCTGCTGTCATTACCATGTGTAATCATGGTTCACTGCTCTGACATCACAAACGTTTTGCGATTTTACAAAGCCACCTGTCATTAAAATCCTCTTCTTTACATAAATGATGTTATAATTTTGTTCTGTTTACACTATCTTCTTAAGGCACAATGCTCTGCTTGCTATACTTTGAAATAGAATAAATGAAATTGTATTGCATTGGTCTCTTAAATACAGAGCAACAGGCGCGGTCGGTGGTAGGAGTGCCGGTCGGGCGGTGACGTGGGGCGGGGGAGGGGCAGGGTGGGGGGTAGTAAACTACGGATTAAGGCCGAATACAGGTAAGTAAACATTTAAATCAATAAAACGAATTTCGTTGCGTGCACTGCATCGCATTTGGCGATGCAGCACTCACAACGAAATTCGTTTTATTGATTTAAATGTTTACTTACCTGTATTCGGCCTTAATCCGTAGTTTACTACCCCCCACCCTCCCCCTCCCCCACCCCACGTCACCGCCCGACCGGCACTCCTACCACCGACCGCGCCTGCAGAGCAATACTAGGAAACAATCATTTCATTGCCATCTAAGCCGGGAAAGCTATAGCACATGTATTGCTGTTGTACATACACCATCCAGGACACAGGAAGTAAGTAAAACGTTTTATGAGGTTGCACCGAGAGAAAGGCCAACACGGCCTGCTCTCTGAAGGTTCAGGCCCTAACTGACAAGAACCCTCTTTCGACATACAACATTCCATGTTCTTCACATAATACATTCTACCTTGTGCTAGAACAAGGTAAGCACTGACTTAACAACGCAAAGTAATCAAAAGTATACACAACAATTGCCTATGGACAGTGGGTCTCCCACTAGTAGTAAAAATAGGTTCACTTTCACCTGGATTACACTAGGATGACAAAATGGTCCACATAAGACATATGAAGATCAGATACATCCTTAACTTGACACATGTTGTGTGGACTGTAAATTATCATTCGCTGGTCACTCAACATCTTAACTTCAAGGATGATAGTGATAAATACAAAATATTCCAAAGAATTTCGGGTGTTAGAAGACACTCGCTTTAACATTTTCACTTTAAGACCTAGGGATCAGATAGACTACTTCATCTGTAGTAATCAAATAATCACCCTTTAAATAGCAAACTCCCTTGACTGTGGTCTTCCATAGTTATTTAGAGTGTCTAGTCCAACAGTGAAAATATAATTCCAATCCCCAGCACACGTTAAATTTGACAATAAAACAGATGACAGCAGTAGCTAATGTAATTCACAAACAAATATATACAAAATTCAAAGTTGTTTCTTCGTTCTATTATTCCTTTTCATGGATTCTTCGTAAACAGATCTTATGCTAACACGTGTTTCGTCGCCTCAGTTAATATGTACATGCAACTTTTTCAAGGCTTCACTGTCTTCAGTTCTAAATGCTTCCAGTGTGGTGATAATTCCAACCCACACGATCCTCAGGCATGGGAAAATTAATAGCGGATGAGTTTCAACTATCTGGTCTCTTGCTCATCAATATTAGGGTTCAGTCAAGTCTACGCAAATCTGCAAACGATCTATGTCCACACGCCGACTTCTTGCGCAAGAGACCAGATAGTTGAAACTCATCCGCTATTAATTTTCCCACGCCTGAGGATCGTGTGGGTTGGAATTATCAGCACACTGGAAGCATTTAGAACTGAAGACAGTGAAGCCTTGAAAAAGTCACATGTACATATTAACTGAGGCGACAAAACACGTGTTGGCATAAGATCTGTTTACGAAGAATCCATGAAAAGGAATAAAAGAACAAAGAAACAACTTTGAATTTTGTATATATTTGTTTGTGACTTACATTAGCTACTGCTGTCATCTGTTTTATTGTCAAATGTAACGTGTGCTGGGGATTGGAATTACGTTTAGTTGTAGCTTAGGCCACAGAAATTTGGGGAGGCACGTGATTCTCTCCAACCTTCAGCACCGTGATAACTAGGTTCGGGCAATTAATATTGAGTGGACATACCCTTTTAGGCGCCATTTCCCTATAAACCATACCACCATTCCTTCCTGTGTCAACAGTGAAAATACCTGCTGTTGATGAATCAGTTATTAGCTTGAAAGTCTCAGTACTTGGAGGTAAAATGCAATACCAGATTTAGCGGTTAATTTACAGTTTGGCGGACAAGATACTCTGTCTCAAACATGATTTGTATTCACCCAGTCGGCCGAACTGATGGTCTGTCTGCCTCTTTTAGAGATGGATGGATTGTCAGATTTCCATCGACAGATCTCCCATTGGCTCTGTTGCCGGAAAGCTACCTCCATAGGCCCAGCAGAGTAGGGGTCATGGGAGAAAAGCCATCATGCCGCCCACTCTATTTAGAGTGGATAGTCTGATGTTTACCTTCACCACCAGTAAAATCCTGGCGGTGAAGGACAAAAAAAATAATGACCCTCAAACCCTAAGTTGACGAAAGTTCCCTGGGTGTAAGAGTCATTCGTTTTTTGTTTTTGAAAAACAAAAAATGTTAAATGCTTACTGGATGGCAATCAAAACCAACAGCGACTGTCCACCAAACGTTTTGTACCTTGAAGGGAATCACCGGCTTAGCAGTTATTTTCAATGTACATACATGACCACTCGGTAGGTGGTCATCTCTAAAAAGGACGGTCTACCGTTTGTCATGGTGGTAGACTGTGGGAAGGGGGTTGTTTTTTTTCTTTTTGGGGGTGGTAAAAGATACCAGGTGAGACAGAGGTATTGACTAGTCTTTCAGTTTTATTATGTATTTTTCTCGGTGGAAACCGGGAAGAAAAATAACAATTAGGGAATCGTTTTTTTGGGCTCCTTACTTGTCCCTTGACGGTACGCCCGGAGACCTCCACCAGGTTGCTTCTATGTCTTGTGGGTCCAGGGAGAGGCGGCACGTCACTCAGGCCACAAAGCGGGTATAGAAAAACAAACAAACAAAGGTTTTGTTTAAATATAGGGTCCTAGACCACACATCCACCGTGCTACCTCCACCGGTTTTGGAGTGTGAGGGAGGGGAAGGGTGAGGATACTGCCCGTAGTGCAAATACAAGATGCTCCTGTCGGAGGAATACGTGCGCTACACCCTTGTGCCTCCCCACCACCCCCACCAAAACGATCCCCTCGAAGGCACTTGCCTTGAGCGACGACCCGTGTCTGGGGCCGTGGCGTAGGGACCCGGGGCATCCACTCATCTCTGTTGGCCGCCGGGCATAGTCAGCATACGCACACGGCTCAGTTCGCCTGCTCCGTTTCCGTCACGCTCAGCACTCCCTTCCGACTCCAGGGAACTCCTCTCACTCCTTGTCTCGTCCCTCTCGTGGCTGGCTTTCATTCCTGCTTCTGCTTCCTCCGGCCCAGCCCCCGGCGTTGACGCCACAACGTCTCCTTCATCTTCCCCTGGTAGAATTAGACCGCTGGGCTTTTCCGATCCGGGGAAGTATTGACACCATCCGCATTATGCTTCTCGTTCACCTCGTCCTCCTCACATAGACATTAAGCCCTCCACCTTCCCGGTGGACGGTTCTCTGTATCCCAGGGGCGAATTCAAACCCTTCGTCCTTAGGGCAGACCTAGGTTATTAGAAATCTTTGCTCCACTGTGCTTTAATGACATAATCCTAGGCATTATGCTCCATGCTCCATTCTTTAAAGGACAATATATCAGCCTATAAAAAGGTTGATTCACATAGTGCAGGTAAGTATGGTGTGAGAGCAGCCCTTCCTTATGATGCCCAAATCTTCAGCCACTATTTGCATATTAAAATAAAGGAGTGGGATGCACGGTTTGATTCCAGTTTCCCAATCTGGTTGCCACAGAAAACACCACTCTCTAGATATGTAAAAGATACACCAATTTTCCTGTATAAATTTACATAGAGACAGGCTTATAAAAATAGAGTGTTCATTTCCATAGGTCTTTTGACTGGTTTAAGAACTGACCAGATGTCCTTTGTATTGAAGTTTAATGAACGTGATGTCGACAATGACCTTGCGTCACTCCACTTTAATCCCCATATGGACATATGGGACCAGATGTACGACAGGATTTTGCCTGCGCAAACGGGTTTGCGACCCCTTTGCACATGCAAAAACCCTGTGGGCAATGTACTAACACTATTTTGCGAGTCGCAAATAACTTGCGACTCGCAAAATAGTGTTTAGTGACTCGCTATTAGGAAGGGGCGTTCCCTTCCTAATAGCGACCCCACAGCCATGTACGAATGTTTTGCGACCTCAATTGCAGTCGCAAAACACTCGCAATTTACCTCCCTGTTCAAGAGGGTGGTAATTCAATCGCAAAAGGAAAGGGGTCCCCAGGGGACCCCTTCCCTTTTGCAAATGCAGGGGAAAATATTTTATAGGGGCAGGCAGTGGTCCCAGGGACCACTACCTGCCCTTAAAAAATGAAACAAAAATGTGTAATTTTATTTTTTTAAATGCATCCCGTTTTAACGGGCTGCATTTAAAAAAAAAAACTGCTTCATTGAAAAGCAGTCCCAGACATGGAGGTCTGCTGAGCCCAGCAGGCCACCATACCTGGGAGAGCCAGCCATTCTCAATGGGGTCGCAAATTGCGAGTGCCTCATGAATATTGATGAGGCATGCAGTTTGCGACCCCCTTGAGAATCGCAAACAGTGTCTCTGACACTGTTGTACATGTCAATTGAGGAATTTTGCGACTCACAAAAAAACATGGTCGTACATCTGGCCCATGGTTTCTCCCCATGGGCGCGAGAGAAGACTGAGTGAAAAGAAGTACAGAAAATCGCCCTCAACAAGGAAACCTGGTTGCAGGGACATCTTAAGGATTTTGGGGGCCCTGGGCCAAGTGCATTTTGGGGGGCCCCTCTCTGGAACAGCTTTGAAATTATGATCCAATTTGAGTTCTTTCATGCCCTCTTTGGCCCGTTCACTGATCATCAAATTTTCAGAGAAAGTGACCTGTGTTTTTAGTAGTTTAACCCAGCAGCAACTCGCTAAGATTACTGCAAATAATCTCTGTGACATCCTCCCATTTCTCATATGAGAGGTCCTGTTTTTATTTAAAAGAAAGTTTTTTTAAGGATGTTGCATGAAACATAAACACAACATTTCTCTGCAAAATATCCAAAATAGGCTCTCACACATCACCCACATTATAAATAAATAAAAGGAAAACGGTATTTAAAACAACCTGTTTTAGAATTATTTATTGTCATTAGAGCAATCATCTCTGCAGAGCAGAGCTGGCTCTATCAGGGGGGCCCTGAAAGGCAGGGGCCCCGGGCCAGAGCCCACCTTGCCCATGCTTCAAAACGTCTCTGCCTGGTTGTGTGCTTGCCAACTCTAATACGAAGGGTGCGTCACTTTTGTGCTGCCGGTACGTCACTTTTTTGAGGTTCCGGTGGTGCAATGTGCTGTTGCATTTACAAGGCCACGTAAAGCCACTTTGTGTGGCTTTTCATGGCCTTGTAAATATGTGCCTCTTTCACACAGAACACTGCGTGAAAGGAGCATTACATGGGTGTTGCTGTGGGTGTTCCCACCAACACCCATGATATCTGAAGCATTCCCAGATGCGTCAGAATCCAATGCCACCCCAGGGGTGGCATTAGGGAGGTGTAACAAGGAGAAATGTTTTCATTTCTCCTCATTTTTTCCTTTTCCTATATGTGCTGCATTTTGCGGCACATATAGAAAGAGGAAATCGCCCGAATTGATTGATTTTGTGCAGGAAGGTGTCACAAAATCAATCAACCATGGTGCAAGGGTGCCTGCATTGGCGCATGGCAGTCCATTGTGCGCCAGTGCAGGGGAAAAGGGCAGGAATGCGCCGCATTTTATAGATATGGCGCATTCCTGCCCTTTTCTTTTGACGCAGGGCTGCGCAGCAAGATTCCTTGCTGAGCTGCCCTGCATCAAAACCTCATAAATGAGGCCCGAAGTATGGGCCATATTTATTAAAGAGTTGTGTCACCCATGCACCATGTAACAGGGTGCAAGAGCGCCAAAACTCTTAAATTAAATTTATCAAGTTGCGCAAGGCTACCTCTATCATGCAGCGCAGCAAGGTGACAAGGTGACCTTGCTGCGCTACGTGATTTTTTCCATAAATATGCCCCTGTATTTCTAGGATTTATTAAAAAAAAACAGCTGTACAAATCACATGGTTTTCATTGAAGACACGAATTCTTTGATGTGATACTCTGTCACAGAACCCCTGTCCGTTCTTTAGCACTTATGGGCTCTCACTGAAAGAAATAATGAGGTAAGTTCATTAGTGAAAAAAAAGTTCAGAACACTATAGTTCTATTTGCCTTATGTCCATTCAATAGATTGGGCAAAACTGTATCTCTATCTAGGAAGAAAAAGTACCATCTACTTTCTGCATAACATCACATCTGTGGGTGGTAGATAGATAATAGACTTAAGACCATCACCCGATGAATCGGGTCGTAAGGACTTGTACAGTCATTTTCGGGGACGATGCTGTAGATAATCTAGATAAGCATGGCATGCAATATATTTACTGGGAAATGTGTTTCCGCTACTTGAGTTGAATAAACTTTTTATAGGCATCTTGGCTAAACATTTTCCACGATCTATTGATATCTAATTTCTTTGAAAAACTCATAGATAGGAACATCGAAGGAGGCTGGAATTTCATACGAATGCAGAGCAAGAAAATACACTTGAAGAAATGGTTTCCTCTATCTTATAAATGTATTACGTCAATTAAAACGTGAAAGATAGGTACTTGAAATTTTAAATGTGCTTGCATAATTAGCAAAATTTCACGAAGTCGCATTACACAAAATATGTGTCATTTTGGGACTTAAACAATAGAACAAATTAGCACACTTTCTTGCTGTGTGAGACAGGTTCGAACAGAAAATGTTGTGTGGGACTATTTCGGCCAGAAAACGTATCGTAAGAGAAATTTGTTCTTCAAACCAGTCACCTTGATGAAATCGCAAGTGGCTTTGGAATTTAAGGTTTGCTTTTCCATTCAATTTTTCTCTCGAAATAGCACTAAGAGCATTTCACGAGATGTACACATTTGTTTATATAATTTCCCCAACATGTCACTATAGGTCTGGGGAAAAAAAGATGCGATTGTATATAAAACAAGTTAAGGGGTGATTCCTTTCCATGGCAGGGATGCATTGTTATCATGGTTAAGAATGTGTATGATTATGATATGACTGAGTTTTACTTTCATCTTTTCAATGGTTACATCTCTTTTATAGTTTGTGTTTTTTTCAAACCATATTACATTTATTCTAAGCGTGATAAAAAATTGTCACAGCAAAATTACATTTCAGAATTGAACTCTCAGGCATTCTTTCTGAATGCTGATATTCATATGCACAATTAACTCAGCATCCATCCTTCTGCAACTATATTGTTGCCAAAAAGGTGGTCCCTAAGGGGGAAGTGTAGCCCTTGACTTCCACGGAAAAGTGTCAAGAAAGGGATACAAACACCTCTAACACAAAACACTAAGGGGTCGATTCCGATTCGGGCCGGAAAAAGCACCGACCGACTCGGATCCGGAAAAAATACCGACCGACACGTACCAGTGGCGCCCGACACGCCAAGTACGATGCAAGCCGCGATAAATCCGACCGACACGTCAGGAAACCAAGCCGACCGACCGAGCCGCTCGGAAAATAGCAATCCGGCCGGAAAAACACGCGAATCCAACCGACCGACACGCACCCGGAACAAATCCGACCGAATCGTACCCGCCAACTCCAACCTGCAAAGTACGATGCAAGGCGCGAAAAACACGACCGAGTCGGACGGAGGACAAGCCGTACGACCGACACGCATACAAAACCGAGCCGAAGCAACACAATACACCGCGACCGACGCGTACGCAGCATACAAAACTGCACAAACACAGCGTGAACGAAACGGAAAACACCGTACGAGACCAATGCAGGGTCCGACTCGGTCACAAGAACGTTTCCAACATACACAAACAGCACAAAGGAAAAATCAACCAAAAAAAGGCCAAACAAGCAATTACCAAGCCAATAAATACTGGGGGGGTGGGGACAGAGAACAAAGACACACCCACAACTCCACCTATATAAAGGACACAAATCACTACCATGAGCCTTTGCAAATGCCATTCCACTGCCAGCACCCAAGAGAAAGCAACCACACACCCACAGCTCATCCCTCACACAAGCCACACACCATCAGCACACCAACAAATACCTACCTCACATACACCCAGCACAACACACACCCACACACCCTCACCTGCACACCAACACACACATCACCCACCATCACCACCCATCACCATGCCCCCCAAGAAGAATCCCAAGTTCCTAGATAGTGAATTGGAAGTCATGGTAGACGAGATCCTCAGGGTGGAGCCACAGCTGTTTGGCACTCTGGTCCAACAGACCCCCATGTCGCAGAAAACCAAGATGTGGGAGAGGATCATCAACAGGGTGAACGCCCAATCACCATGTCGGCGCACAAAGACGGACATCCAGAACAGGTGGTATGACGTGCGCAGGAGGGTCCGGGAGCTGCTCAAGAAAGACTACCACCTGAGCCAATACACCGGCAGTGGCCCTCCTGCCAAGCCAGTATACCTCAGGCCCTGGGAGGAGAAGGTGCGGGCCATCCTTCCGCCAGTGAGCGTATATGGACTAGAGGACATCCCAGAGCCTGGTGAGTACACAACAAATGTACACAATAAACTGCCACAAAACACACACATCACTGTCAAGGGGAGAGTCAAACCATGCACTCATAGCAATTACACAGCAACTAGAACAGAATCATCCCAAAATGTGTATGTCAGTCAGATAAACACAACACATGCCATCAAAAAAGTCACATCCAACTGTGCCAACACATGTACAAACACAACCACAACTACAGCTAGGCAGTGGCACAAATAGAACTAACACACACATCCACACATGTAGCCACCACAACAACACCAACACACAGTGAAGACCACTCAAAGGAAGGAATTCTGTGTATGCTGGCCAAGTCAGTGTAGCCAATAGCATCATGGGAGTCGCAGTCACACATATTGCCCCCCCCACAACTGTCCCATCAACACCACCCTGAACCATGCTCACATCACAGGGAGTGGAGAAGGACTCACAAGATGGCTGACACTGGCTACTGCTGTGGGGAGCACAAGGCCCTGCTGCCAACTGTGCACCAACAAACAGCAGGACACCACTGACTGACATCCTGAGAGACAACTTACACTCCCTGCAATGCAAGCACGTTCCATGGTGGGATATCTGGCTGGCTGGCTGGGTGGGAAGGGGGACTTGCAGCACTGACCATAGTCACCAGCACCTCCCCTCACACCCCCCCAACACAAACTCCACAGTACCCACCTGGTAGAATGCAATGCCCTCCATCCTAACACAAGATCCCACAAAGCACCACCACCCTGGGTTATGTTGTGTGAAGCACAGGGACACTCTTGGGACTCTTAGCCAAACAACTGCCAGGACAACACTCCCAGCCATCCTGTCAGCACAGCCAGCCCACCCCACAGGGAAGCAGAGTCAAAAGGAAGGAAGCATGGGCATGCTGGGAAGGGGGTGGAGGCAATAGCATGATGGGAGTCGTAGTCACAGACATTGCTCAGCCTCACAACTGGCCCATCAACACCACCCTGAACCATGCTCACATCACAGGGAGTGGAGAAGGACTCACAAGATGGCTGACACTGGCTACTGCTGTGGGGAGCACAAGGCCCTGCTGCCAACTGTGCACCAACAAACAGCAGGACACCACTGACTGACATCCTGAGAGACAACTTACACTCCCTGCAATGCAAGCACGTTCCATGGTGGGATATCCGGCTGGCTGGGTGGGAAGGGGGACTTGCAGCACTGACCATAGTCACCAGCACCTCCCCTCACACCCCCCCCCAACACAAACTCCACAGTACCCACCTGGTAGAATGCAATGCCCTCCATCCTAACACAAGATCCCACAAAGCACCACCACCCTGGGTTATGTTGTGTGAAGCACAGGGACACTCTTGGGACTCTTAGCCAAACAACTGCCAGGACAACACTCCCAGCCATCCTGTCAGCACAGCCAGCCCACCCCACAGGGAAGCAGAGTCAAAAGGAAGGAAGCATGGGCATGCTGGGAAGGGGGGTGGAGGCAATAGCATGATGGGAGTGGTAGTCACAGACATTGCTCAGCCTCACAACTGTCCCATCAACACCACCCTGAACCATGCTCACATCACAGGGAGTGGAGAAGGACTCACAAGATGGCTGACACTGGCTACTGCTGTGGGGAGCACAAGGCCCTGCTGCCAACTGTGCACCAACAAACAGCAGGACACCTCTGACTGACATCCTGAGAGACAACTTACACTCCCTGCAATGCAAGCACGTTCCATGGTGGGATAACTGACTGGGTGGGTGGGTGGGTGGGAAGGAGGTCTGGCTGTCAACCAAACACAATCAATGCAGACCATGTTCACACCCCAGAGAATACATAGAAATGCCCAAATAATGCAGGACAATGTGCCACACCAATATCAACCCCTGACTGTGACGACTTAGGACAATACAATGTACAGGCCCGCACCCCGAGGCACAGTCACAACTGTCAGGTGTGTCAACCACTGATGCCTGCAGAAACATGACATACATTGTTTGTGTCTCCCAAAAACAGGTGATGATAGGGACACAGCAGCAGACGCTGAGGAGTCCCAGTCCCAGGCTCAAGAGGATGCCGAGCTCACTGGCGTCGTACAGCCTCTGTCCTCCTCGGACGATGAAGAACAACCTGGCACATCCGGTGCAAGTCAACATGCTGCACCAGCAGGACCACCAGCTGCAGCACCAGCAGGTCCACCAGCTGCACCCCCTGCACCCACCCCTCCAACGACTGTCACCACGAATACCATCCCTGCCGACATGGACAGAATAAGGAACAACACCAGCGCAGTGACCCTGGACCAACCTGGGGCCATGGACACCACCACCACCACCAACCCCGAGGTGGACCAGGGTTATCTGTGCGTGCAACTGCACACACTGCACATGTCAGCAGGGGTGGTGGGAGGGTGGGAGACAGAGGTCGCTGCTTGCAGACGTTGCTGGTGTGCATGAAGACCCACAACTGGTACGCATAGCTGATGCGTACCAGTCCAGCACCGGAGAGCTCAGCCAGGTAGTGGGGCTCCTCAGAGACATCAAACAGCAGCAGGCTGCCCATCATGCCCGCTTGGACTCCCACATGTCCCATGTGGAGTCACACATGTCACGTGTGGACTCCCACATGTCACGTGTGGACTCCCACATGACCCGCGTGGAGTCCAAGTGGGATGTACTACATGAGATGACGGCGGTGCACAGGGACATTTTACAATGCCTCCGCCAGATGAACAGCAACCAGTCCACACCTCCCTGTGTGCCAACAACATCTGGTACCGAACAAACTGCAACTGCCACAGGGAGGGAGGAGGACTCTGGCGGAGAGTCCCCTGCACCGCAGCAGCCTGCACTTGAGGGCCCCCCCCCAAGAAGAGGGGTCGTCCGAGGAGGGGAAAGTGAGAGGCTGATGGCCAAGCGCAACTCCCAGGAAGCCTGAACCTGTTCTGGATTTTCGCCTTTGTGCACAGACTGTTCACCCTGTTGATGGCAACACTACTCCCACACATTGCATGGGGAGTACAAGTTGGAACAATGTGTCAGACAACTGTGGCCCCGATACTGGGGATCCTGTCTACCTGGACTTTCTATTCATCTAGGAACTTGGGATTGCAAGATTCATGTACAGCACAATCCATCCTATGCACTATTATCACAGATGTATCACAATAAACACAATAATACACCATACTTGCCTCTGTCGTGATTCCAACGTGGGTGCTGTTATGGGGATGATGAACAACAAAATTACACTGTGTATGCGAACTGCAACAGCAAGGACAACACAGGCATGTGAGTACAGGCAACGTGACACATATGAGGGAGACACACCACCAGGGCTACACAACACATACACACCTAGGCCATCTGACTCATTGCCTACACTGATGTTGCCAGGGAAGACGGTGCAATGCACAGACACCACACCCATTCCCAGTTGTAGTCAAGTAGCCCACAGGTGCAGTAAGCAAATGGCAGTCAAATGTGTGACCACAGACAACGCACATCACTAAGTGAAGCACAGGTTTATTACACAGTAGCAACATGCCGTAACCACTACAGATGCAAGGTAACCCCACCTGGTAGCGGGCACACAGTCAACAACTGTAGACAGAAGGAAGTCCATGGGTGTGGCGCACATCACCTGTAGGGACACAACAGCTACCAGCCTGGATGTGCAATCACGTTGTCGGTGGACACAGTTGACCAAACGAATCTGAAAGTACCCTGTGAAGGACAGAAATGACACACAGTCAAAAGCAATGGAGTACAGGACAGAACAGCAAAACTCATGCACAATACATGTTACAAGATACCCACCCAGAACCAAGTTAGCATGTCAACACTGTTGGGGAGTACAGCCCACCTGTAAGCACACATCGCAACACACATCCAGTCAAGTAGCCCATGGACACACTCCAACAGCACCAGAGCACCACCCACACATCATGCCAACTCACATCATTGACATGACACCTCAGGATACTCACATTCAGCTAAAGAAGTTGGTGATGAGCTGTGTGCGGACATCACCATCACCATCATCATCATCATCGTCACTGGCATCGTGTTCCAGGCCAGGATCCTCCACAGGTGGCGGATGTTGGTCATCGTCATCCTGGATGAGAGGCAACTCCTTCCGCACTGCCAGGTTGTGGAGCATGCAGCAGACGATGATAATCTTGCACACTTTCGCAGGGGCATATGGGAGGGACCCTCCGGTCTTGTCCAGGCAGCGGAAGCGGCTCTTCAGGAGACCAAAGGTCCGCTCAATCACTCTCCTGGTCCGACCATGTGCCTCATTGTAGCGCATCTGGGCAGGTGTCACAGGGTTCCTGAGGGGTGTCAGCAACCACGGCATGTTGGGGTATCCCGAGTCACCTACGGACAGACAAGTGCACATCAGCTGACTTGGAAAAGTGGGCGGAATACTACAGATCAGATCACACACAATGGCACAAAGTCAGTACACACCGACAAGCCAGGCACGCTGGTTCTGCATCTGTGCCATCAACCTGGGGATGCGACTACTCCTCATCACAAAGGCATCGTGTGCTGAACCAGGGAAACGGGCACACACGTGTGTGATGGTCATGTCTGCAAGACACACCACCAGTGCATTGACCGAGTGGTAGTGCTTGCGGTTCCTGTAGGCCTGCTCCTGGGCCTGTGGTGGTACCAAAGCCACATGTGTCCCATCAATGGAGCCAATGACATGCGGCATCCTCCCCAGGGCATAAAAGTCACTCTTCACGTCAGTGAGTCGTCGCAGTCTAGGGAAATAGATGTACCGGTTCAGGAAGAGCAACATTGCCGCCAAGAAATCGCGGAGCACACGGCTGAACATGGTCTGTGACATCCCACCAGCAGACGCCACAGTATGTTGGAAGGTACCGGTGGCAAAGAAGTGTAGGGCTGCCATCACCTTCACCTTGGGGGTCAGCGCTGTAGGATACGGCCGGCCAGGCTGCAAATGTGGGGACAACTGCACTGCCAAATCCTCAATCAGCTGCCTGGTGAAGCGGTACCGTCGGATGCTGTCCCGTTCCACCATCGTTGCCAGGTCTGGGAATGGCCGATGGACAGCAGGAGCCCTGCAGTGCAGAGGAGAAGTAAGCAAGATCGTCAGTCACCCCACATATGCGGCATTGAACACACTCAAGATCCCAACATACATCATCATGAGGCACAACTACATGAAGTGTGCAGTACCGGAACGACATGTATGGTACATACATGGCCAACATCTGTCAACACGGTCCTACAGGTGGCATCAATTTGTCCCAGGTTGGCCCATTGGATATCATGATGCTGTGTCACAGTCACCCCCCAGTGACATGTGAGGACAGATGTGCCCCAGGCACCACAGCTCAACGACAGGCACATTCCCAGGGACCCTGTAATGCCACATGGACACTGGCATCACCTGGAGTATCATGTGTACACCACAACAAAACAAACATGACCCCCACAGGTAGTGGCCACACTTGCCATGGCAGGAGAGCCATGGACGTCTGTGACACACACGCACAACATCAGAGTCCATGCACACACAACGTGGATGTGGAGACTGTCTCCCATTGTGCACATGAAATCAGAGACATTGTAAACACTACATGCACAAAGACTGTGGAGGGCCATCACTATTGTGCCACTGGGACACCCTGGCTCAAACATACCGTCCCACATGGGACTCACGGGGTATGTGACATGACATACACAAACACCACTGTGAAATGTGACCATGGCACATGCACAGATATGAACAGTTGCACATCACAGTGGTCACGTACACGTAACACCCAGGATCCTGTCCCCATTAACACGTGCACAGCCTGGGGGTGGCTGCCCACAGGTGACACCCACAGGACAATATGTACACCAACATACACACAATAGGAAATGCAGCCTTACATGCCTTATGATAAGGTTTGGACAGGCTGTCGTGATGTAGGTGTGCCCCTCACTCCCCTGGGAGCTATCTGTGGCTGGCATATGTCCATCTGAGACAGGCATGCTGACATATGCCAGTCACATGTACAGTGATGCGTTGAACAGCAATGGACCGATCGGTGCCTCCGGCCGGCCCATTGCTTTCAATGTGTGCGGGTACGCGTTGTACCCCTGTGCGCGTTGTACTGCAATGGACCGATCGGTGCCTCCGGCCGGCCCATTGCATTCAATGTGTGCGGGTACGCGTTGTACCCCTGTGCGCGTTGTACTGCAATGGACCGATCGGTGCCTCCGGCCGGCCCATTGCATTCAATGTGTGCGGGTACGCGTTGTACCCCTGTGCGCGTTGTACTGCAATGGACCGATCGGTGCCTCCGGCCGGCCCATTGCATTCAATGTGTGCGGGTGCGCGTTGTACCCCTGTGCGCGTTGAACAGCAATGGACCGATCGGTGCCTCCGGCCGGCCCATTGCATTCAATGTGTGCGGGTACGCGTTGTACCCCTGTGCGCGTTGTACTGCAATGGACCGATCGGTGCCTCCGGCCGGCCCATTGCATTCAATGTGTGCGGGTACGCGTTGTACCCCTGTGCGCGTTGTACTGCAATGGACCGATCGGTGCCTCCGGCCGGCCCATTGCATTCAATGTGTGCGGGTACGCGTTGTACCCCTGTGCGCGTTGTACTGCAATGGACCGATCGGTGCCTCCGGCCGGCCCATTGCATTCAATGTGTGCGGGTACGCGTTGTACCCCTGTGCGCGTTGTACCTCAATGGACCGATCGGTGCGCACCCATTGACAATGGGCTTGCCTGGCAACGGACGCGTTTTCGAATATTCGAACGAGTCGGTTGCTGGAAAATCAGTTGGTCACCCACAACAATGTTGCAAAATCATGTATGTCATGAAGTTGAAATTTTGAAGGATGCTGTGGGCGTGTTTTGGTGCTGCTATTCCATGGATTGGCCAGATTCAGAAGATGCAAACGACTTGGACCTATCACTTTGGACACAAGGGACAGTATCTGCCTCTCCAGCACATATATATTGCTGCATGTTCCCCTGAGAGCCCACTTGCCTGCACTACATGCTCCAGGACGACATCTGCCACTGCACTGCTGCTGTCTCTGCCCCTCTGGACCCTGCAATGGCACGTACTGTGGAGAGAGCCCCAGCCTTCAGCCTTGAAGAGAACCAGGCCCTGCTGGACAGCCTACTTCCACAGTACAGCAAGCTGTATGGGACACCAGGGGAGCAGGTGAGTGTTCTGTGCACTGCCTTTCTGAATGTGCATTTTGTCTGACTAGCAAGGCTGAGAGTCAGCACACCACTGGCTAGCAGGCTCACTGAGTAGTTGTCACCCCCCATAGTGTGTAGTGACTTGCACTGGACAGGTATGGTGCAGTGACAGTGCTTCTGAACAGGGTTTTACTCCCCATGCTATGATACCATGTAGTGACTTCTGGAAAACTGTCCATGGGCAGCCGTGCACTGCCTGGGTACACCATGTGCCCCTGTGATTGCGACATGTATATGCAACTGTGTCATGCACGGATATGTTGCATGTGTAGTAATGGCCTTATCACTTTGTCATCCTGACAGGCTTCTGCCCATCGGAAGCATGAGATCTGGAAGGACATCGTCCGGGCTGTCCGGTCCGTGGGGGTCTACAAGCGCCGGATCCGCAACTGCCAAAAGAGGTGGCAGGACCTTCGGGGCTGGACCCGGAGGATTGCACGGGTCCAGCTGAAGCTGTCGCCTCCTCGCAGGAGGGGCGGAACACGGACCCTGACCCCCCACATGCTCAGGATCCTGGCGGTGGTCTTTCCAGACCTGGATGGGCAGCTGAAGGCCAGAGAGCAGCAAGGAGGGGGTGAGTCAAAGACTGCACTGTGTACTCTGTCTAACATGTTATGTGCCCTCCTCGGGCCAGGTTGAACTGCCACAGTACAGCAGTCATGTTGTCCAGGAGCCATGTCCCTCTATTGTGCACTGCCCACTCCTCATCTGATACCCAGGTGTGGCCCTTACATGCAGGGAATTCTGTCACTTAGGACTGTGTCCTTGCAGTTTGCTTGACTCAAGGTGGGAGACAGCATCTGTTTCCCTGACTCTGTGGTGGGCATCATGGGTGGGTCCATTGCTTACACAATGCCTGTATTCTGACATGTATTCAGCGTGTTACTTTGATCTGTGGTCCAATTGCTGAGCTGATCCACCACATGTGGCTGGGGTACCTGGCACACACCCATGCTGCGGGTGGGAACAATGTTTGGGCCCCAGGAGTATGTATATGACGTGTGTCACACATACTTAGCCAGCTGCCTACAGTCCAGGGCTCATCCCTCATTCATGTGGGGCTGGACAGTCATGCCTACTCCAGGCCATACAATACACTCTGTACTCCCACTCCCGTGTATCAGAGGACACATTGTGCACAGTGATTTGACCCCTCAGGTGTCTGCCTCTGTGTCAGTGTGCTGTGGATTAGTCGCCAGGACTGCTGTGGAGTTTCTTGGTAGGGGCTCAGCATGCCACTGGAGATGTGACCATAGGAGACGATACTTGTGTGACACATAGGTGTCTGATCAGCTGCCCATGCAGACTGGGGCATGTAAATGTGAAGTTCAGGCAGCTGTTCCCCATGCACAGCAGAGTGTGAGGGGCTCAGGTTCAGAGGGTAGTGTCACAGGTCTCCCATATGTCCAATAGGTATGACCTGGACAGATGAGGGTTAAGAGGATGTGTTGTGGGGGGATGTACATGTGCACTTGTGCAGCTCCAGGACTTGCATTCCCCATGACCTACTATTGTGACACAGTGCAGAGTGTTGTTGTCTGGCTGCAAAGTCATACATCACTGAGCCAGTGATGTATGACTTTGCAGTCATGCCTCCGCCATGGCATGTGTCTACTGATTGGTGATCCTGCAGGGGAGTGACATGTGCTACATGCACACCATAGTGGCGCTGGCTATCAGGACATGGGTGCATCATGGTGTCTGTCGCTGGTATGCATCACATGCATTTCCTATTTGACTCTGGGCATCCCTTACATCCGTAAACCTGTACTGACTCAGTGGCAAGAGCTGTGATGTGTCCACACCGTGTCCTCTGCACTGTCCAACTACTGTGTACTTGGTGCATGTGTCAACACTGGGGTGTTGCAATCCAACAGACACCAGACAGATGGGTGCAAGGCCATGTGGGATGTGAGTGCCATGCTTGGCATCAGACTGACAATTGACTTCTCCTGTTCAATTAGGGCACTTTTAGCAATGTACAACTAATGATGCCAGGGCTTGCTCTGTAATGTGCTGTGCTCACAGTGGTGTGTGCGTTTGGTGCAGGTGACTGATGTCTGTCTGTTTCCCCATTGTTTGCAGATACATCCACGGCCACGGAAGGGGACAGCTCCACGGACCAGGAGGAGCCGGAGAGCCAGACTGGGTCAGCAGCCGAGGAGTGGTCGGAGGGACCCAGTGGCACGGAGGGCGAGGGGAGCCACACCGAGGAGTCCTCAGCAGCATCCACCTCAGCTGAGGACCAGAGCAACTCGGAGGATGACTCCCTTGTGGAGGCGGGTGTCAGCAGCCACCACACCCCAGCTAGTGTTGCTGTCCCCGCCACCACCAGCACCACCACCGCCCTCCCATCGGCTCCCATTCCCCAGGTCCGTGGAGGCTCCCATGTCCGGGAGCGTGTCTCCTTTGGGCCAGGCACCGCACCCCCTGCCCCTGTGTCCCCTGCTGCCCTGAGTGAGGAGTCTGTGTACCTCCTTCGCCAGCTCCATGTAGGGCAGACAGCCATGCTGAGTGTCCTCCATGCGCACACCGCGCTGTTGACTCAGCTGGTGTCGTTCATGGAGGGCATCTCATCGGGCATGTCTGACCTACAGAGGGGCAATAGGTCCATGGACTCCTCCCTGACGGCAGCAGTGTCCCTCCTCAAACGGTCCCTCACCCCTCCTGCCTCTGCTCCATCCACACTCCCCAGCACCTTACCCATCCCAGGCACACACACACTGGCACAGGCACACACCAGCACACACACATCCAGCACACTGACACACACGCCAATGACAAAACGCACACGCACGCACATTCAGGGGACTGAAGCCAGACTCACAGGGGATGGGGCCCTGGAACACACACACGCATCCACATGCACTGCGCAGTCCTCAGTTCCCTCTCCCTCCAAAGCACCCTCCCTTGCCTCACCTGCAACCCCAAAGTCACAGCAGCTCTTCCTCTGTGACCTCGGCCTCTTCCCCACCGATGAAGCTGCTCCAGCATCCCGGGGGAAGAGGAAGCCCACCCACACGGAGCAGAGTGCCCCTCGCCCCCGGACACCCTCCCCCAGGCGCAGACGGACTGAGGCCCCCACCCGCAAGTCCCCCGGAGTGCTAAGAGCAAGACCCCGCCACCACCCTGCAGCTCAGGCACAAGGTCTCCGTCCTCCATCCCTCAGGCCCCCACTGCACAGGTGCCCCCACCACACCCTGCCCCAGGTTCCCCCACCCACAGATATACCATCCCCAAGATGCTCCGGCCTTCTCCCCCTGCCACTTGCTCTCCCAGCACCACACCCCCGCTGCGCTTGTCTGTGCCACTGATGTGGTGAGGGTGTCCCCCCTCTGTCCAACCCACCTTGCCTGTTCCCCATTCTCCTCCCCTGGAGGTAGGCACTGCAGTGGAGTCCACTACCGCCCTGTCTGACTTGGGCACTGCAGTGGCGGACCTGTCCACCCCATCTGCAGGGTCCACTGCAGTTGTGCCGGCACCCACGACATCTGTGTCATGCCCCCCAGTTGTGCCGGCACACACCATGTCAGACACCTCCACTGCAGTTGTCAGTGGCTCTCCTGCACCCACCACCCCTTCCCTGACTCCCCCTGGTGAGCCCTGATCCTGTCCCTGCGGTGCCTGGCCTGCCCCCCGGTTGCCCCTCCTAGTGGATTGTCCCTGGTATTGTGCAGGCATGCGTAGGGTGACATCTGCCAGTGTCACCCTGTTTGAACTTTGACAATGGACTGGCCATTGGCCTTTGCTCTTTTTTCAGGACTTCGTTTGGCCTCAACACATATGCTGAATAAAGCAACTTTCTTTTCTCTAGTGCTCATGCTTCAGATGTACATGTTGTTGGTGCAGCTAACCATGCCCTTGCTGCAGTGATGGTGATATCTGGTCTCATGATTATGAAGTGTTACTGTGCAGGAACCCATGTGGTCCAGGGGGAATGTGTCCTATCATGTGGTGTATCCATGTCATCAATAGCAGCATCTGAGGGTGTCATGTGTTCAGTATTTGGCAATGGGTTTCCTACTTACATTGGCAATTTCATATCTGTGGCTTCCACCCCTGCACATCTGTTGTGCCTGCCATCGTTGCATTTGTCTACTTCCCTGACCGTGTTGCCATCTCCAGTGGACATGCAGGTTTGGGCATCAATGGGGAGGGACTCATCCGTGTAGTCAGTGCAACATTGCTATACAAGTGTGTTGGATCTGTGCTGATGATTCCGTTGGCACATCCATGACCAGGCTGATGTGATGGGAGCCCTCATTTGGTGCTAATTGTTGATTGTGTGACCAAGTGCTCAGCTGACATGATGGGGCCCTACTGAGGCAACATATGGCACAGCTTTCCTCACACAGGAGTGGAGTCCCCTCATGGCAGTGTGTACACGTGTGACATTGCCTGCGCCCAAGGTGTGTGTTGTATGTGCATGTCTGTGTGTTCACTTCCATTCATCTGCGCATGCTGTGATCCCTAGTGTTGTACCTGTTTGTGATGCTTGCTGACTTGAGCTATGTTCCCCCAAAGTCTTCTCCCTGTGTTCTCTGTGATGTGGGTGCATGGCACATTACTGGTCATCAGGGTGTCACCCATAGGTGTGTTTGCTGTCAGGGCAGAGTTTGTGTGCTGACGCAGATGGGTCACAGTCAGGTTTCCCTTTGGCACTTGTTGTTTGCCCCTGTCATGTGATTTCCAGTTTGTGTTATCTTTCAGTGATTGTGACACGTTGTGTGTGTGACTGCTGGCACTCCTTAGGGTCCGGGCTGCAATGTTGGTTGTTGTCTATGTGTGTTCTTTGTGGGTGACCTTGGCTTCTTCATTGGTGTGTGACTGTGGCTGGGATCCCATTGGTCGGTGTGGTATTGCCGTCATGTCCATGTACAGAGTAGTGTGCAGTGTGTCAGACATTCAGGAGTCTTGTTGAGTGTCCATGTGTGATGTGTTTCTACACCTTGGTTCCCACCCACCACCCTGGAATAGTCATGGGTGCATGTGCAATGTCACCAGTGCATGTGTACTTCACTGCTGCACATTGTTGGAGGTCGAGGGTGTGGTGTTGAGTGTGTGCAGATGAGAGTTGTTGCCCGGCTAGTCCCCTGCCTCCATGTTGGCCTTGGCTTACTGGCCATGCTGATTGATTTGTGCTTGTGTAGGTGTGATGGTAGTTAGTTGCTCAGGACACCTGACTGTGGTTCACAGTGTGAACGACATTTAGCTTTGTCATCACAGTGGTATTTTTCTTCAGCCCAGGGTCACCACATTGTGGGGGCCCTGGGGGTGGTGCTGTGGTGTGTCTGTGACTTGCTGTGTCAGTTGTTGTTCCTACGTGCCTGTGTGACATGTGTGTTTTGTGCTCCCTCTCACCTGTCAATGCCTGCTTGCCCACATAGGGGATTTGGATCCATGAGTTACCTTAGTGTGGCAGTGTATGCACATCTGTATGATTGGTATTCAGCTCTCCTCATGTGTTGTGTTGTTGCCTGGGGACACTGGCACCCCCACCCCTCACCTGCTGTGTATGATGACAGTGTTGGTCTGCCTGTTTGTGTTTGTGCATCTGCACCACTGCATTGGCATATCTTGGGTGTGCCATTGGCTGTATGTTGTTTGGTGTGTTTCCCCTGCTGTCCCTGGGACTCCTAGGTCATCGGTCAGCACAGTGATCATGGTTTGTGTGTCCCATTGCTGCCATGGTATGGTATCTGTTCACCTCACATCTGCTGTCTCCACAGGGTATCTGCATTTGTGTGCCCATTGGTGCAGATATGTGGTTCTGCATTCTGATGGTCACTTCTGTCATTGTGTCATTGATGACTGTTGACGGTCTCAGCCCCCATGGGTGTTGTTTGTCTGCACATGGCCAAAGGAATGTTTCATTTGCACTGCAGTATTTGGCTCCCCCAATTTATGTTGCAATGGGACACATACACTACTTTGCCACAGATGAGTTTTTGGTTCTGTGACCAGGAATGATCCATGCAGTTTGGCAGTTGCAGCTCTTTCTTTGTTAACAATTACCTTTTGGTCACTGTGATGATGAGGGTGTAGACCCCATTGCCACAATGGTCAAAATGTGCTTCAGCTATGGACCCCACACTTACCTTTTGGTCACTGTGATGATGGGGGTTTAGACCCCATTGCCACAATGGTCAAAATGTGCTTCAGCTATGGACCCCACACTTACCTTTTGGTCACTGTGATGATGGGGGTTTAGACCCCATTGCCACAATGGTCAAAATGTGCTTCAGCTATGGACCCCACACTTGCCTTTTGGTCACTGTGATGATGGGGGTTTAGACCCCATTGCCACAATGGTCAAAATGTGCTTCAGCTATGGACCCCACACTTGCCTTTTGGTCACTGTGATGATGGGGGTTTAGACCCCATTGCCACAATGGTCAAAATGTGCTTCAGCTATGGACCCCACACTTGCCTTTTGGTCACTGTGATGATGGGGGTTTAGGCCCCATTGCCACAATGGTCATGGGCTGCTTGCATTGTGGGTGCCACACACATATATGTGTGGCACATGTGCTAGGGGTCACATTGTATGTTCAATGTCATGTTCGGTGTTGTAGGCATTTGACACAGCCTGCTCACACGCTTGTCATGGTGGTGGGGGGATGTCTTAATCTTGCATTCCCTAGGTTGTGGTGTGCTTGTTGTGTCATGCATTGTCCATCCTATGAGTGGGGGTGGTAGTAGTGGTAGGCATCCAGCCCCCTGGCTAAGGGTGGTAGTAGTGGTAGGCTTCCTGCCCCCTGGCTAAGGGTGGTAGTAGTGGTGGGCATCCTGCCCCCCTGGGTGAGGGTGGTAGTAGTGGTGGGCATCCTGCCCCCTGGCTAAGGGTGGTAGTAGTGGTGGGCATCCTGCCCCCTGGGTGAGGGTGGTAGTAGTGGTGGGCATCCTGCCCCCTGGGTGAGGGTGGTAGTAGTGGTGGGCATCCTGCCCCCTGGCTAAGGGTGGTAGTAGTGGTGGGCATCCTGCCCCCCTGGGTGAGGGTGGTAGTAGTGGTGGGCATCCTGCCCCCCTGGCTAAGGGTGGTAGTAGTGGTAGGCATCCAGCCCCCTGGCTAAGGGTGGTAGTAGTGGTGGGCATCCTGCCCCCCTGGGTGAGGGTGGTAGTAGTGGTGGGCATCCTGCCCCCTGGCTAAGGGTGGTAGTAGTGGTGGGCATCCTGCCCCCCTGGGTGAGGGTGGTAGTAGTGGTGGGCATCCTGCCCCCCTGGGTGAGGGTGGTAGTAGTGGTGGGCATCCTGCCCCCCTGGCTAAGGGTGGTAGTAGTGGTGGGCATCCTGCCCCCCTGGGTGAGGGTGGTAGTAGTGGTGGGCATCCTGCCCCCCTGGGTGAGGGTGGTAGTAGTGGTGGGCATCCTGCCCCCTGGCTAAGGGTGGTAGTAGTGGTGGGCATCCTGCCCCCCTGGGTGAGGGTGGTAGTAGTGGTGGGCATCCTGCCCCCCTGGGTGAGGGTGGTAGTAGTGGTAGGCATCCTGCCCCCCTGGCTAAGGGTGGTAGTAGTGGTAGGCATCCAGCCCCCCTGGCTAAGGGTGGTAGTAGTGGTGGGCATCCTGCCCCCCTGGGTGAGGGTGGTAGTAGTGGTGGGCATCCTGCCCCCTGGCTAGGGTGGTAGTAGTGGTGGGCATCCTGCCCCCCTGGGTGAGGGTGGTAGTAGTGGTGGGCATCCTGCCCCCTGGCTAAGGGTGGTAGTAGTGGTAGGCATCCAGCCCCCTGGCTAAGGGTGGTAGTAGTGGTGGGCATCCTGCCCCCCTGGGTGAGGGTGGTAGTAGTGGTGGGCATCCTGCCCCCTGGCTAAGGGTGGTAGTAGTGGTGGGCATCCTGCCCCCCTGGGTGAGGGTGGTAGTAGTGGTGGGCATCCTGCCCCCTGGGTGAGGGTGGTAGTAGTGGTGGGCATCCTGCCCCCTGGCTAAGGGTGGTAGTAGTGGTGGGCATCCTGCCCCCCTGGGTGAGGGTGGTAGTAGTGGTGGGCATCCTGCCCCCCTGGGTGAGGGTGGTAGTAGTGGTGGGCATCCTGCCCCCTGGCTAAGGGTGGTAGTAGTGGTGGGCATCCTGCCCCCCTGGGTGAGGGTGGTAGTAGTGGTGGGCATCCTGCCCCCTGGCTAAGGGTGGTAGTAGTGGTGGGCATCCAGCCCCC